>CM027849.1:600000-1119287 GCA_016097595.1 Eucalyptus pumila
AACGGTAGCAGCAACAAGGTCTCTGAGAAGGTATGGGTGCAATTTTTCCATTGTTCATCAATCGGACTTTGTCCAGCAAATTGTCTACTTTACCTCCCAAAGAGGATATCTGGGCTACACGTACTGTGCTTTTATATCCTAGTTGATTACTTTACTCATTAAACTTTAAGAAGAGCCTTGGTCCAGTAAGGACTCTTATTCAAGTTGTAAAGTCCATCTTCACCAAAACTTGTTAGAAACGTCAATGTTTCGACAAATAAAAGCTTGCATGATTTTGTTGGGTGCTTTAGACCTTCTGTACCGAATAAGTTTCCTACTGTCTGTTTGCTTTCGAAGTCTCACAGCAGGGACATGTCTCTCTTGTTCGTGATGTCTTTCTTTCTTGTTTCCAATCATGGACAGGTTGATGTCTTCTCCTTTGGCATTGTCCTTTGGGAGATTCTCACCGGCGAGGAGCCTTATGCCAACATGCATTATGGAGCCATTATAGGTGTGTGGAAGTGGAATATGTATATCTTGCGTATGACTTTCTATAGAATGTGTACTGGCTTAGCTCTGAATATCACTTCTAAGTTGATTTGGGAGTGCCTTGCATGGGTTGAGAGTGGTGGTCCTCTGTGTAGCTCTGTGTTGGTGTAGGAGACTCCCATCATATATAAATTTCACTTTCTGTAGACCTTTGTCACGGAGAATGTGTAATTCTTCGAGACGAGACACTGAGAAACCAATACGACCTCATATTTTGTAGTTTGATGGGCTCTGTGGTATTTGCAGGTGGAATTGTAAATAACACGCTGAGGCCCCCAGTGCCAAACTATTGTGATCCTGAATGGAGATTGCTAATGGAGCAGTGTTGGGCCCCGGATCCTGTGGCCCGTCCATCCTTCACAGAGATCGCTCGACGCCTGCGTGCTATGTCCACATCCCAAGCCAAACCACCTACAAACCAAGTCTCCAGGTGATGGATATCGAAGATTGAAAACTCGGCCTCTTTTTCTTTTTGGTTGTTACCATTATTAATCACCATTTGTAATGCCACGAGGTGTTTATAGTGGGGACTCTACAGAAAAGTGTGTATTGTACGGGAAGCAGAGATGGCCTTTGTTCAAAATGCCGGACTGTTGGGTATTAAAGGTGTGTGCATGGCTTGAATGTGTAATTAGACCTTTGGAGAAACCATTCTCTGTACAACTATTATTTTTGTTTATAGTAAGTACAGTTGTCAAATAAAATTATACCCATTTTGCCTTTTACCCTCTCGTTCAAGGTCCATGTTACTACAGCCGTGATGCATCACTTCCATTGCAAGTTATTGAGAGGCAGTGGTATTGCAATTCTAAGACAGAAAAAACAGTCACCATCTCAATCAACATGGGGAATGCATTTCCGAAATGCATTCATGAGTTTCTGTTTTGCACCTGACCCACCTAACTCGATAAAGTCTTTCGAGACACAGTGATGGCTGTAGTCTTCAGTTGCAACAGACAAATTGGTTTGAGTTTTATAATACAGTGAAGCAGAACTTGTGATCTGTGTGACCTGACTCAGGATGGCAAATTATAATGTCCGGTGAGCCCTTGACTGCGAAAAATCTTTTTACGGTTGAGCATATCTAATGAAACTACGGGTAATTGGTCCAAACGATAACATGGATTTTTCTGTATTAGTGCTTAAGGATTTCGAAAAGCCTATGTTCGAAATGCTCATCACTTGAAAGGTTAGCGCTGAGAATGTTATTTACCCATCACATTGCAAAAGAATTATCATACATAAAATATCTGGCCAACATTCAAGAGACTCTCATGAGGAACATTAAAAATCGCACTATTTTCCCTGCAGATCTTCCTGAGGAATGCATATACATAATCAACAGTAATCTTCTTGTAGAATCTGGATTCCCTGCTCGCCCTCACAACCGTATTACCCAATATGTGCACCACCCCTGCATCTCTACAACTAGTTAAAAACTCTAATTCATCTGTTTCAGTACGGTTGCCCACCTGTCCAGATGACATCGTCATACTATTCGGCCGTGACGATGGAGATTTTTCTGGCATGATGGAGTCCATTGATGAAATCGTGAGGTCCACATCGGAAATAGTAGTTTTGGCATTCTTAGACAGAAAGGCATCTCTCGATTTCTCAGTTTGCTGACCATAAATGCTATAATCATCTGAGTCCGAACACCCTTCCATCATGGACTCAAGCCGAACGAAGAGAAAAAGACTATCAAAGAGCTTCCTTTCAAAATCATCATCTTTCTTACGAAGGTCTTTGTATCCATACCTTGCAACGCAGCGGAACATGTGAAAATTCTTGGGTCCAATCCGCTTCACGAGGAACCTCTCTTCTTCAGGAACCATGTACACCGGAAGATCTTTAATACAGACAAAAACTACAACAGAATGCATGGCTGGAAGGTTAGTGATGAAGTGGGAAAAGATGCGAGGCACCCCACTAGCAAGTTCTGTGTATACAAGCCCAATGCCAGGGACTCGGACCAGTCCTAAGCTGGGGCCCAGCCCAAGAATCCAGGCCATCGAAACCCGACTATGCATCTCAAACTCATATCGCTTAACCGTGCCGTAGTGCCAAACATACATGATCAGAAGAAATGCTGCAGCAATAACTAGTGGAACCCACCCGCCCTGATTTATTTTGAAGAGCACGGCAGAGAAGTAAGTACACTCCACTATTAGCGACAGGCCAGTGAAAAGTAGGACGAGAAGCCAATGGCAGTGCCACACTAAAATCATAATCAGAACCATGAGGGCCGTGGTTGCCAGCATAACTATTACAACAGCTGTCCCTGTCATGGAATGTGAAATAGAAATTAGGAGATATGAGGTTGATGCAGGCAATCGATGTCTATAACATTAAATTCAAAGGGAGTCATGGAGTTCCTCCCACGGAAATTGCCACACTAGGATCACTTGACCATCTCTACTACCATTCACCCAAGCAAGGTCAGCAAATAATAAAGATGGGACAGAAGGGCTATGAGACCAGGCTCCAGATATCGTTTTTCAGTAGCTTGCCAGCTCAATTTATAGCTTTAGCATGCTAAGGAACACTTAAAAGGGTGACCAGTCTACTCTTCCAGGTACATGATTGACTCTACTATCTTATACCCAGGACTATGCTCCTATCTCTTTCCGGTTTACTTCTGGGGCAGCATTATTAAATTCTACAAGACAAAACACCTAAATAAGAGAAAATTGAGGTTTTGTTATTCAGATCATCAACACATCTGGGTATTTTACAAAAGAAACTATCTGGTTGAGGGTAAGGCTTACCATATGCATTTCCAATTTGACTTTTGTTTTCAAAGCCAGCAGTGACGGCAATGCAGAGGATCATCAAAATCCAGTTTATATCAGGAATGTATATCTGTCCAAGAAAATTCTTTGATGTATGTATGACTCTGACCCTAGGAAAGCAGCCTAGTGCGAGTGCCTGCTTGATTATTGAAAACGTAGCAGAAATTGTGGCCTGGCTGGCAATTATAGCAGCTAAAGTTGCGATAATGAATACTGGCCAGTATATGCTATCTGCAAAATAAGAAGTAATCAACCTACATAGGGATGGCTTTGCTTCCCAAGAATATATTATAAATAAAAATATTTGCAAGTGCAATGTCTTCGCACAAATCAAATAAACCATTTGTTAAGGAAAAGAAATTTTGAAAAATCTTGAAATGCATAAAAGAGATTTGTTGACCGATAAGCTTCCACTAGAACATGATTTAAACAATGATACTAAGAAGTAATCAACCTACAAGGGAATGGTTTTGCGAATGTATTATAAATACGAATATTTGCAAGTGCAACATATTTGCACAAACGAAATATACTATTTGCCAAGGAAAAGAAATTCTGAAAATCCTGAGATGCGTAAAAGACAAGTGCAGTATCGTTGACCAATAAGCTTCCACTAGAACATGATTTACACAATACACAAACAAAAAGGACCTTAGGCATTACAGCTGCCACGTGATCCAAACGATGCATAAACTCTCTAGATGCATAAAAGAGGAGAGCACTTTTGTAGACCAATAAGCTTCCACTAGAATATGATTTAAACAATACACAAACAAAAAGAACCTTAGGCATCACAGCTGCAACGTGATCCAAACATTACAGAAGTTCTCTTCGATTTGGCCATAAATGAGTAGAAAAATGACTTCTGCGGATATGCACATTTCCATGCCTCGTGTCTCATTTCTATGCTTGGGGGATTTTAACTAACTGTTTTTGTATCATAACCTTCAGAAAATGCCTCCACTGATCATACAATTGTCACCACTTCCTTGTTATATCAAAATAAGTCCACTTGAAAAATTAACAATTGAAAGAAAGCTATCAGTTCAGTTCAGTTCAGAAACTGAATGAAGTGGAAGACACACTTACCAATTCCTATGTGGTGATTAAGGTCATTTACAATTAACTTTACCTCCGCAGCCAGTGGTTCATACAATAGTCAAAAAGTGACACCTTAGTAAGTACACACATTTGAGAGGAAGGGAATAAAATCAAAGAACTATGTGCATCTTTTTGTTTAATCTTTATTTTTCCCCCTCATGAAGTGGTGTCAGATGCATAACCTCCAATGTAGTAAGACCATCTCTATTGCTAATACAAAATACACTGCCGATACTGATGGAACCAGCATTATCCTTGTTCAGAGGTATCATTTCTCAATTGCTGAAAAATCAACAGAGATTACACATAAGTAGCTTGGTAGCAAGATGATGCAACTAAATCATGTTTTACCCGCTATCAAATTAAGCTTTAGTTGACATGGAACAGAGGCACCCAAAAGGAGGACTCTCTTAGTGACAGTCCTCTTTTGCTTGAAATTCTTAAGCCAGAAAAAACTTTGATAAGATAAACATGTTAAATCAGCAAATAGATCAACTGGTTTCAGCTCTTTCATGTCATAAGACATGCAAACATTGTGATGAGCCATCTCCAGCCAAAACTGAACAAGTACCTGGGATAGATTTATAAAATGCATCAATCACGTGGTCCTCGTGCTTCATTAGATAGGCCGCTTGCCCAGAATAGGCTAAAAGAAGGGAAGGAAAGACAACAACTGTAAAAGCAATCTGCACGGCCAAAACTGGAAAATGGCCAAGATCAGCATAAAGAGCCTCAGTCCCTGCAACGATAATCACAAAAAAGATAAGCACGACTCCGCTAAAAGCTTTTCATTGAAAAAGAGGTGAATCCAACCTGTGATACAAAGCATGACGCCTCCGAGTGAGGTCCAACGATCTCTTCCTCCACGTTTGAGGTATCGATATATGTAAGCAGGAGAAAAAGCCCGAAGAACACCCGCATCATATTTCCAAATATTATAGATACCAATTCCTCCAATTAAGAGGAACCAAAGAAGCACAATGGGTGCAAAGAGCCAACTAACTTTGTCCGTTCCATAGTGTTGCATGCTGAACAGAACTACTAATACTACCACAGCAACAACCACGACTACTTCTGCACCAGAGGAAAAGAACTAAGTGAGTACATAGAAATAATCAAAGGTTCTTATCTGCCAAAAAGTTTAGATTCTTGGGGATATACTCACTGCTGCTAACATCAGGACGGTTTACCTTGATTCCTCCAGCTGCAGAAAGAACTATTCCATACTGTATTGTTAGAATTATCTTAAGCAAATACAATCAGATAAAGAGAAAACAAATGATGCCAAAAGACATCACTGCTTACCAAAAACAAGTTGTTCACAGAAAAACAAAACCATCTATGACACATCTCGGGCAGGGAAAAAAGAAATTAAGGATGGAAGATGCAAGTGATAATTGTCCTATCCGTTCATCCCTTAGCAAGCAATTTGCAGTTTTCTCCATTTGAAGGTCATCTCATCAAAAGTATGACAATTTAACCATGCAGGCTTATTTCATTTTTTGCCTGAAAGAGCACATGGGATTTCCGTCACTCACATAGACCATCACAACTCAAATCTCCACCAAAGATTTGAGAATACCAACAACAGTTACGTGATTGACAATATAGATGGACTGAGCATGAACAGTGCATCATCAAGAAAGATTTACATTGGTATTCCACAGATTCTAAGTATTTTAAAGATCTCTTAGATTAATTAACTCCATTTGAAATGTTCTTGAAAAATAAAACGTGCAAAGCTACAACCTAAAAGACTTCATACAAGAATCTAGTTGAGGCACTGACTCTTCAGGTCACAACTTCTTGTTACACCTAAAGACCAAACAACACACACATCAGTTTCTCGTCCACCGGTTGCATATTATCGTTGCTATCGACTAAACAAACATACTATGCTACTCCTAATGTTTCGGTCGATAACCAATATTAATCAGAAGAGAAATTTATTAAGTAGGGAAATTAAATGCACCATGTATAGCTGACATCTATATAAAGATATGAATAACTGGTACCTGATATAGCTGGAGTAAGAATTCCATCCCCAATCACCATGCATGTGCCAACAAGGACGAGAATAAGTAACGCATTCTTCCTCGAAGGACGTCTTTCCAACCAATTCTTGGTCTTAGCCGCAAACGACTGTTCATGGAATGCGGAACGACTGTAAGTCGTCAGCTCCTCATCAGTTCGATGTTGGTTGGGAATAGTTTTTATTTTCGCATGTCGACAAAGCAAGGAGTAAAGAGCAAATGTTCCACCTATGCCATTAGGACAAAAGTTACGCCTTGACAAATCCTATGAGTAAAACCTACATCACAAGCACAGGCATTTACAGTTTTGGTTGGTGAAGCTCAATATGAAAATTTTGGGTGAGACTCTCCATGTTGCTAGAAGAATTTGATTATGCAAAAGAAACAAAAGCTACTGATTTATGGACTGTGACGCTTTCATCAACATAAAGTGTAGATTAACATTTTATGCATCTGAGAGATTCCAAAAAGATACATAAGAAGAAAAATTGAAGGGGTAAGTACAGAAGGGATTTGAGTTTACCTTGACCATTGTCATTAGCTCTACAGACAATAAATACATATTTGATAAGTGGGATAAGCGTCAGAGAGTATATAATTAGAGAAAGAGCTCCCATAACATCCTCCGGATCCTTAACTCCCTGCGGGAATGTATTATAGAAGACGTACAAAGGAGACGTGCCCAAGTCTCCATAAACAACCCCAAGACTCTGGAATGAAAGCCGAAGAAGCAACAGAGCAGAAAATTTCTGAAAAAAAGGAGGAAGTATTGAGCACACAATTAGATTCGAATGATTGTTAGCCCCTAACCTGACAGGTCACCAAATATACCAGATCATTATTAGTACCTGCCGAATGTAACGTAAAAGCACAATTACGAAGTACCACAGCCATAACACGTTGCAAATATTGACATAGAGCCATAACATATTGTACAGGGAACACAAAGTCATGATCTGAAAATTTACATCAAATGAATTTGCAGTAACTTAAGCTTTACCAGAAGGAAATCACTGCCTCATAAAGAAGTATTGAATGCTCAAACTTGGTCTATGCAAGAAGAGAGAGAGAGAGAGATAAACAATACCTTCTCTCTGTACATGTTTCTCAGCCTACCAGCCTCCTCATCCATGGGCTGATCAAGCTTCTGATCCAAAACCCACATACTTCCCCTGTTATCACTCTCTTCATCAATTTCAGTTCCCGAATTCATGTCTGAAACTGATTTCATACAATCAAGTTCGCCCCTTTCCACTCCAATCGCTTCTTCAAATACGCGGACAATCGATGGCAGCCGCCCAAATCCAAGTATCTAAAAACTAACAACCAGGCCAACTGGAACTCTAGAAGCGCTGACCTTTCACTCGAGTTTAACGCTACAATTGAATCAGCAAGTGCATGCAAATACACCCAGAAAAGTCGACCCACAAATCAAGAGGCCGAATCACCACACGCAATGCAGTAACCTTGGCTGGAACTGAGCACCGGCTCTACATCTAATTTGGAAAATAGCAGGAACACCGCGCATGAACAATCGGAGAGCTAGCAAAAGCAGAAGATTCAAAGTTATAACGAAGACCCACCAAGGGAATCAACATAGGAGCGACATCAAAAGGGCCAAACGGACCTATCAAGAACAGACGAAGGAAGCAGGCATGCAAAACCTCAATCCCCGAAACAATAAAGCAGAAGAAGGCAAGAAAAGGAGGGGAGAGAAAAGATTGCTCTTTTGCATCAAACTGAACTACCAAGCAGTCAGCTTGACCGTGCCTACACCCCGGTAGCTGGATCAATTAGAAAGAAAAAGGAACCAAGTTCACAACATTTCAAGCATGCCCAAAGACACAGTCAGCTTTCAAGAAAAGAAAAAAAAGAAGAAGAATCAAGAAAAGAACAGATGGGCAGTGAAAGCAAAGCTCGGGCGCCCCACTTGCGAAAAAACCCGTGAAAGAAATTCCACCAGAAAGAGTCTGCCAGAACTTGGCAGACAAAGACTGAATTAGGTAGACGAAGAACCTGAGAGAGAAAGAGAGAGAAATTTCTTTATCATTTCTTCCAGACCGGCATCGTAGCATTGGTGATCCACTGTTGGATCTACGTGCACCCATAATTATAATATTGAAAGAGATTTTTTTTTTTTGGTCTTAAATTAATGTTGTATGGAAGTATAAGGATGTGAAGACCTTTTGTTGCTATTAGCATGGGAGGATTCACTGGGCTGCTACCATCTGGGGAAGGTGATGTGCCATTCCTTTGCTTTTTTTGTGTAATGGGTCTATTCACTATGGAAACACATATTCTTAATTTCGAATTTTCCTCAATTATCTCGTCAAGATGCATGTATAAGCCGTATTAGAAAGTTCTCTATCAATATTCAAATTGATTTATAACTTAACGACTTAAATTTTTGAGTTACTGTATATCTAATTAAATAAATTGATTGGGTCAGATTTTAGTTTTCTCTTTGACAATCTTCTCTAGGCTTTTAATGTGCGCTCCCAACAATTGATGTCTACCCTCATAATTTGATCCGAAGGGATGAAGATGATTCAAATTGAGATAAATTAATGTAGAACGATACTTGAATTAAAGGAGAGAAAAACCAATGCTTATTCATAATTGATGGCGCAATTGTTGATATGAACATTTAATTTTCCGTTAGGAAGTCCCACATCAAAGAATTTGTGTGGTGTGGGTCTCTTAGTATATCGAGGTTGATTTATAATTATAACTCATTAGCTTAAACTTTTAAGAGATATGAATTTAACTAAATAAGTTAATAGATTTGGATTCGAACTCTTTCTTGACAATTTTTCTAATAAAAGGTTATGTACTTTTATCATACTCTTCCGACATTTCTCACCCTAGAAAATCAGAATCGGTCAATTTTCTTGCGAGCCACACAAGGAAACAAAGAAAAACCTGAAAAAAAACAAAAGAAGGCCAACAATTTCCAAGGGTAACAAAGACAATTTGAAACTTACCTAATTATGCAAAAGTGACATATGTCCACAGATAACACGTTTTCACGAATAAAAATGTGGGACATTTCCTTTCTCTATCAAAGACAGAGAAAAGAAATCCATCTACATATCTCAATCCCTGATTCATATCGTGAGCGTAATCTATAGAAAAGGGAGTATTGAATATGTATTAGGTGAATTCGAGATGTGTGCATATTTATATACTAATTGCTTAGCAATCACCCAATGATGAAACCTTATACTAAAAAATAAAAAAATAAAAAATAAAAAATCCTTATTCTATTGCACACGTGATCCGCTGCTCCTGAACGTTTTTAATATCCTGCCCTCCCAATTAAAAACTTCATCACGTCCCTCGCTAGGGATTATCTTCCCCAATTTTTTATTATAGGAACTTAGAAAACATTCAAGCTGAGATTTTAAAATGCAGAAAGAATACAAACTTTTTTACAAGGTTTGCCCGCAAATTTCGCTTGATTGTGATATTATATTCTTTAAGAATTAATCAGAGCTTTATGTCGTCCAATTGGGTGTGAGATCAAAAGGAGACTTGGCTTGATAATAGGGTATTTTCAAATAAGTTCCTTGAGGGCCTTAGATTATTCTAACATTAGGAAATTGAGAAGAACACGCTTATGCTTCAGATAGCAATAGATACCATTTTAAATAAGTTTTACAATTAACAACAAGTACCGCCCAAACTCACTTTTTAGTAAAGAGCACCCCAGGAGAGCACTTATGCAATAAATAAAGAAGGGACATTACAAATGTCGTTATAACGACTTCTTTTTATGATATGCACATAATTGAAGGCGATAAGGAGATAACCGCTTAGCAAACATATTGATTGCGAACATGACTTCAACTATATATTAGACCTATTAATTGTGAATATTGCTTTTTTTTTCTTGACTATGCATTCCAAATTATTCATCCAACTTAGCAAATTTCACCGAATGGGAATCATTTCTTTTTACAAAATTTATATAATAAAAAGGCAGGCAATAGGTTTACAAATATTCCAAGGAGCAAGTACAGGCTGTTCAGCGGAACTATGTTAATCTTAGACCAAAGATTGGATGCGCAGTGCTCGAAATTTCCAGCCGAAAGTCAACCACAAGTGATATAGTTGACCGGGCTTGTGTTGCACGTGCTTATCCTTTGATTGCTAGGGTTTGCATGTTGGTGGAACGGATGAACTTTCAGCTTTAGGACTTCGTTACATCCCAATCGTGACGGACTTGGGCCGTTCATGAGACGTTAAAGTCCTCAGCCTACGTGCGGTGCAGCTGCGCCTCTTCTCTGGTTCCCCACTTTTCAGCAACCTTTTTGGGTGAAACGAAGGGTCGCCATCGGATCGAGCGATGGCTGTCGTCGGTTGCCGATGGAGACAAACCAGACGTCTCGGGATGGCAGGGCCGAGTCTTGATTGGCGCCAATGGAGATCCGACGGGTGTTCAGCAGAGAAGTGAGTCAATCACGGACAAGTTGCACTATCTATCGACTTTTACTCGAAATATGGATGAAGTAGATGGTTGACGTGAGGGGTGTGATGTGCAGGCTATTCCCCAAAACAACGTTACTGTACATATCGAGAACTGTATCGATCTTTTGCGATAGACATTCTACATTGCAGAGCTACTTCTGGTTGAAGGGAAACCATTTCAACAGCAAAATAACTTCTTTTTTTGGTAGTTTGAGATCTCCATGCTTTCCATTAGTGCGCAACATATGCTGCCCACCAACTTTTTTTTCTTTGGAAAAGTCATAATTATTTCCTATAGTTTTCCAGAAGGAACGTGTGCTACATTAATAATGTGTCGCTGAAGTCCAATCACTGAATCTGCAGGAGCACGATTGTCCCCAATATTATGGAGATGGCCTTTTGCTAAAGCTCAAGCAATGAAATTCTGTTTATTAGGATATACATGTAAATTGAGTGAGAGAAGTTTCATATCTATTTCAACTACTTAAAAGTCCGGGCTTTGCCTTGAATCATCATAAACCTGAAATCTTTCACGTATAATATATCTAAATATTAAACTATAGCATTATTACCAAAATTATCTAAAGCCATGGTGGTCAAATGTCTGTATTTGTCAAATTAATCAGCTCTTTTTCTAAAAGCGCATGTCAAAATGGAAGCTCAAGGAGAAGAACGACTAGTGACATGGGGAAATAGCCTCTTCTTTAAGCAATTCTAATTAAAGTTAACTTTTTCCTGCTTAGTCAATGTTGTGGCTCACCATGTTAGTTGGATGGCATCCCACTCGTCGCCAGATGTGTAATTTAAAGTCCACGCTGGCGGCTGGCTGGTGCTGTAGCACTGCAATGATGGTCTCAGCGCCGTGATTTCTGCAGCAAATGAAAGGCCCTTCCCCATCTTGTTGGAAGGAATCATGCTTTCAGAAGCTGAGATAAATTCGGAATCGATTCCGGCATGTCTTGACACTTAACTATTCTTGGTCAAAAAAGCTGCTTCGATAAAATTTACGTGAGTATCTACATGACCGCGATCCTTTTTAACAAGGGGTAAGCAAAAACAAAAAAGCGAATCCAAAATCGGCTCGTTCTCAGAAGTTTTAGGTTTCAGGTGTGAACCCGCTCACCTAAATTAGACCGCACCGATACAAAATGGTAATTGTCCACAAAAAGGTTTTTACACCTTGTTCTATTGTTCCTCCCGATTTTGCCCAAATTGCGCAATTGCCCATCTCTCTGCTCACGCCTAGTCGCTCAAAAATTACCCATCTCGCTTCTCATGCTTTGTCACTCAATACCTCTCGTGGCTTGCTCTAGGCACTAGCAGCCTTAGTCGTTGCTCACAACATGAATCGCCCTTCTCGTAGCCTTGCTTGTTCACAAGTCACGACGCTTGTCGCTCCTCTTGCAACCTCGCTTGTCGTTTCTTTCTCTAATGAATTCGAAATCCTAATTGCCACGTGCCTCTTTTCTAGTTTCTTCACTCAAGTCTCATGTCTCTCTCACGCAACCTTGTCCACCGCTTATGATGCTAATTGCTCCCTCTTCTATTTCTCCGTTTTTGCTTCGCATGTACTGTGGTGCTTATCAATGATGGTTGTCGATGAGAAAATACAAACTGAAGTGCTGTAATGCAAAGCGAGAATACTCATGGCCGGTTCCTAACTTCACTCGGGAGCCGGTGGGCTGATTCCCAGATAGGTCCAGGAACTGGTGGGCAATTCTTGATTCCTAGTTTGTTGAACCGGCTTTTCATGGGTAGTTTTTGATTTCAAGGTTACCCTAAAACACTCCTACTTTCAACCCCTTTTAAAAGTAAGAAAACTGACTCAAAAAATTGCTCTTTCGGGGTCGGGCATCGGGTTCGAGATATCGCGCCAGCTGGGCCTCTCCACGGAGCCTCCATCGCCGTCATGGGCCGCCGCAAGCACGTCCTCGACTCCGCCGTCGCTGCTCTCCACCTCCACGGCATTCCCCTAACTAGAAAATTTCCGTCTTTCCTTGCTCATACACTTCAAACACTTTCCTTTATTTTTCGCTGTTTGATGTTCGGAAGCGAGACGACGTCGTCAGAGCCCTGGAATCGACCGTCAAGAGCTTAGGGAGGCTCGACATTCTGGTGAATGCTGCCGCCGGCAATTTCCTAGTCCCAGCCGAGAATCTGTCTCCCAACGGGTTTCGTACAGGTATTGTTCTCTCTTGTCCCTAGTTGTTGCCCATAACATGTAGGGAAAGTGAATCAGATTGAGATTTGGTCAAAGATTCTACTCTTTTCCTTTTTTCTTTTTGCGATTATGCTAGTCTATTGCTATGCTATGTTTTCAATGATTGTGCCAGATGCTAGGACTGAATCAGCAGATGCATGCAAAAAAACCCAGAAAAGTTGACCCACAAATCAAAACGCCGAATCACCGTACGCAATGCACTAACCTTGGCTGGAACTGAGCACCAGCTCTACATCTAATTTGGAAAAATAGCAGGACACCGCATGTGAACAATCGGAGAGCTAATAAAAGCGGAAGACTCAAAGTTATAACGAAGGCCCACTAGAGAAATCAACATAGGAGCAACCTCAAAAGGGTCGAACAGACCGATCAAGAGCAGATGAAGGATGCAGGCATGCAAACGTCAAACGCCAAAATAATAAACCGGAAGAAGGCAAGAAAAAGTGGGGAGAGAAAAGATTGCTCTTTTGTATCGAACTGAACTTCCAAGCAGTCAGCTTGACCGTGGCCTACACCTCAGTCGCTGGATCAAAACCAAAAGAAAAAGAAAAAAAGAAAAGAAAAGGAACCAACTTCACAACATTTCAAGCATGCCCAAAGACACGGTCAACTTTCAGGAAAAGAAAAAAGAAGAATCAAGAAAAGAACAGATGGGCAGTGAAAGTAAGCTCGGGCGCTCCACTTGCGAAATACCCGTGAAAGAAATTCCCCTATAAAGAGTTTGCCAGAACTTGGTAGACAGAAGACTAAAGGTGCACATGACAAAATTTCTATTTCAGAAATTGATTTCTAGTCAGAAATTGATTTCTCAATTTCTATTCCCCGAGCAAGTTTCTGAGCAAAGAAACTCGTTTGATAACGACTCAAAATTTCTATTTTTGAACATAAATCCATTTGATAACAGAATAAAATTTTTATTTCTAGAAATAGAAATTGATTAGATAACAACATAAGAAATCCTCAAATACAAAATAATAGTCGAAATAATACTAATACATTACAAAAGTTGAAATTACAATTTCATGGAATTTCCAGCATATTATTATCCATTGCCATTTTATTGGCAATGGTTTTCCTAAGCGTATTTATTTGATTTCTCTCCTCAGTCAATGTATCGTTTGCAAGCTCATTTTGCGTAGGTTCAGACAAGTACTGCGGAAGCATGAATATGGGTGCCATCAATGGCGGCTATCCAACCCTGTCATTTTATCAAAAACTAGTATTATACAAGATTATCAACAAAATAAAATTGATGGTGTAAATAAAAAATGAGAATTCTACCTTGAAGTAACGTTTATGGTTAGGAACCAATCAGGAGAAGGTCGGTTTATTTTGATTCTCGAATTGAATCGGTCCAGTTGCTCATCCCTAATTTCTTTATTGTTACTCAATGAATCTTTAATGGCCCTTGTATAGCAAAGAGAGAGATTCTCTTGAATCTCTTGCCTTCGAATTAAAATTCAAGATTGTGTAACAATCTAATTATTTTGATTTTGCGAGAATTTTGAATCAATAAAGAAACAATGTTAAATTTCTAGACACGTCTTTTATTCATCTATTGCGTAAGAACATTTTCTTCAACTGGCCATGCGCGTGCCCTTCTCTGTGGAGTCTTCACGTTCTTGTTTTAGCGGGCTTCCAAGGTGCTGGGATGTCCAAAATGATGGCACGGATTGATCTAATGCCTTTGGAAGCCATGTATCTCAACAGATTTCCAATACTCGTGTTTTTTCAGCGAAAAAATGGCCGGAAAGGAATTTTCTAAGGAAAAACGAGGAATTTTCTCTGTGGAGTCTTCGTGTTCTTGTTTTAGCGGGCTTTTAGGGTGCTGGGATGTCCAAAATGATGGGACGGATTGATGTAATGCCTTTGGACGCCAGGTATTTCACCAGATTTCCAACAGTCGTGTTTTTTCTGCCAAAAAATGGCCGAAAAGGGAATTTTCTAAGGAAAAACGGGGAATTTTCTCTGTGGAGTCTTCACGTTCTTGTTTTAGCGGGCTTCCAAGGTGCTAGGATGTCCAAAATGATGGCAGGGATTGATCTAATGCCTTTGGAAGCCATGAATCTCAGCAGATTTCCAACACTCGTGTTTTTTCAGCCAAAAAATGGCCGGAAAGGGAATTTTCTAAGGAAAAACGGGGAATTTTCTCTGTGGAGTCTTCGTGTTCTTGTTTTAGCGGGCTTTCAGGGTGCTGGGATGTCGATAATAATGGCACATATTGATCTAATGCCTTTGGAAGCCATGAATCTCAGCAGATTTCCAACACTCGTGTTTTTCAGCCAAAAAATGGCCGGAAAGGGAATTTTCTAAGGAAAAACGGGAATTTTCTCTGTGGAGTCTTCGTGTTCTTGTTGTAGCGGGCTTCCAAGGTGCTGGGATGTCCATAATGATGGCAGGGATTGATCTAATGCCTTTGGAAGCCATGAATCTCAGCAGATTTCCAACACACGTGTTTTTTCAGCCAAAAAATGGCCGGAAAGGGAATTTTCTAAGGAAAAACGGGGAATTTTGTCTGTGGAGTCTTCGTGTTCTTGTTTTAGCGGGCTTCTAAGGTGCTGGGATGTCCAAAATGATGGCATGGATTGAGCGAATGCCTTTGGAAGCCATGAATCTCAGCAGATTTCCAACAGTCGTGTTTTTCAGCCAAAAAATGGCCCGAAAGGGAATTTTCTAAGGAAAAACGGGAATTTTCTCTGTGGACTCTTCACGTTCTTGTTTTAGCGGGCTTCCGAGGTGCTGGGATGTCCAAAATGATGGCACGGATTGATCTAATGCCTTTAGAAGCCATGTATCTCAACAGATTTCCAATACTCGTGTTTTTTCAGAGAAAAAATGGCCGGAAAGGGAATTTTCTAAGGAAAAACGGGGAATTTTCTCTGTGGAGTCTTCGTGTTCTTGTTTTAGCGGGCTTTTAGGGTGCTGAGATGTCCAAAATGATGGGACGGATTGATGTAATGCCTTTGGACGCCAGGTATCTCACCAGATTTCCAACAGTCGTGTTTTTTCTGCCAAAAAATGGCCGAAAAGGGAATTTTCTAAGGAAAAACGGGGAATTTTCTCTGTGGAGTCTTCGTGTTCTTGTTTTAGCGGGCTTTCAGGGTGCTGGGATGTCGATAATAATGGCACAGATTGATCTAATGCCTTTGGAAGCCATGAATCTCAGCAGATTTCCAACACTCGTGTTTTTTCAGCCAAAAAATGGCCGGAAAGGGAATTTTCTAAGGAAAAACGGGAATTTTCTCTGTGGAGTCTTCGTGTTCTTGTTGTAGCGGGCTTCCAAGGTGCTGGGATGTCCATAATGATGGCAGGGATTGATCTAATGCCTTTGGAAGCCATGAATCTCAGCAGATTTCCAACACTCGTGTTTTTTCAGCCAAAAAATGGCCGGAAAGGGAATTTTCTAAGGAAAAACGGGGAATTTTCTCTGTGGAGTCTTCGTGTTCTTGTTGTAGCGGGCTTCCAAGGTGCTGGGATGTCCATAATGATGGCAGGGATTGATCTAATGCCTTTGGAAGCCATGAATCTCAGCAGATTTCCAACACACGTGTTTTTTCAGCCAAAAAATGGCCCGAAAGGGAATTTTCTAAGGAAAAACGGGGAATTTTTTCTGTGGAGTCTTCGTGTTCTTGTTTTAGCGGGCCTCTAAGGTGCTGGGATGTCCAAAATGATGGCATGGATTGAGCGAATGCCTTTGGAAGCCATGAATCTCAGCAGATTTCCAACAGTCGTGTTTTTTCAGCCAAAAAATGGCCCGAAAGGGAATTTTCTAAGGAAAAACGGGGAATTTTGTCTGTGGAGTCTTCGTGTTCTTGTTTTAGCGGGCTTCCAAGGTGCTGGGATGTCCAAAATGATGGCATGGATTGAGCGAATGCCTTTGGAAGCCATGAATCTCAGCAGATTTCCAACAGTCGTGTTTTTTCAGCCAAAAAATGGCCGGAAAGGGAATTTTCTAAGGAAAAACGGGGAATTTTCTCTGTGGACTCTTCACGTTCTTGTTTTAGCGGGCTTCCGAGGTGCTGGGATGTCCAAAATGATGGCACGGATTGATCTAATGCCTTTGGAAGCCATGTATCTCAACAGATTTCCAATACTCGTGTTTTTTCAGCGAAAAAATGGCCGGAAAGGGAATTTTCTAAGGAAAAACGAGGAATTTTCTCTGTGGAGTCTTCGTGTTCTTGTTTTAGCGGGCTTTTAGGGTGCTGGGATGTCCAAAATGATGGGACGGATTGATGTAATGCCTTTGGACGCCAGGTATCTCACCAGATTTCCAACAGTCGTGTTTTTTCTGCCAAAAAATGGCCGAAAAGGGAATTTTCTAAGGAAAAACGGGGAATTTTCTCTGTGGAGTCTTCGTGTTCTTGTTTTAGCGGGCTTTCAGGGTGCTGGGATGTCGATAATAATGGCACAGATTGATCTAATGCCTTTGGAAGCCATGAATCTCAGCAGATTTCCAACACTCGTGTTTTTTCAGCCAAAAAATGGCCGGAAAGGGAATTTTCTAAGGAAAAACGGGAATTTTCTCTGTGGAGTCTTCGTGTTCTTGTTGTAGCGGGCTTCCAAGGTGCTGGGATGTCCATAATGATGGCAGGGATTGATCTAATGCCTTTGGAAGCCATGAATCTCAGCAGATTTCCAACACTCGTGTTTTTCAGCCAAAAAATGGCCGGAAAGGGAATTTTCTAAGGAAAAACTGGGAATTTTCTCTGTGGAGTCTTCCTGTTCTTGTTTTAGCGGGCTTCCAAGGTGCTGGGTTGTCCAAAATGATGGCATGGATCGAGCGAATGCCTTTGGAAGCCATGAATCTCAGCAGATTTCCAACAGTCGTGTTTTTTCAGCCAAAAAATGGCCCGAAATGGAATTTTCTAAGGAAAAACGGGGAATTTTCTCTGTGGAGTCTTCACGTTCTTGTTTTAGCGGGCTTCCAAGGTGCTGGGATGTCCAAAATGATGGCACGGATTGATCTAATGCCTTTGGAAGCCATGAATCTCAGCAGATTTCCAACACTCGTGTTTTTTCAGCCAAAAAATGGCCGGAAAGGGAATTTTCTAAGGAAAAACGGGGAATTTTCTCTGTGGAGTCTTCGTGTTTTTGTTTAGCGGGCTTCCAAGGTGCTGGGATGTCCAAATGATGGCAGGGATTGATCTAATGCCTTTGGAAGCCATGAATCTCAGCAGATTTCCAACACTCGTGTTTTTTCAGCCAAAAAATGGCCGGAAAGGGAATTTTCTAAGGAAAAACGGGGAATTTTCTCTGTGGAGTCTTCGTGTTCTTGTTTTAGCGGGCTTTCAGGGTGCTGGGATGTCTATAATAATGGCACATATTGATCTAATGCCTTTGGAAGCCATGAATCTCAGCAGATTTCCAACACTCGTGTTTTTTCAGCCAAAAAATGGCCGGAAAGGGAATTTTCTAAGGAAAAACGGGGAATTTTCTCTGTGGAGTCTTCGTGTTCTTGTTTTAGCGGGCTTCCAAGGTGCTGGGATGTCCATAATGATGGCACGGATTGATCTAATGCCTTTGGAAGCCATGAATCTCAGCAGATTTCCAACACTCGTGTTTTTTCAGCCAAAAAATGGCCGGAAAGGGAATTTTCTAAGGAAAAACGGGAATTTTCTCTGTGGAGTCTTCGTGTTCTTGTTGTAGCGGGCTTCCAAGGTGCTAGGATGTCCATAATGACGGCAGGGATTGATCTAATGCCTTTGGAAGCCATGAATCTCAGCAGATTTCCAACACTCGTGTTTTTTCAGCCAAAAAATGGCCGGAAAGGGAATTTTCTAAGGAAAAACGGGGAATTTTCTCTGTGGAGTCTTCGTGTTCTTGTTGTAGCGAGCTTCCAAGGTGCTGGGATGTCCATAATGACGGCAGGGATTGATCTAATGCCTTTGGAAGCCATGAATCTCAGCAGATTTCCAACACACGTGTTTTTTCAGCCAAAAAATGGCCCGAAAGGGAATTTTCTAAGGAAAAACGGGGAATTTTGTCTGTGGAGTCTTCGTGTTCTTGTTTTAGCGGGCTTCTAAGGTGCTGGGATGTCCAAAATGATGGCATGGATTGAGCGAATGCCTTTGGAAGCCATGAATCTCAGCAGATTTCCAACAGTCGTGTTTTTTCAGCCAAAAAATGGCCCGAAAGGGAATTTTCTAAGGAAAAACGGGGAATTTTCTCTGTGGACTCTTCACGTTCTTGTTTTAGCGGGCTTCCGAGGTGCTGGGATGTCCAAAATGATGGCACGGATTGATCTAATGCCTTTGGAAGCCATGTATCTCAACAGATTTCCAATACTCGTGTTTTTCAGCGAAAAAATGGCCGGAAAGGGAATTTTCTAAGGAAAAACGAGGAATTTTCTCTTTGGAGTCTTCGTGTTCTTGTTTTAGCGGGCTTTTAGGGTGCTGGGATGTCCAAAATGATGGGACGGATTGATGTAATGCCTTTGGACGCCATGAATCTCACCAGATTTCCAACACCGTCGTGTTTTTTCTGCCAAAAAATGGCCGAAAGGGAATTTTCTAAGGAAAAACGGGGAATTTTCTCTGTGCAGTCTTCGTGTTCTTGTTTTAGCAGGGTTTCAGGATGCTGGGATGTTGAAAATTATGGCACGGATTGATCGAATGCCTTTGTAAGCCATGAATCTCAGCAGATTTCCAACACTCGTGTTTCTTCAGCCAAAAAATGGCCGGAAAGGGAATTTTCTAAGAAAAAACGTTGAATTTTCTCTGTGGAGTCATCGTGTTCTTGTTTTATCGGGCTCCCAGGGTGCTGGGATGTCGAAAATGATGGCACGGATTGATCTAATGCCTTTGGAAGCCATGAATCTCAGCAGATTTCCAACACACGTGTTTTTTCAGCCAAAAAATGGCCGGAAAGGGAATTTTCTAAGGAAAAACTGGGAATTTTCTCTGTGGAGTCTTCCTGTTCTTGTTTTAGCGGGCTTCCAAGGTGCTGGGTTGTCCAAAATGATGGCATGGATTGATCTAATGCCTTTGGAAGCCATGAATCTCAGCAGATTTCCAACACTCGTGTTTTTTCAGCCAAAAAATGGCCCGAAAGGGAATTTTCTAAGGAAAAACGGGGAATTTTCTCTGTGGAGTCTTCACGTTCTTGTTTTAGCGGGCTTCCAAGGTGCTGGGATGTCCAAAATGATGGCACGGATTGATCTAATGCCTTTGGAAGCCATGTATCTCAACAGATTTCCCACACTCGTGTTTTTTCAGCCAAAAAATGGCCGGAAATGGAATTTTCTAAGGAAAAACGGGAATTTTCTCTGTGGAGTCTTCGTGTTCTTGTTTTAGCGGGCTTTTAGGGTGCTGGGATGTCCAAAATGGTGGGACGGATTGATGTAATGCCTTTGGAAGCCAGGTATCTCACCAGATTTCCAACACTCGTGTTTTTTCAGCCAAAAAATGGCCGGAAAGGGAATTTTCTAAGGAAAAACGGGGAATTTTCTCTGTGGAGTCTTCGTGTTCTTGTTTTAGCGGGCTTTCAGGGTGCTGGGATGTCCATAATGATGGCACATATTGATCTAATGCCTTTGGAAGCCATGAATCTCAGCAGATTTCCAACACTCGTGTTTTTTCAGCCAAAAAATGGCCGGAAAGGGAATTTTCTAAGGAAAAACGGGGAATTTTCTCTGTGGAGTCTTCGTGTTCTTGTTTTAGCGGGCTTCCAAGGTGCTGGGATGTCCAAAATGATGGCAGGGATTGATCTAATGCCTTTGGAAGCCATGAATCTCAGCAGATTTCCAACACTCGTGTTTTTTCAGCCAAAAAATGGCCGGAAAGGGAATTTTCTAAGGAAAAACGGGGAATTTTCTCTGTGGAGTCTTCGTGTTCTTGTTTTAGCGGGCTTCCAAGGTGCTGGGATGTCCATAATGATGGCAGGGATTGATCTAATGCCTTTGGAAGCCATGAATCTCAGCAGATTTCCAACACTCGTGTTTTTTCAGCCAAAAAATGGCCGGAAAGGGAATTTTCTAAGGAAAAACGGGGAATTTTCTCTGTGGAGTCTTCGTGTTCTTGTTGTAGCGGGCTTCCAAGGTGCTGGGATGTCCATAATGACGGCAGGGATTGATCTAATGCCTTTGGAGGCCATGAATCTCAGCAGATTTCCAACACACGTGTTTTTTCAGCCAAAAAATGGCCCGAAAGGGAATTTTCTAAGGAAAAACGGGGAATTTTGTCTGTGGAGTCTTCGTGTTCTTGTTTTAGCGGGCTTCTAAGGTGCTGGGATGTCCAAAATGATGGCATGGATTGAGCGAATGCCTTTGGAAGCCATGAATCTCAGCAGATTTCCAACAGTCGTGTTTTTTCAGCCAAAAAATGGCCCGAAAGGGAATTTTCTAAGGAAAAACGGGGAATTTTCTCTGTGGACTCTTCACGTTCTTGTTTTAGCGGGCTTCCGAGGTGCTGGGATGTCCGAAATGATGGCACGGATTGATCTAATGCCTTTGGAAGCCATGTATCTCTTCAGATTTCTCACACTCGTGTTTTTTCAGCCAAAAAATGGCCGGAAATGGAATTTTCTAAGGAAAAACGAGGAATTTTCTCTGTGGAGTCTTCGTGTTCTTGTTTTAGCAGGCTTTCAGGATGCTGGGATGTCCGAAATGATGGGACGGATTGATGTAATGCCTTTGGACGCCAGGTATCTCACCAGATTTCCAACAGTCGTGTTTTTTCAGCCAAAAAATGGCCGGAAAGGGAATTTTCTAAGGAAAAACGGGGAATTTTCTCTGTGGAGTCTTCGTGTTCTTGTTTTAGCGGGCTTCCAAGGTGCTGGGATGTCCAAAATGATGGCACGATTGATCTAATGCCTTTGGAAGCCATGAATCTCAAGCAGATTTCCAACACTCGTGTTTTTTCAGCAAAAAATGGCCGGAAAGGGAATTTTCTAAGGAAAAACGGGAATTTTCTCTGTGGAGTCTTCGTGTTCTTGTTTTAGCGGTCTTTAGGGTGCTGGGATGTCCAAAATGATGGGACGGATTGATGTAATGCCTTTGGACGCCATGAATAACTCACCAGATTTCCAACACTCGTGTTTTTTTCAGACAAAAAATGGGCTTAAAAGGGAATTTTCTACGGAAAAACGAGGAATTTTCTCTGTGGAGTCTTCGTTCTCTTGTTTTAGCGGGCTTTCAGGGTGCTGGGATGTCGATAATAATGGCACAGATTGATCTAATGCCTTTGGAAGCCATGAATCTCAGCAGATTTCCAACACTCGTGTTTTTTCAGCCAAAAAATGGCCGGAAAGGGAATTTTCTAAGGAAAAACGGGGAATTTTCTCTGTGGAGTCTTCGTGTTCTTGTTGTAGCGGGCTTCCAAGGTGCTGGGATGTCCATAATGATGGCAGGGATTGATCTAATGCCTTTGGAAGCCATGAATCTTAGCAGATTTCCAACAGTCGTGTTTTTTCAGCCAAAAAATGGCCGGAAAGGGAATTTTCTAAGGAAAAACTGGGAATTTTCTCTGTGGAGTCTTCCTGTTCTTGTTTTAGCGGGCTTCCAAGGTGCTGGGTTGTCCAAAATGATGGCATGGATCGAGCGAATGCCTTTGAAAGCCATGAATCTCACCAGATTTCCAACAGTCGTGTTTTTTCTGCCAAAAAATGGCCGGAAAGGGAATTTTCTAAGGAAAAACGGGGAATTTTCTCTGTGGAGTCTTCACGTTCTTGTTTTAGCGGGCTTCCAAGGTGCTGGGATGTCGATAATAATGGCACAGATTGATCTAATGCCTTTGGAAGCCATGAATCTCAGCAGATTTCCAACACTCGTGTTTTTTCAGGCAAAAAATGGCCGGAAAGGGAATTTTCTAAGGAAAAACGGGGAATTTTCTCTGTGGAGTCTTCGTGTTCTTGTTTAGCGGGCTTCCAAGGTGCTGGGATGTCCATAATGATGGCAGGGATTGATCTAATGCCTTTGGAAGCCATGAATCTCAGCAGATTTCCAACACTCGTGTTTTTCAGCCAAAAAATGGCCGGAAAGGGAATTTTCTAAGGAAAAACGGGGAATTTTCTCTGTGGAGTCTTCCTGTTCTTGTTTTAGCGGGCTTCCAAGGTGCTGGGTTGTCCAAAATGATGGCATGGATCGAGCGAATGCCTTTGGAAGCCATGAATCTCAGCAGATTTCCAACACTCGTGTTTTTTCAGACAAAAAATGGCCGGAAAAGGAATTTTCTAAGGAAAATCGGGGAATTTTCTCTGTGGAGTCTTCATGTTCTTGTTTTAGCGGGCTTCCAGGGTGCTGGGATGTCCAAAATGATGGCAGGGATTGATCTAATGCCTTTGGAAGCCATGAATCTCAGCAGATTTCCAACACTCGTGTTTTTTCAGCCAAAAAATGGCCGGAAAGGGAATTTTCTAAGGAAAAACGGGGAATTTTCTCTGTGGAGTCTTCGTGTTCTTGTTTTAGCGGGCTTCCAAGGTGCTGGGATGTCCAAAATGATGGCAGGGATTGATCTAATGCCTTTGGAAGCCATGAATCTCAGCAGATTTCCAACACTCGTGTTTTTCAGCCAAAAAATGGCCGGAAAGGGAATTTTCTAAGGAAAAACGGGGAATTTTCTCTGTGGAGTCTTCGTGTTCTTGTTTTAGCGGGCTTCAAGGTGCTGGGATGTCCAAAATGATGGCACGGATTGATCTAATGCCTTTGGAAGCCATGAATCTCAGCAGATTTCCAACACTCGTGTTTTTTCAGCCAAAAAATGGCCGGAAAGGGAATTTTCTAAGGAAAAACTGGGAATTTTCTCTGTGGAGTCTTCCTGTTCTTGTTTTAGCGGGCTTCCAAGGTGCTGGGATGTCCAAAATGATGGCATGGATTGAGCGAATGCCTTTGGAAGCCATGAATCTCAGCAGATTTCCAACACTCGTGTTTTTCAGCCAAAAAATGGCCCGGAAAGGGAATTTTCTAAGGAAAAACGGGGAATTTTCTCTGTGGACTCTTCGTGTTCTTGTTTTAGCGGGCTTCCGAGGTGCTGGGATGTCCAAAATGATGGCACGGATTGATCTAATGCCTTTGGAAGCCATGAATCTCAACAGATTTCCAACACTCGTGTTTTTTCAGCCAAAAAATGGCCGGAAAGGGAATTTTCTAAGGAAAAACGGGGAATTTTCTCTGTGGAGTCTTCGTGTTCTTGTTTTAGCGGGCTTTTAGGGTGCTGGGATGTCCAAAATGATGGACGGATTGATGTAATGCCTTTGGAAGCCATGAATCTCAGCAGATTTCCAACACTCGTGTTTTTTCAGCCAAAAAATGGCCGGAAAAGGGAATTTTCTAAGGAAAAATGGGGAATTTTTCTGTGGAGTCTTCGTGTTCTTGTTTTAGCGGGCTTTCAGGGTGCTGGGATGTCCAAAATGATGGCACGGATTGATCTAATGCCTTTGGAAGCCATGAATCTCAACAGATTTCCAATACTCGTGTTTTTTCAGCCAAAAAATGGCCGGAAAGGGAATTTTCTAAGGAAAAACGGGAATTTTCTCTGTGGAGTCTTCGTGTTCTTGTTTTAGCGGGCTTTTAGGGTGCTGGGATGTCCAAAATGATGGGACGGATTGATCTAATGCCTTTGGAAGCCATGAATCTCAGCAGATTTCCAACACTCGTGTTTTTTCTGCCAAAAAATGGCCGAAAAGGGAATTTTCTAAGGAAAAACGGGGAATTTTCTCTGTGGAGTCTTCGTGTTCTTGTTTTAGCGGGCTTTCAGGGTGCTGGGATGTGATAATAATGGCACGGATTGATCTAATGCCTTTGGAAGCCATGAATCTCATCAGATTTCCAACACTCGTGTTTTTTCAGTCAAAAAATGGCCGGAAAGGGAATTTTTTAAGGAATAACGGGGAATTTTCTCCGTGGAGTCTTCGTGTTCTTGTTTTAGAGGGCTTTCAGGGTTCTGGCATGTCCAAAATGATGGCACGGATTGATCGAATGCCTTTTGAAGCTATGAATCTCAGCAGATTTCCAACACTCGTGTTTTTTTAGCCAAAAAATGGACGGAAAGGGAATTTTCTAAGGAAAAATGGGGAATTTTCTCTGTGGAGTCTTCGTGTTCTTGTTCTGGCGGGATTCCAGGGTGCTGCGATGTCCAAAATGATGGCACGGATTGATCGAATGCCTTTGGAAGCCATGAATCTCAGCAGATTTCCAACAGTCGTGTTTTTTCTGCCAAAAAATGGCCGGAAAGGGAATTTTCTAAGGAAAAACGGGGAATTTTCTCTGTGGAGTCTTCACGTTCTTGTTTTAGCGGGCTTCCGAGGTGCTGGGATGTCCGAAATGATGGCACGGATTGATCTAATGCCTTTGGAAGCCATGTATCTCTTCAGATTTCTCACACTCGTTTTTTTTCAGAAAAAAAATGGCCGGAAATGGAATTTTCTTAGGAAAAACGAGGAATTTTCTCTGTGCAGTCTTCGTGTTCTTCTTTTAGCGGGCTTTTAGGGTTCTGGGAGGTCCAAAATGATGGCACGGATTGATCTAATGCCTTTGGAAGCCATGAATCTCAGCAGATTTCCAACACTCGTGTTTTTTCAGCCAAAAAATGGCCGGAAAGGGAATTTTCTAAGGAAAAACGGGGAATTTTCTCTGTGGAGTCTTCGTGTTCTTGTTTTAGCGGGCTTTCAGGGTTCTGGGATGTCCAAAATGATGGCACGGATTGATCTAATGCCTTTGGAAGCCATGAATCTCAGCAGATTTCCAACACTCGTGTTTTTTCAGCCAAAAAATGGCCGGAAAGGGAATTTTCTAAGGAAAAACGGGGAATTTTCTCTGTGGAGTCTTCGTGTTCTTGTTTAGCGGGCTTCCAAGGTGCTGGGATGTCCATAATGATGGCACGGATTGATCTAATGCCTTTGGAAGCCATGAATCTCAGCAGATTTCCAACACTCGTGTTTTTTCAGCCAAAAAATGGCCGGAAAGGGAATTTTCTAAGGAAAAACGGGGAATTTTCTCTGTGGAGTCTTCGTGTTCTTGTTTTAGCGGGCTTCCAAGGTGCTGGGATGTCCAAAATGATGGCACGGATTGATCTAATGCCTTTGGAAGCCATGAATCTCAGCAGATTTCCAACACTCGTGTTTTTTCAGCCAAAAAATGGCCGGAAAGGGAATTTTCTAAGGAAAAACGGGGAATTTTCTCTGTGGAGTCTTCGTGTTCTTGTTTTAGCGGGCTTCCAAGGTGCTGGGATGTCCAAAATGATGGCACGGATTGATCTAATGCCTTTGGAAGCCATGAATCTCAGCAGATTTCCAACACTCGTGTTTTTTCAGCCAAAAAATGGCCGGAAAGGGAATTTTCTAAGGAAAAACGGGGAATTTTCTCTGTGGAGTCTTCGTGTTCTTGTTTTAGCGGGCTTCTAAGGTGCTGGGATGTCCAAAATGATGGCATGGATTGATCTAATGCCTTTGGAAGCCATGAATCTCAGCAGATTTCCAACACTCGTGTTTTTTCAGCCAAAAAATGGCCGGAAAGGGAATTTTCTAAGGAAAAACGGGGAATTTTTCTGTGGAGTCTTCGTGTTCTTGTTTTAGCGGGCTTCCGAGGTGCTGGGATGTCCAAAATGATGGCACGGATTGATCTAATGCCTTTGGAAGCCATGAATCTCAGCAGATTTCCAACACTCGTGTTTTTCAGCAAAAAATGGCCGGAAAGGGAATTTTCTAAGGAAAAACGGGAATTTTCTCTGTGGAGTCTTCGTGTTCTTGTTTTAGCGGGCTTTTAGGGTGCTGGGATGTCCAAAATGATGGGACGGATTGATCTAATGCCTTTGGAAGCCATGAATCTCGTCAGATTTCCAACACTCGTGTTTTTTCAGCCAAAAAATGGCCGGAAAGGGAATTTTCTAAGGAAAAACGGGGAATTTTCTCTGTGGACTCTTCGTGTTCTTGTTTTAGCGGGCTTTTAGGGTTCAGGCATGTCCAAAATGATGGCACGGATTGATCTAATGCCTATGGAAGCCATGAATCTCAGCAGATTTCCAACACTCGTGTTTTTTCAGCCAAAAAATGGCCGGAAAGGGAATTTTCTAAGGAAAAACGGGAATTTTCTCTGTGGAGTCTTCGTGTTCTTGTTTTAGCGGGCTTTCAGGGTGCTGGGATGTCCAAAATGATGGCACGGATTGATGTAATGCCTTTGGAAGCCATGAATCTCAGCAGATTTCCAACACTCGTGTTTTTCAGCCAAAAAATGGCCGGAAAGGGAATTTTCTAAGGAAAAACGGGGAATTTTTCTGTGGAGTCTTCGTGTTCTTGTTTTAGCGGGCTTTCAGGGTGCTGGGATGTCCAAAATGATGGCACGGATTGATCTAATGCCTTTGGAAGCCATGAATCTCAGCAGATTTCCAACACTCGTGTTTTTTCAGCCAAAAAATGGCCGGAAAGGGAATTTTCTAAGGAAAAACGGGGAATTTTCTCTGTGGAGTCTTCGTGTTCTTGTTTTAGCGGGCTTCCAAGGTGCTGGGATGTCCAAAATGATGGCACGGATTGATCTAATGCCTTTGGAAGCCATGAATCTCAGCAGATTTCCAACACTCGTGCTTTTTCAGCCAAAAAATGGCCGGAAAGGGAATTTTCTAAGGAAAAACGGGGAATTTTCTCTTTGGAGTCTTCGTGTTCTTGTTTTAGCGGGCTTCCACGGTGCTGGGATGTCCAAAATGATGGCATGGATTGAGCTAATGCCTTTGGAAGCCATGAATCTCAGCAGATTTCCAACACTCGTGCTTTTTCAGCCAAAAAATGGCCGAAAAGGGAATTTTCTAAGGAAAAACGGGGAATTTTCTCTGTGGAGTCTTCCTGTTCTTGTTTTGGCGGGCTTGCAATGTCCTGGGATGTCCAAAATGATGGCACGGATTGATCTAATGCCTTTGGAAGCCATGAATCTCAGCAGATTTCCAACACTCGTGTTTTTTAAGCCAAAAAATGGCCGGAAATTGAATTTTCTAAGGAGAAACGGGGATTTTTCTCTATGGAGTCTTCGTGTTCTTGGTTTAGCGGGCATCCAAGGTGCTGGGATGTCCAAAATGATGGAACGGATTGATCTAATGCCTTTGGAAGCCACGAATCTCAGCAGATTTCCAACACTCGTGTTTTTCAGCCAAAAAATGGCCGGAAAGGGAATTTTCTAAGGAAAAACGGGAATTTTCTCTGTGGAGTCTTCGTGTTCTTGTTTTAGCGGGCTTCCAAGGTGCTGGGATGTCCAAAATGATGGCATGGATTGATCTAATGCCTTTGGAAGCCATGAATCTCAGCAGATTTCCAACACTCGTGTTTTTTCAGCCAAAAAATGGCCCGGAAATGGAATTTTCTAAGGAAAAACGGGGAATTTTCTCTGTGGAGTCTTCGTGTTCTTGTTTTAGCGGGCTTCCAAGGTGCTGGGATGTCCAAAATGATGGCACGGATTGATCTAATGCCTTTGGAAGCCATGAATCTCAGCAGATTTCCAACACTCGTGTTTTTTCAGCCAAAAAATGGCCGGAAATTGAATTTTCTAAGGAAAAACGGGGAATTTTCTCTGTGGAGTCTTCGTGTTCTTGTTTTAGCGGGCTTCCAAGGTGCTGGGATGTACAAAATGATGGCACAGATTGATCTAATGCCTTTGGAAGCCACGAATCTCAGCAGATTTCCAACACCCGTGTTTTTCAGCCAAAAAATGGCCGGAACGGGAATTTTCTAAGGAAAAACGGGGAATTTTCTCTGTGGAGTCTTCGTGTTCTTCTTTTAGCGGGCTTTCAGGGTGCTGGGATGTCCAAAGTGATGGCACAGATTGAGCTAATGCCTTTGGAAGCCATGAATCTCAGCAGATTTCCAACACTCGTGTTTTTTCAGCAAAAAAATGGCCGGAAAGGGAATTTTCTAAGGAAAAACGGGGAATTTTCTCTGTGGAGTCTTCGTGTTCTTGTTTTCGCGGGCTTCCAGGGTGCTGGGATGTCCAAAATGATGGCACGGATTGATCTAATGCCTTTGGAAGCCATGAATCTCAGCAGATTTCCAACACTCGTGTTTTTTCAGCCAAAAAATGGCCGGAAAGGGAATTTTCTAAGGAAAAACGGGAATTTTCTCTGTGGAGTCTTCGTGTTCTTGTTTTAGCGGGCTTCCAAGGTGCTAGGATGTCCAAAATGATGGCACGGATTGATCTAATGCCTTTGGAAGCCATGAATCTCAGCAGATTTCCAACACTCGTGTTTTTTCAGCCAAAAAATGGCCGGAAAGGGAATTTTCTAAGGAAAAACGGGAATTTTCTCTGTGGAGTCTTCGTGTTCTTGTTTTAGCGGGCTTCCAAGGTGCTGGGATGTCCAAAATGATGGCACGGATTGATCTAATGCCTTTGGAAGCCATGAATCTCAGCAGATTTCCAACACTCGTGCTTTTTCAGCCAAAAAATGGCCGGAAATTGAATTTTCTAAGGAAAAACGGGAATTTTGTCTGTGGAGTCTTCGTGTTCTTGTTTTAGCGGGCTTCCTGGGTGCTGGGATTTCCAAAATGATGGCATGGATTGATCTAATGCCTTTGGAAGCCATGAATCTCAGCAGATTTCCAACACTCGTGCTTTTTCAGCCAAAAAATGGCCGGAAATTGAATTTTCTAAGGAAAAACGGGGAATTTTCTCTGTGGAGTCTTCGTGTTCTTGTTTTAGCGGGCTTCCTGGGTGCTGGGATTTCCAAAATGATGGCACGGATTGATCTAATGCCTTTGGAAGCCATGAATCTCAGCAGATTTCCAACACTCGTGCTTTTTCAGCCAAAAAATGGCCGGAAATTGAATTTTCTAAGGAAAAACGGGAATTTTCTCTTTGGAGTCTTCGTGTTCTTGTTTTAGCGGGCTTTTAGGGTGGTGGGATGTCCAAAATGATGGCACGGATTGATGCTAATGCCTTTGGAAGCCATGAATCTCAGCAGATTTCCAACACTCGTGTTTTTTCAGCCAAAAAATGGCCGGAAATTGAATTTTCTAAGGAAAAACGGGGAATTTTCTCTGTGGAGTCTTCGTGTTCTTGTTTTAGCGGGCTTTCAGGGTGCTGGGATGTCCAAAATGATGGCACGGATTGATCTAATGCCTTTGGAAGCCATGAATCTCAGCAGATTTCCAACACTCGTGTTTTTTCAGCCAAAAAATGGCCGGAAATTGAATTTTCTAAGGAAAAACGGGGAATTTTCTCTGTGGAGTCTTCGTGTTCTTGTTTTAGCGGGCTTCAAGGTGCTGGGATGTCCAAAATGATGGCACGGATTGATCTAATGCCTTTGGAAGCCATGAATCTCAGCAGATTTCCAACACTCGTGTTTTTTCAGCCAAAAAATGGCCGGAAAGGGAATTTTCTAAGGAAAAACGGGGAATTTTCTCTGTGGAGTCTTCGTGTTCTTGTTTTAGCGGGCTTCCAAGGTGCTGGGATGTCCAAAATGATGGCACGGATTGAGCTAATGCCTTTGGAAGCCATGAATCTCAGCAGATTTCCAACACTCGTGTTTTTTCAGCCAAAAAATGGCCGGAAATTGAATTTTCTAAGGAAAAACGGGGAATTTTCTCTGTGGAGTCTTCGTGTTCTTGTTTTAGCGGGCTTCCAAGGTGCTGGGATGTCCAAAATGATGGCACGGATTGAGCTAATGCCTTTGGAAGCCATGAATCTCAGCATATTTCCAACACTCGTGTTTTCTCAGCCAAAAAATGGCCGGAAAGGGAATTTTCTAAGGAAAAACGGGGAATTTTCTCTGTGGAGTCTTCGTGTTCTTGTTTTAGCGGGCTTTTAGGGTGCTGGGATGTCCAAAATGATGGGACGGATTGATCTAATGCCTTTGGAAGCCATGAATCTCAGCAGATTTCCAACACTCGTGTTTTTTTCAGCCAAAAAATGGCCGGAAATTGAATTTTCTAAGGAAAAACGGGGAATTTTCTCTTTGGAGTCTTCGTGTTCTTGTTTTAGCGGGCTCCCAGGGTGCTGGGATGTCGAAAATGATGGCACGGATTGATCTAATGCCTTTGGAAGCCATGAATCTCAGCAGATTTCCAACACTCGTGTTTCTTCAGCCAAAAAATGGCCGGAAAGGGAATTTTCTAAGGAAAAACGGGGAATTTTCTCTGTGGAGTCTTCGTGTTCTTGTTTTAGCGGGCTTCCAGGGTGCTGGGATGTCCAAAATGATGGCACGGATTGATCTAATGCCTTTGGAAGCCATGAATCTCAGCAGATTTCCAACACTCGTGTTTTTTCATCTAAAAAATGCCCGGAAAGGGAATTTTCTATGGAAAAACGGGGAATTTTCTCTGTGGAGTCTTCGTGTTCTTGTTTTAGCGGGCTTCCAAGGTGCTGGGATGTCCAAAATGATGGCACGGATTGATCTAATGCCTTTGGAAGCCATGAATCTCAGCAGATTTCCAACACTCGTGTTTTTTCAGCCAAAAAATGGCCGGAAATTGAATTTTCTAAGGAAAAACGGGGAATTTTCTCTGTGGAGTCTTCGTGTTCTTGTTTTAGCGGGCTTCCAGGGTGCTGGGATGTCCAAAATGATGGCACGGATTGATCTAATGCCTTTGGAAGCCATGAATCTCAACAGATTTCCAACACTCGTGTTTTTTCAGCCAAAAAATGCCCGGAAATTGAATTTTCTAAGGAAAAACGGGGAATTTTCTCTATGGAGTCTTCGTGTTCTTGTTTTAGCGAGCTTCCAGAGTGCTGGGATGTCCAAAATGATGGCACGGATTGAGCTAATGCCTTTGGAAGCCATGAATCTCAGCAGATTTCCAACACTCGTGTTTTTTCAGCCAAAAAATGGCCGGAAATTGAATTTTCTAAGGAAAAACGGGGAATTTTCTCTGTGGAGTCTTCGTGTTCTTGTTTTAGCGGGCTTCCAGTGTGCTGGGATGTCCAAAATGATGGCACGGATTGATCTAATGCCTTTGGAAGCCATGAATCTCAGCAGATTTCCAACACTCGTGCTTTTTCAGCCAAAAAATGGCCGGAAATTGAATTTTCTAAGGAAAAATGGGGAATTTTCTCTGTGGAGTCTTCGTGTTCTTGTTTTAGCGGGCTTCCAAGGTGCTGGGATGTCCAAAATGATGGCACGGATTGAGCTAATGCCTTTGGAAGCCATGAATCTCAGCAGATTTCCAACACTCGTGCTTTTTCAGCCAAAAAATGGCCGGAAATTGAATTTTCTAAGGAAAAACGGGGAATTTTCTCTGTGGAGTCTTCGTGTTCTCGTTTTAGCGGGCATCCAGGGTGCTGGGATGTCCAAAATGATGGAACGGATTGATCTAATGCCTTTGGAAGCCACGAATCTCAGCAGATTTCCAACACTCGTGTTTTTTAAGCCAAAAAATGGCCGGAAATTGAATTTTCTAAGGAAAACGGGAATTTTCTCTGTGGAGTCTTCGTGTTCTTGTTTTAGCGGGCTTTCAGGGTGCTGGGATGTCCAAAATGATGGGACGGATTGATCTAATGCCTTTGGAAGCCACGAATCTCAGCAGATTTCCAACACTCGTGTTTTTTAAGCCAAAAAATGGCCGGAAATTGAATTTTCTAAGGAAAAACGGGGAATTTTCTCTGTGGAGTCTTCGTGTTCTTGTTTTAGCGGGCTTTCAGGGTGCTGGGATGTCCAAAATGATGGCACGGATTGATCTAATGCCTTTGGAAGCCATGAATCTCAGCAGATTTCCAACACTCGTGTTTTTTCAGCCAAAAAATGGCCGGAAATTGAATTTTCTAAGGAAAAACGGGGAATTTTCTCTGTGGAGTCTTCGTGTTCTTGTTTTAGCGGGCTTCCAAGGTGCTGGGATGTCCAAAATGATGGCACGGATTGATCTAATGCCTTTGGAAGCCATGAATCTCAGCAGATTTCCAACACTCGTGTTTTTCAGCCAAAAAATGGCCGGAAATTGAATTTTCTAAGGAAAAACGGGGAATTTTCTCTGTGGAGTCTTCGTGTTCTTGTTTTAGCAGGCTTTCAGGTGCTGGGATGTCCAAAATGATGGAACGGATTGATCTAATGCCTTTGGAAGCCACGAATCTCAGCAGATTTCCAACACTCGTGTTTTTTATGCCAAAAAATGGCCGGAAATTGAATTTTCTAAGGAGAAACGGGGATTTTTCTCTGTGGAGTCTTCGTGTTCTTGTTTTAGCGGGCTTCCAGTGTGCTGGGATGTCCAAAATGATGGCACGGATTGATCTAATGCCTTTGGAAGCCATGAATCTCAGCAGATTTCCAACACTCGTGTTTTTTAAGCCAAAAAATGGCCGGAAATTGAATTTTCTAAGGAAAAACGGGATTTTTCTCTGTGGAGTCTTCGTGTTCTTGTTTTAGCGGGCTTCCAAGGTTCTGGGATGTCCAAAATGATGGCACGGATTGATCTAATGCCTTTGGAAGCCATGAATCTCAGCAGATTTCCAACACCCGTGTTTTTTCAGCCAAAAAATGGCCGGAAAGGGAATTTTCTAAGGAAAAACGGGGAATTTTCTCTGTGGAGTCTTCGTGTTCTTGTTTTAGCGGGCTTTCAGGGTTCTGGGAGGTCCAAAATGATGGCATGGATTGATCTAATGCCTTTGGAAGCCATGAATCTCAGCAGATTTCCAACACCCGTGTTTTTTCAGCCAAAAAATGGCCGGAAAGGGAATTTTCTAAGGAAAAACGGGGAATTTTCTCTGTGGAGTCTTCGTGTTCTTGTTTTAGCGGGCTTCCAAGGTGCTGGGATGTCCAAAATGATGGCACGGATTGATCTAATGCCTTTGGAAGCCATGAATCTCAGCAGATTTCCAACACTCGTGTTTTTTCAGCCAAAAAATGGCCGGAAAGGGAATTTTCTAAGGAAAAACGGGGAATTTTCTCTGTGGAGTCTTCGTGTTCTTGTTTTAGCGGGCTTCCAAGGTGCTGGGATGTCCAAAATGATGGCACGGATTGATCTAATGCCTTTGGAAGCCATGAATCTCAGCAGATTTCCAACACTCGTGTTTTTTCAGCCAAAAAATGGCCGGAAAGGGAATTTTCTAAGGAAAAACGGGGAATTTTCTCTGTGGAGTCTTCGTGTTCTTGTTTTAGCGGGCTTCCAAGGTGCTGGGATGTCCAAAATGATGGCACGGATTGATCTAATGCCTTTGGAAGCCATGAATCTCAGCAGATTTCCAACACTCGTGTTTTTTCAGCCAAAAAATGGCCGGAAATTGAATTTTCTAAGGAAAAACGGGGAATTTTCTCTATGGAGTCTTCGTGTTCTTGTTTTAGCGGGCTTCCACGGTGCTGGGATGTCCAAAATGATGGCATGGATTGAGCTAATCCCTTTGGAAGTCATGAATCTCAGCAGATTTCCAACACCCGTGCTTTTTCAGCCAAAGAATGGCCGGAAATTGAATTTTCTAAGGAAAAATGGGGAATTTTCTCTGTGGAGTCTTCGTGTTCTCGTTTTAGCGGGCTTCCAGGGTGCTGGGATGTCCAAAATGATGGCACGGATTGATCTAATGCCTTTGGAAGCCATGAATCTCAGCAGATTTCCAACACTCGTGTTTTTCAGCCAAAAAATGGCCGGAAATGGAATTTTCTAAGGAAAAACGGGAATTTTCTCTGTGGAGTCTTCGTGTTCTTGTTTTAGCGGGCTTTTAGGGTGCTGGGATGTCCAAAATGATGGGACGGATTGATCTAATGCCTTTGGAAGCCATGAATCTCAGCAGATTTCCAACACTCGTGTTTTTTCAGCCAAAAAATGGCCGGAAATTGAATTTTCTAAGGAAAAACGGGAATTTTCTCTGTGGAGTCTTCGTGTTCTTGTTTTAGCGGGCTTCCAGGGTGCTGGGATGTCCAAAATGATGGCACGGATTGATCTAATGCCTTTGGAAGCCATGAATCTCAGCAGATTTCCAACACTCGTGTTTTTTCAGCCAAAAAATGGCCGGAAAGGGAATTTTCTAAGGAAAAACGGGGAATTTTCTCTGTGGAGTCTTCGTGTTCTTGTTTTAGCGGGCTTCCAAGGTGCTGGGATGTCCAAAATGATGGCACGGATTGATCTAATGCCTTTGGAAGCCATGAATCTCAGCAGATTTCCAACACTCGTGTTTCTTCAGCCAAAAAATGGCCGGAAAGGGAATTTTCTAAGGAAAAATGGGGAATTTTCTCTGTGGAGTCTTCATGTTCTTGATTTAGCGGGCTTCCTAGGTGCTGGGATTTCCAAAATGATGGCACGGATTGAGCGAATGACTTTGGAAGCCATGAATCTCAGCAGATTTCCAACACTCGTGTTTTTTCAGCCAAAAAATGGCCCGGAAAGGGAATTTTCTAAGGAAAAACGGGGAATTTTCTCTGTGGACTCTTCGTGTTCTTGTTTTAGCGGGCTTCCGATGTGTTGGGATGTCCAAAATGATGGCACGGATTGATCTAATGCCTTTGGAAGCCATGAATCTCAGCAGATTTCCAACACTCGTGCTTTTTCAGCCAAAAAATGCCCGGAAATTGAATTTTCTAAGGAAAAACGGGGAATTTTCTCTGTGGAGTCTTCGTGTTCTTTTTTTAGCGGGCTTTTAGGGTGCTGGGATGTCCAAAATGATGGCACGGATTGATCTAATGCCTTTGGAAGCCATGTATCTCTTCAGATTTCTCACACTCGTGTTTTTTCAGCCAAAAAATGGCCGGAAATGGAATTTTCTTAGGAAAAACGAGGAATTTTCTCTGTGCAGTCTTCGTGTTCTTGTTTTAGCAGGGTTTCAGGATGCTGGGATGTCCGAAATAATGGCACGGATTGATCTAATGCCTTTGGAAGCCATGTATCTCTTCAGATTTCTCACACTCGTGTTTTTTCAGCCAAAAAATGGCCGGAAATGGAATTTTCTTAGGAAAAACGAGGAATTTTCTCTGTGGAGTCTTCGTGTTCTTGTTTAGCGGGCTTCCAAGGTGCTGGGATGTCCATAATGATGGCACGGATTGATCTAATGCCTTTGGAAGCCATGAATCTCAGCAGATTTCCAACACTCGTGTTTTTTCAGCCAAAAAATGGCCGGAAAGGGAATTTTCTAAGGAAAAACGGGAATTTTTCTGTGGAGTCTTCGTGTTCTTGTTTTAGCGGGCTTCAAGGTGCTGGGATGTCCAAAATGATGGCATGGATTGAGCGAATGCCTTTGGAAGCCATGAATCTCGGCAGATTTCCAACACTCGTGTTTTTTCAGCCAAAAAATGGCCGGAAAGGGAATTTTCTAAGGAAAAACGGGGAATTTTCTCTGTGGACTCTTCGTGTTCTTGTTTTAGCGGGCTTCCGAGGTGCTGGGAAGTCCGAAATGATGGCACGGATTGATCTAATGCCTTTGGAAGCCATGTATCTCTTCAGATTTCTCACACTCGTTTTTTTTCAGAAAAAAAATGGCCGGAAATGGAATTTTCTAAGGAAAAACGAGGAATTTTGCTCTATGCAGTCTTCGTGTTCTTGTTTTAGCTGGCTTTCAGGGTGTGGGGAAGTCCGAAATGATGGCACGGATTGATCTAATGCCTTTGGAAGCCATGTATCTCACCAGATTTCCAACAGTCGTGTTTTTTCAGCCAAAAAATGGCCGAAAAGGGAATTTTCTAAGGAAAAACGGGGAATTTTCTCTGTGGAGTCTTCGTGTTCTTGTTTTAGCGGGCTTTCAGGGTGCTGGGATGTCCAAAATGATGGCACAGATTGATCTAATGCCTTTGGAAGCCATGAATCTCAGCAGATTTCCAACACTCGTGTTTTTTCAGCCAAAAAATGGCCGGAAAGGGAATTTTCTAAGGAAAAACGGGGAATTTTCTCTGTGGAGTCTTCGTGTTCTTGTTTTAGCGGGCTTCGGGGTGCTGGGATGTCGATAATAATGGCACAGATTGATCTAATGCCTTTGGAAGCCATGAATCTCAGCAGATTTCCAACACTCGTGTTTTTCAGCCAAAAAATGGCCGGAAAGGGAATTTTCTAAGGAAAAACGGGGAATTTTCTCTGTGGAGTCTTCGTGTTCTTGTTGTAGCGGGCTTCCAAGGTGCTGGGATGTCCATAATGATGGCAGGGATTGATCTAATGCCTTTGGAAGCCATGAATCTCAGCAGATTTCCAACACTCGTGTTTTTTCAGCCAAAAAATGGCCGGAAAGGGAATTTTCTAAGGAAAAACTGGGAATTTTCTCTGTGGAGTCTTCGTGTTCTTGTTTTAGCGGGCTTCCAAGGTGCTGGGTTGTCCAAAATGATGGCATGGATCGAGCGAATGCCTTTGAAAGCCATGAATCTCAGTAGATTTCCAACAGTCGTGTTTTTTCAGCCAAAAAATGGCCGGAAAGGGAATTTTCTAAGGAAAAACGGGGAATTTTCTCTGTGGAGTCTTCACGTTCTTGTTTTAGCGGGCTTCCAAGGTGCTGGGATGTCCAAAATGATGGCAGGGATTGATCTAATGCCTTTGGAAGCCATGAATCTCAGCAGATTTCCAACACTCGTGTTTTTTCAGCGAAAAAATGGCCGGAAATGGAATTTTCTATGGAAAAATGTGGAATTTTCTCTGTGGAGTCTTCGTGTTCTTGTTTTAGCGGGATTTCAGGGAATTTTCTCTGTGGAGTATTCGTGTTCTTGTTTTAGCGGGCTTCGAAGGTGCTGGGATGTCCAAAATGATGGCAGGGATTGATCTAATGCCTTTGGAAGCCATGAATCTCAGCAGATTTCCAACACTAGTGTTTTTTCAGCCAAAAAATGGCCGCCGGAAAGGGAATTTTCTAAGGAAAAACGGGGAATTTTCTCTGTGGAGTCTTCGTGTTCTTGTTTTAGCGGGCTTCCAAGGTGCTGGGATGTCCAAAATGATGGCAGGGATTGATCTAATGCCTTTGGAAGCCATGAATCTCAGCAGATTTCCAACACTCGTGTTTTTTCAGCAAAAAAATAGCCGGAAAGGGAATTTTCTAAGGAAAAACGGGGAATTTTCTCTGTGGAGTCTTCGTGTTCTTGTTTTAGCTGGCTTTCAGGGTTCTGGCATGTCCAAAATGATGGCATGGATTGAGCGATTGCCTTTGGAAGCCATGAATCTCAACAGATTTCCAACACTCGTGTTTTTTCAGCCAAAAAATGGCCGGAAAGGGAATTTTCTAAGGAAAAACGGGGAATTTTCTCTGTGGAGTCTTTGTGTTCTTGTTTTAGCTGGCTTTTAGGGTTCTGGGATGTCCAAAATGATGGCAGGGATTGATCTAATGCCTTTAGAGTCCAGATCTGGCGGCCTGAGGTCGCGTGAACCCATGTGGCGCGACCTCAGGCGACGCTGTTGCCGCCTAGAGGCGCAACCTCAGGCACCTGAGGTCATAGGCGGCAACAGCGTCGCCTGAGGTCATAGAGGCCAAATCTGGCCGTTCGGCGGCCAGATTGGCCAGATCTGGCCTTCGGACCGCCAGATCTAGCGAACTAAGGTCCGTGTCGCCTAGGTCGCGCGTCACGCCACCCCTAGACGGTGGTCACTGGGGACATGCAACCCTAGGTGGTAGCGACGGTGGCTGTCGGAGAAGCCCGATGACAGGGAAGAAGAAGAAGAAGACAATCGGGAAAGAGAAAGATGAACAGTAGGCGTGGCATTTCCCATATGCTTAATGCTCAATGCTGCCCCTCCCCAGCTTTCAGCATTCAGCATTTGGAATGCTTATATTTGGGCAAAAGAGCTTTCAAAAACTTTGCCAAACACCAAAAATTTTCCCCAAGGGGCCCAAAGCCCCTTGGGAATGTCCAACCAAACGAGCCTGTAGCTTTTCATAGCTAATTAGAGATGGAATTAATGTAGGGTTTGTTTGATGAATGAAGCTTGCTGATAGTTAGTGAGAGACCATTAAATATAACAATAATGCGTATCAACACAATTTGAATTTAAAAAAAAAAGATATATATAAAAGATTATAAGTGTCGGTAATATTAAATACTGTTAGTAAAAGTAAATATTAATTTAGTGATCCTTGAAAAGCTAGATGGTAAAATACGATTGATCGATCTGCGTGGGCATTTAGTATTTAGTTGCTGTCTTAAACCGAATAGTATAGCAACGGGTGAGGTAGGTCCAAACTTCTTTCAAATTCTTTTGAGAAAATGATTTATGTAATCAGTAGATTTCTAGTAATATAGCTCGGCAACCATCTAATTGCCATATGATATTTCATTGGAATGAATTGCCCATACCTGAAATAAAGAGAAATGTTGGTTTAGGGCCTTTTTTTCTTTTTTTAACTTAACGAAAAAGAGCACCAATCGCCACTACATGAGTAATAGAATCACTTACATAAATCTATAAATCTAGATAGTTGGGGGTGGTCGGGTTAGAGCAAAGACAAGTACGTACAAAGAAAAAGAAAATAAATTGATGGTTGCATAGAAAAAGGAAAGAGGAAAGAGCCCCATTGTTTTTAAATAAGCATTTAAGAACTTTGGTTGTTTTTTAAAATTGGGGACCCATTCAATTGCCTTTCATCCTAAAGAGGAAGTTATAAAAAAAAATGAAAAAAAACTGAAAGAAAAAAACACAAGCAAAATAAGAAAAAGAAAATTAGCAATAATTTGTGAAGTTGTGGTTATGAGTGAATTAAGTTAGCAAGAAAGCGCATGGTTTTTTTATATGGTTTGATTTCGAACCGATTTATTTCAAAAAGCGAGAAGTTAAAAATTTCGGTTTCGATTTTTTTCAATTTTTTTATTTCTGAAATAGAAATGTTTTTGAAAATAGAGAAATCAAATTGCGTTCTCAAATGGAGTTATGTTCCAAACGGCGTTGCGGGAAAGAAACGAGAAATCAAGAAATAGAAATTTTGTCGGGTAGACGAAGGGGCGCGCATGACAACCATTCGTTCTAGAAATAGTTTGGAACGAAATAGATTTTTCATTTCTATTTTAGAAGATTTTTAAGTAAAAATAACTTAGTTTGATAACGATACAAAATTTCTTCCTTTCGGACGGTGATAATGACGACGACCAAACGACCTTTAATATAAAAAATAAAAATAAAAATGATTTAGTAACAAAAAAATAATGAATAAAATAAAATAAATTATAAAAAAATAAAATAAAAATATCCTTAAAAATAAACTTATTTTATTTATTCTATTTTATTTTATTTTACGAATAAATTTATTTTAAAATTATTTGGGAAAACACTCAAGGCAAATAAAAATAAATTTATTAAATTTATTTTTAATAAGTTTATATTTATTTATCATAAATAAATTATTTTTAATAAATTTAATAAATTTATTTTTAATAAAATAAAAATAAAATGATAAATAAAAATAATTTATTTATTTTAATAAATTTTTTTTTAAATGAATAAAATGAATATATTTATTTTTATTTTTAATAAAATGAGGAGAGGCGGAGGAGGAGGAGGAGGCAGAGACGTAGAGGAGATGAGGGAGGGCTTACCGAAATTAGGGTTTAGTGAGAGAAATTATTTCTGATTTTTCTTCCATAAATCAGAAGTAGAAAATTTTAACACGATTTCTCTTCCAAACCTATTTCGGAATATAAATCTATTCCGAAATAGAAAAGCTGAATAGGTTTATCAAACGGATTTCTTCCAGAAGCAGTGCGGAACAGAAAAATTATTTACGGAACGAGAAATTTTGGGTTGTCATGCACCCCCGAAGAAGCTGGCCAGAGAGAGAGAGAGAGAGAGAGAGAGAGAGAGAGAGAGAAGGGTACTATGGTTTGTTTATCATTCCCCCGGACTAGCATCGTAGCATTGGTGGTACACTATTGGATCTACGTGTACCCATAATTATAATATTCAAAGAGATTATTGTGTCTTAAATAAATGTTGTATGGAAATATAAAGAATGTCAAAGCCTTTTGTTGCTATTAGCATGGGGGGATTTACTGGGGTGCTACCATCTGGGAAAGGTGTAGTGCTATTTCTTTGCTTTTTTTCTATGAGATTGGTCGCTTCACTGATGGAAACAATTTTGGATTCTCCTCCATTTGTCGTATTAGAGAATCTTATGTTGAAAAATTATTGTGATGCGGAGTGATTAATACATTTAAGTTGGTTGTAACTCATTAGTTTAAGTTTTTTAGTGAACGTAATTCTAGCTCGATATGTTGATGGGGTAGGATTTTGGCTCTCTTTTGGCAATTTTCTTGGACAAAGGTATCGGATTTTATTATGTGCTCCGAACAATTGGTATTGATCTGCTTGTTGAGATGAACATATAAGTTGTTTAAGGAAGTCTCACATTGAAGGATTTGCGTAGTGTAGAGCCGTTAATATATTCAAGTTGATTCATGACTATAACTCATTAACTTAAACTTTTAAGTAAGGTGGATTTAATTTGATGATTTGATAGGTTCATATCTAAGCTGTTTTTGGTTATTCTTTGGTCGAAGGTATTGTACTTCTATTGTACTCTTCCAACTTTTCTCACCCTAGAAAATTAGAACTGATCAATTTTCTTGCAGCCACACAAGGAAAAGAAGAAAAACCTAACACAAACAAAAGATGGCCGACTATTTCCAAGGGTAACGAAGACTATTTGGAACTTACCTAATTATGGGAAAGTGATATACATTCACAGATAACATGTTTTCATCAACAAAAATGTGAGACATTTCTTCTTTCTACCAAAGATGTAGAAAAGAAATCCATCTATATATCTTGAGCTGAGATTCATACCATGTGCAAATCTCTAGAAAAAGGAGTAACGAATACATAATTTAGGTGTTGACACCTATTTAAATTTAATTTTTAGAAATAGAAAATAATCTTTTATTAGAGGGAAATTTGAAAAATTGAAAAAAAAAAATTGAAAAATTGAATTCAAAAACTCAACCGTGTGATTTTGGAGCCATTTTGTTGTTGAGAGGTTGAGCGAAAATCTCCACCGGCGAGAGGTTGAGCAAAAATCTCCACTGGCGAAACAAACTCGAATTTTCGCTTTATAAATAGAGGGGTTCCTCTTCACCTTTCGTGGAGGGGGAGGCTACTTTTCGTCAAAAAAAAAATGAAAAAGTAAAAGGAGAGAAAACAGAGAAGGGGTTTCTCTTCGTCCAAAAAAAAAAAGAAAGTTGCAGCAAGAGTCAAAGGGGAAAACAGCAGAAAAGAGGAGAAAAGTAAAAAGTCTCTGGCAGAAAGTACACAGGGCAGAGGGAGAGTGACGTGAGGGAGAGAGAAAAACAAAAAAAAAAATAAAGAAAAAGTTGTGCACTGTTCATCTTCCTCGTGGATTCCTCCTCCGCGAAGCCCCCACGCCGCTGCCACGACCGCGACCACCGCCGTCCGCGAAGCCCCCACACCACTGCCGCTCCGGCGCCCCACATCGCCTCCGGTCCGAGATCTCCACCAGCACGCCTTGCGCCAGTCACCGCCGCCCGTGAAGCTTTCGGTACTGCTCGCTCTGCCGCGCCTTCCACGCCGACGCCCCCTGCAACTCGCCAATCCGCTGCCAGAGCTGCAGCCCGACAGGAGACGCCGCTCCTGATCTGTTCCTCAGCATCTCGTCGCTGGACGACGTGTTTCACCGGAGCCCCGGACCCTCGAGCCTCTCGCCAGCCGCCCCTGTTCGACATCCGTTGCAGTCCCACCAGACACCGCGTCTCCTCCTCGCCTGCATCCCGCGAGTCTTCGATCCCATTTTCCGCCAGCCGCCGATCTCCTCGCCAGCGCACCAGCAACTAGGCACCGCCCCGTGCCACCTCTACCGTGCCTGCATCAGTATCCTCAGCCGAACCAGAGTTTCCTCGCCATGCTCACTGCTGTCAAGCCGCTCCACCAGCTCAACGAAGCCACTGCCGTGCCGATCCGTGACGACGCAGCTTTCCTTGCCCTGTCCATGACCACCCAGCGACCGAAGCTCCTCCTCGCTGGTTGCCGTACGCAAGGCCTGCGAAACCGTTTCTGTTCAGCCGCTCCAGTCGCGCCTCTGCTCAGCCCAAGTGCTCAACATCACCCCTGTTAGCCATTCCTCAAGTGGGTCTAGCCCTAGACTAGGTAAATTTTTAGGTTAAATTTAATTCAGATATTTGGTAGTTTTTATTATTCTAACTTGGTTTGTGTTAATTTATTATCAAATTAGAAAATTTGTCATATTAAGTCATGACAATCAAAAATATTGAGCCGCGAGACGTCGGGTTAAATTTTTGATTATTTTGACTTTTCATGGCAAATTCATGAATTGCTTTGCATAATTGATTCACATAAAGATAACATGTCATTGATAAATTATCAATAGGACGTACATTTTGATGCATCATTGTTATTTGCACATCAAATATCATGCATCATATGTCATATCTAGGATTTAGGTATTTAGATCCATAAACCTTTCATGTTTAAAGCGATGCATTTTTATATATATAAGATTAGGTTAACTCTCCTTTAATAAAACCAAAAAAAAAAAAGAATAAATAATGTTTAGGTCATATAAATCACATCACATGTTGCACACTAGTTAGTAGGTTATAGATTGATGTTTTAATATTCTCATCATGTAGTTTTTTTTAATAATAAAAAAAAACCAAAGATTAGTATTCCATCGTTATGTTATTTTTTAAATAAGAATTATTAAGTCTTATTAAGAAAAGAAGAAGAAAACACAAAAGTTATTTCCTAGGTTAGTTAATAGGTTAATTCATAATTAATCTCATATCATCATTTAGCATAGGTTACATATATGCATTAAAAATGAATCATCATAAAAAATAAAAAAAATCATAAAAGAGCATGCATGTAGAAATACTATGTCATTTATCCCATATCACGTAAAGACATGCATATTTAGGATTATATAAATTAGATTGCATACATATAGTGATAAATTTAAGTCATACCATATGAATTGCATCTCACATATCATTAAAGTAAAATCCATGCATATTAAATTTAGATTAAGATTGCATATAATTGACATTTAAAAAAAAAAAAGAAAAAAGAAAAATTAGGTGTCTTGTCATTTAGAAATCATGTTTAGGACATGTAATTTTATTAGCATTTTTTATTTGAATGTTATTTTATTGATTGAGCACCGCATGATCACCATTTGCATGTTAGTAGCTTAGGTTTAAATTAATCAACATTGCCTGCAAAATATTTTAAAAATTAAAATAAAAGGTACCGAAAGGGCGTTAGACTAATCTAGCGTAACCATGTCCCCGGACCTATTGAATCTACGGTTCGCAAAAGTAAAGTATTCTCCCATACTTTACTTGGGTTTCTAACCAACCCTAATTGGTTAGTGGCGGCTCCAAATTGAATACAATTGCATGTTTAATTTCTTAACATCAAGTCGCGATTGGTAGGACTTGGGAGGGTCCGTGCCAAGTCTTAAGACTCAGTAATCCATTAACCTAAACTTTAGGATTGCCCCGAAAATTTAGGTCGCAACAGCTTGGCGACTACGGGGACGAGTTAAAACTCATAGTGGACATAGGCCTGTTTTATTTTTTTAAGAAAAATATTTTGTTTGGCAGCATGGAAACAAGGTACGCTCTTAACATAAAGTGTTAAATGTTTTTGCAGATGGGAGGTATAAGGGGAGTAGTCTTTGCTAACCCTTGTTTTGCAGGTTGGAGTTAATGATGAATGGTTGAACTATAGAAGTGTTGTTTGCAATTAAACTGTTGTGCATGTTTTATTGTTTTTAGCACTACACTATAGCACACACAACCTGCTGCCGGACCTGGGCTGCAATAGGATTCTTAGGATGGTGTTGAGAAGGATACTTCCTCTAAAGCGAGACTGCTATATAGAGGTTGACCTTCTCTTCCCCGAAAGTTCTTCATGGTGTCGAATGTGTTTGTCCATATTCGCGAGACTGCGTAATATTAGACATTCCATTCGATCGAGCCGGGTTAGGAGGACGACACGTTAATGCGAGACCGCAATGGTCGATCATCCTCTTAACTCCATTTTGTTAAGCCATCCAGATAGAAATCAAGCCCCACATTTCATGTGTGTGTCTATGTGATTGTCATCTCTTCCCAAAGTAAAAGTAAGTTGTTTAAATTCTCGCTATTGCAATTTACTTACTTGCAATTTCGTTGGTCCATGACATTAGGTTTCGTCGTCGGTCTTATTCTATATGCAATGGGGAGATTCGATGTTCAATTCGTTCCAACTCCCAAGATTGAGCTCAGAGGGTGGTGGAACAATTTAAGTAAAGAAGGTCAAGATTATGTGGAGTCGATACTGGGACGGCTCATCCCCCTTTTGGATATCGAAGTCCATAGTGGTGTTTTGCAAGCTATATCACACTTTTGGTGTCCCGAGACGGCTACATTTATTTTCGGTAAGAATGAGCTAACTCCAACACTGGAAGAGTATAGCGTCATCATAGGAATGCCCCTTGAGACTGAACTTGTTAGGCCACCTCTTGGTATGGAACCCACATCAATTTTATCTCAATTTTTAAGAATTAAAATTGATGAGGTTAAGAAAGTTTTGAAAGCTAATTGTAATGCATGCCCTTTCTCCTTTTTGGCTAATCATTTTTTAAATCAGTCTTCAATGCGCCAAAAGGGTAGGATATTCATCTTAGCATTCTTTGGACTTATAATATTTCCTCATCGAAGAAATGCTATTAATCCTTCGATTGCATGGGTGGTCAGACAAGCATGTGCTGGCATGAATTTTATAAACATGATCTTAGCCGAGACATTTTTATCCCTCAACCGTTTTAAACAAAATGGAGAAAAAGTCATGAATGCCTCTCCTGAGCTTTTACAGATTTGGTTTCTTTCTCACATGAAGGAGTTTGGTCATTTCATGCGTCGACGGTCGACGGCGGCCGATGGGCCGTGCGGCGGCGATCGGCGGCGGGAGTCGGCCGGTGGCGCTCGGCCGGCGGCGACGTGCGGCGGCGGCGGCGTCCGGCGGTGGCCACGGTATACCGGAAAAAATAAAACACAAATAAATAAAAAAAATAAACTGTTTTTTACCAAACGCATTTCTATTCTTTTTCTATTTCTAGAGTAAAAATTTTGTGTAGTTATCAAACGGGTTTTTTTACATAGAAATTGTTCCCCAGAATAGAAATAGAAAAGAACTATTTCTGAAAAAAAATTGTTCCCCAGCCAAGAAATGTTCTCATGCGGACCCTTATTCTAACAGGTAGGGTTTAGGTTTCAAGTGAAACTTGCACGGAGCCTAGAACCGTGGAACTTGGAATCGTTCACCCATACTAATTGGTTCATAATTCATTGACTTAAATTTTTGAGTGAAAATAAATCCAACTAGATATATTGATAAGCTCGCACTTAAGTTCCCCCTTGGTGATTTTTCCAAAACAAAAGCATTGGACTTTTGTTGTTTGCTTTCAACTAATGATATCATCCCAATGTATATTGGTATGGCAAACTTCTGCCGTTCACATTCCCAACACTATTTCCACTACTGAGAGTTCGAGCTTTGCCTTGAGTCATCATAAAACTGAAATATTTCACGCATAATATATCTAAAGATTAAACTATAGTATTCTTACTGAAATTATCTAAAGCCATAGTGATCAAATGAATATATTAGTCAGATCAATCAGCTTTTTTTTTTTTTTTTTTTTCTAAAAGCACATGCCAAAATGGAAGCTGAAGGAGAAGAACGACTAGTGACATGGGAAAATAGCCTTTTATTTAAGCTATTTTAATTAAAGTGAAGTGAAATTTTTCCTGCTTAGTCAATGTGGTGGCTGCTGATTCGTTTCTTGCAAAGACTAGATTAGGCTCACCAAGTTAATTGGATGGCATCCCACTCTTCGCCAGAAGTTAAAGTCCACGTTGGCGGCTGGTGCTGTATCACTAGTCAATCGCAGAAGAACTGAGGCACCTTCATTTCTGCAATGAATGAAAGGCCCTTCCACATCTCTGTTGGAAGAGATCATGGTTTCAGACGTTCGGATCAATTTTGGAATCGATTCTGGCATGTCGACACTTACCTATTCTTGGTTATAAAAGCTGTTTTGAAAAATTCCACATAAGTATTTATGCGACAACGATCCCTTAGAGGTAAGCAAAAGCAATCGCCCGAATTGAGAACTAATTTGTTATGGGAGGTTTCTAGTTTTGGATGTGGACCCACTCACCCGAATCGGACCGCACTGAACAAAATGGTAATTGCCCTGCCTTGTTCTTTTAATTTGATGTACCAGTTGATTCGGCCCAATTCTTCTTGATTTTGTCCTAATTGCATAATTGCCCATCTCGGGGCTCACACCCAATCGCTTAGAAATTGCCCATCTTGCCCCTCATGCTTAGTCACTCAACACCTCTTGCAACTTGCTTTGGATGCTGCTAGCCTTGCTTATCACTCACAAGATGAATTACTCTTCTCGCAGCAGCCTTGCTCGATTACTGTTGCAGAAAATGAGCGATCGAATAATAAAATAGACAGAATGAAAAAATAAATCAGATATGAGATTTACATGGTTTGACGTTTATGAGAAGAGTGGCAACAAATTCTACTATAAATCAAACGATATAACGAAGATTACATGCTTGAATTACTCAAACAATCTTAATATTTTTCAATCTCAAATTATATCAAATATCGCACGTAGTGTTTAGCCCCATATTTTTTCACGAAATAATATCTTAATCTCACGAAAGAATTATACACAAATTCTCACTACGAGAATTTAATTGGCTCCAACACATGTAATCAATTCCTAGGATGAAAATTCTTTGACGAAGAACTCCAATTGGATGTAAAGCAAATTCGCGAACGCCCTCTGAGCACACATCGACCAACGGCCCAAGAAAGCTCCTTAATCTGAATATATATATGTATGTTTGTATGTATGTATGTATGTGTGTATGTATAAAAAACCTGCACAAGCCGGCTGCAGCGTGGAATAGGAAAAAGGATAATTTCGGTCAACCGGTCAACCATATCCAAGTTTCCTGTTTTTATTTATTCTCTTTTCTCTTTGGCCGACTTGAATTACATTGCGAATAATTCCGGAACTTTACTAGTATAACAATCCTTGATACGGCAAGAATAACAGTATATTATGAGTCGCAAATTCTTGAAAAAATAGGTCTCACAATAATTTATAATTATTTGTGATTTGATTTTTTGTGATTCTGAATAAACTATTATTCTCACAGTACATTGAAAGCTGTCACATAATCATGTTTCTAAATTCCGTGGATTTCAAAACAAAAATTCATTGAATACAAAGTCCACGCTAATATTACTTTTCATTCTTGAGAGCATCTTCAACATGAAAATAATATCTATAAGTTTTAAGACGCCATTGAACTTTACCTACAACTCAATTTGGATCAAATTAGTTCAACGGCTCAAACTCGAGACATATTATAACACTCACAGGACACAATGCTCGTCACTCCTGTACAATCTCGCTTGCTCACGATGCTCATCGTTTTGTCTCCTGTAAGTTCATAAGCCTACTTGCTATGTGCCCTTTTTCTAATTTCTTCACTCAAGCCTCTCACGCATCTCTCACACAGCGTCGCTCGCCCCTCACGACGCTTGTTGCTCCTCTTCTATTTCTCTAGTTTTGCATTTTATGTATTGCAGCGATGATCGGCGATGGTCCTTGATGAGAGAATATGAACTAGAGTCGTCATAATGCAAAACGAGAGTTTTCACGGCTGATTCAATTCCTAGACTCAACTCAGGAACTCGGTAGGCTGATTTCTGAACGAGTCTAAGAGCTAACGAGCGACTCTTGATTCATAATTTATGGAACCGATCCTTCATTTATCCCATAACTAATCGCTCCCACTTTCAATTCTTTTAGGAAAACCGATTAAAAAATTCTCTTTTCCATATGGAAATCAGTTCCCAACCCGAATCGAGCACATGGAAAACCGATCCAAGAGCCGCTGGTCGAACAGGACAACCTGGACGGATCTTCGCACGCTTCCTAATTGACCGGAACCGCGCACACCATAGATTCTGGTGCCAAACGTGTGGGAGCAACGAAAGTCAGCAGACGGCGGGCGGGGCCGGACGTCTCTCCAACCCTGTTTTGTCCCGTAGTGCAATGTAGCAACCCAACAACCAAGAATCGAGCCGCCCACGATTCTTGCCCGATCCGGCAACAGAGAAACACCATCCTCCCTAACTGGAATCGTTCTCCATTCTTTCCCATTCATCGTCTTCTCCGAGCGTGACGGGAGCCAAAGGGTTGTAGTTGTTCCGTATGGAGTCTCCGTTCAAGCCGGACGTGCTGAAGGGCAAAGTGGCCCTGCTGACCGGAGGCGGGTCGGGCATCGGGTTCGAGATATCGCGCCAGCTGGGCCTCCACGGAGCCTCCGTCGCCGTCATGGGCCGCCGCAAGAACGTCCTCGACTCCGCCGTCGCTGCTCTCCACCTCCACGGCATTCCCGTAACTAAAGAATTCCGTCTTTCTTTGTTCAAACGCTTCGAACGCTTCCCTTTCTTTTTCGCTGTTCGATGATTGAGTCTCTGGTGTGGTGTGGTCCCTGTTGCTGCAAGGCAATCGGAGTGGAAGGCGATGTTCGGAAGCGAGACGACGTCGTCAGAGCCCTGGAATCGACCGTCCAGAGCTTCGGGAGGCTCGACATTCTGGTGAATGCTGCCGCCGGCAATTTCCTCGTCCCAGCCGAGGATCTGTCTCCCAACGGGTTTCGTACAGGTCCTGTTCTCTCTCTTGTCCCCAGTTGTTGCCCATAACATGTGGGGAAAGTGAATCAGATTTAGATTTGGTCAAAGATTCTACTGTTTTCCTTTTTCTTGTGATTATGCTAGTCTATTGCTATGCTTTCAGTGGTTGTGCAGATGAGGATTGAGATTGATGAGGTGGGAATTATTGAATTAGATTAGATGATCTGTTTTTTTTTCCTATGATTGGTTTCTGCAGTTATTGACATTGACTCGGTTGGCACTTTCACGGTGTGCCACGAAGCGCTCAAGTATCTTAAGAAAGGCGGTCTAGGAAAGGAGCCCTCTTGCGGGGGCACGATCATAAATATCAGCGCCACCTTGCACTACACGGCGACTTGGTACCAGATCCATGTATCTGCTGCAAAGGTCTGTCCGTGTTCTGTTTAGTATTTTCTTGTTATTCACAAAGTTCTGGCTCAAATTGTATTGGCGTTGCTTACTAATTGAGCTCTTCACAGGCAGCTGTCGATAGCATTACGAGAAGCTTGGCACTGGAATGGGGGACGGATTATGATATAAGAGTCAATGGGATTGCACCCGGACCTATTGGTGACACGGCAGGAGTAAGCAAACTTGCACCCGGCGATGCTCTGAGCAGCAGAGCGCAAATGCCGCTCTTTAAGCTCGGGGAGAAATGGGACATTGCCATGGCTGCTGTCTATCTGGCATGTGATGCAGGTTTATAATCTTTTCAAATTGCTTGAACATGTCTCAGGTTCACCCTTTTGGCTTAGTTTCCCTTGTTAAATTCACTGTATAGTGCCTTCTTTCAGCTTTGTTTTGCTGGAACTCTTTGTTTTTCGCGATTGTTAAAATTTCATTCCTGAAAATCTTGTTGCATTTGAAATCTCATTCGAGATGCTTACGATGTTCTTATTGTGTTCCTGCTATACCGACATAAGTTAGATAGAAGGAACAAATTGATGTCCATGAATATAAACTACAGATCGAACTGCCAAATCAGGAAAGAAAGTTGAATATTAATCTGGGCCTCAGAAAAGAAAATTAGTCTTTGAGCTGCTTCTGTCTGCCATCTGTTTATAAGGGACACATTGATTGGCATTTCAGTGCTGTGATGGAACTCTGTCAGCTGCTTCCTAAACCATTCTCTCCATCTTCGTGCTGTTCAGTTCCATCCGAGTGCTTTTGTATTTCTCTGTTGCTACTCCTTGGTGCATTCATGAATCTTCATGCTTCATGAAAATGAGACTTAGGATTGCAAGTATCGACTCCTTGTCTCAAATCGGACTGATTCACAGGCTAATAATTGAAGAGCAAAAAAACTCGAGCTGTTTGCTCAAGGGACGATGTATGAATTGAAATTACTGCTTCTATGTGATGAGATGATGAGATATTTCGTGTCAAAGGGCACCAATCCTTGCGTTAGAGAGTGCCGAAAAAGGAAAGAGCTGGTGTTGATCATGCATTTTCTGGTAATGACAGGGAAGTTCATCAACGGAACGACATTGGTAGTAGATGGAGGATCGTGGCTAAGCGCACCGCGCCATATTCCCAAAGACGAGGTGAGGCGACTTTCCAGAGCGGTGGAGAGGAGGTCCAGAGATGTCGCAGTTCCTAAGAGCAAGCTGTAGATCGCAAACACTTCCTCGGCATGGGGATGCCTCATTCCTTTGATCTGTTGTTGATTGTAACAGAAGTGGATAACATTACTAGGCAGGACTAATGCCACCGTACTGTCAAAAATTGAATCCTAGCATTCAGGGGAGCAAAACAGAGCTTCCCAATTCCATTTCCAATTCATTAAGTGTATGGGCCTTCACATTGGTCAGGTTCTTGATGCCAAGGCCCAATAGGGAGAGGCCCAAGTGGCCACTGGGTTCAGCCCATTTCACCAGTGAAATGATAGCATCTTCTTTTGCTGATGGATTAAACTCTTATCTCATCTCATCCTCCAGATTTAGACATGTATTTTCACTTCGTGATGTGCCATTTCTGATCATGTTACAAACTGAGCCGTTGCGGTCTAGGACGGTATGAATGAGCATAGTTGAGTGGACACGGCTTACTACTGGAGGTCAAGTCATATCGGCTATTCAAAAGTCGATCCATTAAAAGTGTTTTGCGTGCTTGAGCTGGATCCGTTTCAATTCGATTCGATGGTCATAGCACATATCCAGATTTAAGCTAGAGTTAAGCCTGATCCTGAGCTCAAGCTTGACCCTAGAAAGAGCCTCCTCATCATGATTCGATTCCTTCATCGCTCGTTGGCTAAGTAAGAAGGAGGGACCGGCCATGAGTATTACCTAGGAAATGTTTTGTGATTTTGACCAAACTGTGCAGACTTTTCCATATCAGGTAGAGTTGACATCGATTAGAATATGTGCCTCGTGTTTCGACAGCATACACCAATTTTTTTTTAATATGCATAACTGATATCTTCATGTCCGATTTAATTTAATTTGTATGACGGCGAGTTGACCATATCATTATGAATTCATTGCATTTTCCATATGATCCGACTCCCAGTGAGTTTCGAGACAGGAGCAACCGGGGTCTGTCCTTTGCCCCTTTGAAAAGCTTTCAAAACTGATTTATATTATCAAAGATAAGATACCTTCTCAGGTATGCCAGAAGATGAATTAAGCTAAACTTTTCCATAACACGCGGACCACGCAGGCTAGCTTGCGTCATCCATCTTTCTGTCATCATCCAACGTTGTTGTTCACCTCGGAAGGAACGTGGAATATGCTCTCTTTTTTTATCGGAGAGCCAACGCCCCAAATCCAAGAGAAACAGTCTTTACTGGAGAGGTGTCAGATTGGGCATGCTACTTAAGTCATTTTCTCAAAGGACTCTTCACTACAGAGTCTTCTTCACTGCTTGGACATTGATAACTTGCACATAAGTAGTCGGAACCGAGTACAAGCATTAGAGTCTCAGGTCTTGCTTTGATGGACCTCAACTTAGGCACTAGGAATCAGGGCATGGACAGCGGGGTTTGAGCCTGGGCCCAGCCTCGATAGGCCCAAGTGTGAGCACGAAGGTCCTCGACCCGATCTCGATGAATCTAAACACAGCCTCTGTGGACTTGAGGCAGGGTACTGGGAGATCCGAGCTTGGGTACCGGAACCGTTGCACGCCCACTTCATTGATTAGGTTGCACATAATGACCATCAAGGAACCACTTTTGGATTCATTAAATCTACGATCCGGCCCTCAGTCTCCTAAAAAAATTTGTGGTGAAGGCTTAATTTGATGAAGATAATCTTGAACCGCAATGCCCCACAGCTTTCAAAACCACTAGAGCAAATGAAATAGATCATCTCACTCCGGGGCTGGTCTCGATTTCTAGTAAAGTGATTGCTTCTCTACCCACTTTTTCCGGTTGACGATTTATGACATCACTAATGTCGAATCTCTTTTAATGATGACTGATCTCTACCCACTTGGTGGACACATGGGTGACGTCGCCTTGCTATCGTCACTCCCGCTGTCGTCATCATTGAGCAGGTTCCAATTACGAGGTGAAGAGTCGCAGTAGATTCGCATGCTTGTGACATTCGAGGTAAATTTTGTATTACCTGGCCAGGTATTCCATAAAAGCGTAATTAATAAGGAAATTCATCATAATACAAATGAAAAAAAAAAATCTTGCCAAGAATAGTTGCAACTTCCTTTTTTTTTTCCTTTAAGATTGTTGTAAGAGAATTTACTTCCTTTAACAAAAAGATGGAATTTATTGCGTTGTAATTAAGATAAAATCTTCATACCTAAGTTGTTTAGGAATGATGTAAACCTTGCATATCCCTAGACAGGGCTGGATTAATTTTGTGAAAAAAATCTTGAATTACAGTGCTGCTCGAGTAGATAATTAGATTGGATATTTAGCATCTAAGTCTCATTTGATTTTGTCCATGTTAAATTTTGTTTGTCCTACGAATGTTCAAATAAAGGAATGTCAAAGCAACTGAGGGGAAAGTCTTTACCCATTTTTTCATGCAATTCTTCTTTGTCTACGGGGTAATTAAAGAGAAAACGGCATGGGTTTTGGGGAATAAACTGTGATAATTATGATGATTATGATGATAATAGAAATGTCAAGATGAAAACAGCCCAAATGATCAAGATCCACACTCATGTGGGCAATGACTCTTAAAAAGTGTGATGAGTCTTTCTTTATTGACAGAACTTTTGCATATAAATAAGTAAAGATATATTATTGCCGTTCTCAATATTATTTTTCATACCCCATCATTTTGATGTGACCACAAAACATCTCATGTGAATGGTCAGACAAAAAAAAAAAAAATGTAAATCTCTATGTATCTATCTATCGGCACTTATTAATGATATTTCAGTCATTATAATAATATAAATTTGTCATGAGTCAGTGCGTAAGTTACGCCTCAAAATAAGCTTAACCAATATATATATACTAGCCCTCCATCTTGTATGGTACAACTCTAAATTTCTAATTTTTGTCGTCGGACTATGAATTGCAATTTAAGAATTTATTGGAAGCTTCCTTATATGTAGTGTAGCCATGTTCTTCTAAGATGGATCTTATGAAGAGAAATCTGTATCATTGGAAGTTGTCCTTCACCAAATCAATCGACGCTGCTACTGAATTTGACCCATGACTTTGTTATTTCGGTTTCAAGTTACAAAGAGCTATAGCTACCTTTTCTCTTTTTCTATTTTGTTTTTCAAAATTATATTTCCAAGAAGTGGCCACTCTTTTTCTTTTTTTCCTTTGCTTTGACCAAACTAGTAAATCCACATTAAGTGTCCTCCGCCCCTATTAAAATAAGACCATCTTATTTGTCGAGTTTTCCCTATTTTAAATAAGATACCAATATGTTAATGTTCAATAAAATTTATACCAATTCATCTCAATAAGTTAGCCATATCCCTTAAAATATTTCACGTTATAAAGAAAGAAAGTCACTCATATCTTTCGTTTCATGAATTTCAAGGTTAAGGTAAAGGGCCGTGCTTGTCTTTTTTGAAAATTTTCAAGATTCACTCCAGCAAGTTTTAATTTTCTAGGGGTTTTTTTTTTCTTTTTAAGTAATTTATCCATAATATGGTGGACACGGGTAATGTCCACCTTGCTACTGTCACTTTCGCTGTCGTTAATCACTGAGCAATTGTCATCATAATATGGAGAAGCAATTGCCAATGATTATAAAATGATATTTGAATCGAATGCTTTGAGAAACTTATTAAACGTATTATAAGGAAGGATTTCATCGTATTATAACAAACAAGAAAATTGCAACTTTCGTTTCTTTTGATTTCTGAAAAAATAATGTAAGAGCATTTCTTTTTTGGACAAAAACCTTAGAAAAGGTGGGACTTATTGCATTGTAGTCAATATGAAATCTGCATGCTTAAGCCATAGAAACGATGCAAATCTACCGTATCTCTAGACGAGGCTTGATTAGTTTATTAAATGCGTTAGTCATCGAAGTAATATATCTAATCATTTATCTTGTTATACACCATTCGTTAATATTTGATATTGATTGCTGAACTCACCTATTTAGTAAGAGAAAAAGATATGACTTTTCGAATACTCCATTCTCTTTTTGATTTTTTTGCTTATACTAGAATATGAGGTTAAATTTCAAGATCAATTAGTAGTGGATTAATAAGTAAACACTGTAGCATCCAAATATGCACTATTTTTAATACCCGAAACTGACATCTTAATGTTTGATCCGGTATTTCTTATATCACGATGATTATGAGTTGGCTATGTTATTATAAATTCATTGTATATTCTATATAATCCGGCTCGTCCACTGTGAGTTCCGAGACTGGAGCAACGGGGTCTGTCCTTTGCCCTTTTTTAAAGCTTCCCAAGCTCATTTATCTTGGCTAAGATACCTTTTCAGTATACCATAAGATAAATTAAACTATCCTTTCGTCATCATCCAACGTTGTCGGTGACCTCGAAAGGAATATGGAATATGCTTTTTTTTAATCGAGCAGCGAGAGCCCCAAATCCAAAAGAAACAGTCTTTACTGGAGGGGTGTCAGATTGGGCAGTTTCTCAAAAGGACTCTACTCTACACAGTCCTCTTTCTGGCTTATTATTATTATTATTATTATTATTATTATTATTATTATTTGTGGTGAAGATAACCTTGAGCTGCATTGCCCCATAGCTCACTTCTTGGCTGATGTCGATTTCTAGCAAAAGGAACCGCTTCTCTACCCACCTTTTTGGTTGACGATTTATGACATCAATAATGTTGAAACTCTTTTAATGTACAAAGTGCTATGTCCATGTCTTTTGTTAAGACAGACAAATCTTGTTCTATGAAACTCTCGAATGTAACTCCTCTCTTTCGTGCGTGTCCTGACCCATTAAATTAAACAGAAGACCGAACTCGAATTTAATCTTCACCAGGTTGACTAAAATTTGAAAATTATGCATGCTACTTTATATACTATAACGCGCCTTTCCAGAACGAAAACAATCATATCCTAGTTTATTAAAAGAGTTTCCGACATTGTTGTCAAACTCACGCGTACATATCTGTGTAAATTAATTTCATGAATAATTTTTTGCATTCTAGATAGTGGCACGACAGTTTTGACGGGACATGTCATTTGCACCGTCACCAAGGTCATTGCCTTTCGTGCTTCTTTCTTATTTTATTTTTCTCTCTCTACATGGAAATTCAACAAAAACAGCAAGGCTTTTTCGGGCAATGAATGCGATGTCTGTGCACATCATCATCACCATTAATGTCATGCTGCAAAGATAGTTAATGAGTATATTTAATTACTCTGTTTCATACTTTCATAGTAAATTGTATCAATTATTTAGGTTCTAACATTTTCACAAGTCTCTCTCTCTCAGTATCATTGCTGTTTGAATTATCAAGATTAATATTTATGTGGACAATAAATCTAAAAAAGAGTATATCGAGATGTTCTTCTTGAGATTTCCGTAGACAAATCAACACAATATGAGAATGGTCATAATAAAAAATGTAGATCTCCACAAATTCATCAGTTAGCGCTTATTAATGATATTTTAGTTATCATGTCAGACCCATTACAATAATATAGAGTCGTCACGAGCTAACCCGTGAATTGCGCTTCAGAACACATTTAATCATACCTATTTTTAAAGTAGATTACATTGTGATCCTCTGTATATACAGCACAACTTGCAATTTCCTTCTTTATGACACCGGATACGAAGAAGTAATATAGTAATACATAGAAACTATTGCATTGGTCACTTTATATGAATTGCATTTCAAGAATACGTGGAAAATCTTTCTTATATGCAGCCATGTTCTCATAAGATGGAAGATCGATCAGCATCATTGGAAACTGCCTTTCGCCAAATTAATCCAAGTTGCTCCTTAATTGAAGTTATGAAATAAAAACGGACTAGATATCATACGTATTACCATCTTACTGCTGTAGAAGATGAAGTGATGCTCATTCTTCAAAAAAGGGATTTTTTTTTTTTTGCTTAAACTTGTGGTAATTCATTTTTGGCAGACTAAGAATGGAATCATTACATATATTCCAGTCAAGACAAAGAAGGAATAGAACGCATTATATTTCTAACAAGTGGCTATTTTTTTGTCAACTATTTTCATTTTCTCCTTTGCTTTGGCCAAACTTGCAAATCTACATTAAGTATCCTCCACTCCTATTAAAAATAAAACCCTAGCATTCGTCAAGTTTTCCCTATCTTTAACGTGCTACCAACATTTTCAGATTCAACTTTCATTTTTTAAATTCATTGCTTTAAACTAGCTACATCCCCTGAAGCTTTTTCATAAAAGAGAAAATCACTTGTCGCTTTCATCTAATGAATCTGAAGCTTTGAGGCTAGTGCTGTGCGTCTGTCCTTCTTGGAAGTTTTCAAGACTCATTCCAGCAAGGTTTGATTTTCTAGGGTTTGCTTTTCGAAGTATTCATCCATAAAATGGTGGACACATGGGTGAGGTCACCCCGCTATCGTCACTCCCCCTGTCATCACCATTGAGCTGGTTACAATTACAAGGTGAAGAGTCGCAGTAGATTCGCATGCTTGTGAGATTCGAGGCATATTTTGTATCACGTGGCGAGGTATTCCACAAAAGCAATTGCCTGTGATTATAAAAAGACATTAAGTAAAATTAATAAGGAAGCTCATCATAATATAATGATTTTTTTTGTCCAGAATATTTGCAACTTTTTTTTAATATATATATCTTTAAGATTGTTGAAAAGAGAACTTATTTTCTTTAACAAAAGATGGAATTTATTGCATTGTAATCAAGATAAAATCTTCATACTGAAATCGTATAAATGATACAAACCTTGCATATCCCTAGGCAAGGCTGGATTAGTTTATCAACCTATGGAATCATTATGTTCGATCATTTCTCTTGCTATATGCCATTTCTTAATATTGATTGTAAAAATCACATATTTCATTAAGAAAAGAGAAACATGATGATTTCGTGAAGATAATCTTGAATTGTAGTGCCACTTGAGCAGATAATTAGACCGGTTATTTAGCATCTAAGTCTCATCTGATTTTGTCCATGTTAAATTTTGTTTGTCCTGTGAATGTTCAAATAAAGGAATGTCAAAGCAACACAGGGGAAAGTCCTTACCCATTTTTTCATGTTATTCTTCTTTCTCTTGACGGTAATTAAAGAGAAACGGCATGGGTTTTGGGGAATAAATATGATAATGACGATGATGATAATAATAGTAATGTCGAGATGAAAATTGTCCAAATGATCAAGATAAACATTCATGTGGACAATGACTGAAAAATTGTGAGGAATTGGTTTTTATTGACAGATTTTTTGCATCTAAATATGCGAATATATTATGGCCATTCTCAATATTACTTTTCGCATCTCATCATTTCGATTGGACCAAACTACATGTTAGGAGAATGGTCAAACAAAAAGACGCAAACTTCTAGATATTTATCTATCAGCGTTTATTAATGATATTTCAGTTGTTATGTGAGATCCATTATAATAATATATATTTGCCAGGAGCTAATGCGTAAGTTATGCCTTAAAAGAAGCTTAATCAATAATTTTTTTTTGTACATACTAGCCCTTCATCTTGTGTAGCACACCTCTAATTTCTAATTCCTCATTGCAATTCAAGAATTTATTGGAAGTTTCCTTATATGTAGTGTAGCCATGTTCTCCAGAGGATGATCTTATGAAGAGAAATCCGTATCATTGGAAGCTGTCTTTCACCAAATCAATCGACGCTGCTGCTAAATTCAACCCATGACTTTGTTATTTCGGTTTCAAGTTATAAAGAGCTATAGTCCCTTTTTTCTTTCAAAATTGTATTACCAAGAAGTGGCAAACGTTCGTGAAGTATTTTCTCTTTATTTTTTTTCCCTTGCTTGGACCAAACTTATAAATCAAAATTGAGTGGCCTCCACTCCTATTAAAATAAGACCCTCTTATTCGTTGAATTTTCTCTATTTTTAATATGGTACTGACATCTTAACGTTCAATAAATTTATATAAATTTATCCCGTTAAGTTAGCTATGTCCCTTAAAATGTTTTACATTATAGAGAAATAAATTCACTCATATCTCTCGTTTAATGAATTTCAAGATTGAGGTTAAGGGCTGTGTTTGTCTTTCTTGAAAATTTTCAAGATTCGTTCCAGCTAGTTTTAATTTTTTAGGGTTTTTTATTTTCAAGCAATTTATCCATAGTATGGTGGACACATGGATGACGTCACCTTGCTACAGTCACTTTCGCTGTCGTCAGTGATTAGGCAATTGCCAATGATTATAAAATGATATTAGAATCGAGTGCTTTAAGAATACTTATTAAGCGTAGTTGGTAAGGAAGGGTTTCATCATATTATGACAAAGAAGAATCGTGCCTAGAAAATTGCAACTTTCATTTCTTTTGGTGTCTTAAAAATTAATGTTCAAGAATTTTTTTTTGACAAAAACCTTAGAAAAGGTCGGACTTATCTGCGTACTTGACCCATAGAAACGATGCAAACCTACTGTACCTCTAGACGAGGCCAGATTAGTTTATCGTGTGAATTGTAAAAAGTGACATGTCTAATTGTTTCTTTCGTTATATACCATCTGTTAATAATTAATATTAATTGCCGAACTCAACCAATTATTAAGAGAAAAAGGCATGACTTTTCGAGTGCTTCATTCACCTTTTGGTTTTTTTGCTTCTGCTAGAATATGAGGTTAGCGGATACATTAGTAAATATTGTAGCATCCAAATATACACTATTTATACGTCTTCACATTTATAATCATCTTTTCTAACATATAGTTACATCAAATTTCTGAATAGTTTGGTTTTATATTTTAATCGAGACAGCTTTTAATTTGGGGATTCTACATAAAAGTACCAAAACATACATACACTAATATATTTGCCCGATCCTTCTGCTCTCTATTTATTGTTCTATTATTTAATTGTAACTTATCTGTATTTAAGAAATAAATTTTAATTTTAGCATAACAACATAACTTAAATATTTTCCATATTAGGTAGTGGACAAAAAGATTTAATTTTTTACATACATGTCAGAGATAGTATAATATTTATATTATATAATATGTTATATTATGGTCGTGTATTTTTATTTCTATAACAAAAAATAAATCGAACGTGTTCATCTGCATTGACACCATCAAATTGAAGCTAAAAAAATAATCCACCGGCCAAGCATGTTGACTATAAATTAATGAAAGTCCATCCCTAGTTCTTTTGTCAATCTCTAGGATCTACCTTTTACAATTGAATTATATATCTAATTGGTGGCCTCGCTTTGTTAGGGGCATTCATACGGAAGCTAGCTATCTCCTCTTTTGTCCTTTCATTTGGCATAATGCTTGTTAATTATCTATATCCAATCCAACATGGGATGTATTATATTTATGGAGAATTAGAGTTCCTTGACTATAGAATATAAAACAAAGTAGTGATTCTAATGCCGTGTCCGCAACGGCTAGTTTTCATTGGTACAGGAGTGCCGTCATGTGACTTTTCATGAATATCTGGAAAAAATTATATTTGGCTCTAGCTCGATATGAAGCTAGAGTAGGTAGCACACGCTTACTTGTATATCACAACATCTTCATATGATTCACTTTAAATTTTGTCTGGAATCCTCACCTATAAACATAGTATTTGTATATGTGTAATTTTGGCTTTATAACGGTCAATTAACATATGATGGGAGAAAAGCCAAGTATCTTTCTCTACAATGTTTTTGGGCTAGTTAGGTCCGAAAGGACTATAAAATTTCTGGAAATGCTACAAGGTAATCACTATTGCGGGATGGAAAGGAGAGCAAATTTGTTGGTAAATTGTAAACTAGGGGTGGAGCCCAAAATCCATATAAATACGGGATATAGCTTAAAAAATTAATAAATTACTTTCTCGAATAGGGATTTAGAGTGACCATGTAATTGTATGAAATTACTACCTTTACCTTATTAAAAGCATATCTCCCACATGCACACACTCTCTCTCTCATACACAATGTAACTCCTATCATTTTTGCGATTTGAGAGGTCAATGTTGAATATGCATAGGTGAAAAAGTTACTTCAGTGTAGCAACTTATGGAATCCTCTTTACTTGTTATAGGTTGACTCGATCTAAGCCACCTTCAGTAGTGGTAGTAGCTTCAAAGGAATTAGTAGTACGTCTTAAATAGAAAAAAAACATTCTTAAGGAATTAGTAGTATGTCCAAGAGCTTGAACAATGATGTGAAAGGCTTGACTTTCTGATTCTTATCATATTGATAGAAAGAATGGAATCCTCTAAATTCTATTGTTTATTCGTTGGATTCATATGCCTCGGTTATATTCCGATATTTGGCCTCTGTTTCTGCTTTTCGTTGAAATAGCCTAAAAATTCAAGAATAGGATCGAACCACTCCTTCTTTTCATTTAATTACCGACTAAACTTACCTTTCAATTCAATTTAAAAGTACGACTTCAACTATAGAACAATCAATGGAATGGCTATAGCCAAGGTAAGGGCTTGTTCATAATCCCCCTTCAAATAGCTTGCTTGACCTATTGAGGTAGCGGTGGTCAACTACTACTAAATACTTAGACCATATTTGAACCAAAAAGACTCTTATTGTATATAATTTTTCGTTTTCCATTTCTCGGGATAACTCGACCACAATACCAAGAAAAAAACATTAAATTCAAGATAAAAATTATGAGCTGCCCTATCGGGTCCCTAATTCTGTAGAAGCCAAATGCATTCCGTTTAATCATCTTTGCCAAGCCCCTTATTAGAGTGAATTATTTGAGTTCGTCCTTCGTTTAACAGGTTCACTATATCCAATTCCTTTCCATGTCATCCTTTGAGAGAGAAATAGAAAACTTGCTTTTCCCTGAAAGACATTTTTGGCATGTACAAAAGGGTGTTCAGCGTTGGCAAACTATCCGTTTCTCGCTGGAGAACGTTCAATTTCAGACCATCTATTTAGTCCGGACACAACTGCTGTAATTCATGCTCCATTCGTTTTGTGAAAAATGTTGCATTTCTAGAAATATTTTCCAGAAAAATGTAAGTATCTTCCGGTATTCGGTTGAAACCTAAAAATAAAGCAGCAAATATGTTTTGCAGTTTGGTAAGAAAATCTTTTCCTCTATGCACTATTTTTCAATAACTTTTATTTTATTTTATTTTTTTAACCAATTTGGTCCCAAGGTAAGGAATAACTAGTTAAACCAAAGGATGTGGTCAATACAGCTTGAACCACACCTAGGTGTTGCTCTCCTATGCGCTATTCATGGCACTATCGTAGAAAATACTTTATTTGAAGACGGTGATGGAGAGATCTTTCTTTCATATCTTTTGAGATCCACCCTACAATATGGAGTCAAAGAGCCAAAATAAATGATTGGGAAGATCAAAGAAAGAACAACTTCTTCCTCCGTAAGGAATTCTTCCAAATTGTCGATGGACACTCCTATTACAGTTGTAGTCTCTAAAGGATGAGAACCAACTATGTAGCACCTATATCGAGAATTTAAGTATTGTATATGTCATTAGTTTGATCTTTGGTAGGAACCACCTGCAATAATGAACTTGCAAATTGGATTTATTTATCATAAAGAGATTTGTTAGTCCTGACCCTGCTTTACCTTAATTGTTATTTTAACAAGTAAAAGTTATGTCTTGCTCCAAGTGGGGGTAGCATTTCTGTTCTACATGTCCATGGAGTTTTGAAAAATCCAAATATTTTTATTTTTTAAAATCTAATTTTAAATTATTTTTATTTTCTTTCTTTTTATCTTCTTCTTCTTCTTTGGTCGGTTGTCGACCAGGGTGATGGCTAGTGACTGGCGAAAGGTGAGCTCAAGCTCATTAACGTTGGCGAGTGATGAGATTAAGGCCTCAGGCTTAGCTAGATTAGCAAATTAGGCCAGCGACGAGATTGCGAGAGGTGGATGAGCTCAAGGCTCACTTGTCGCTGGTCACTAGTTGTTGTCGTGGTTGGCAACTGGCCAAGACAAAAGGGTTAAAAAAAAGAGAGAAAAAGAAAAAAGAATTAAATATTCAATTTCTTTAAATGGAAAAAAAAAAAGAATAGAAAAAGATGGAAATATAAACATAGGTGTGAGATAAGAGAAGTTGAGTAAGGAAAATGTTTTCCTCATCTTGAAAACTGAAAAATATTTTCTCCTATTTTAGAGAACTTTTTTCTGTTCATGGAAAACGTCGGAAAATCTGGAAAACATTTTCCTGAAAGTTATTTTCCGTGGAACAAACGAAGTCTTAGTGAAGTTGCTACTCTGACTCTGTCATGGTGCCAATGAGGAACCCCAAGACCAATGCTACACACTTAAATCACATGCCTGTTCATTGCAAACTAGTCAAAGTTCCTCGAGATCGATCATAAATTGCGGAGTCTGAACTCGTAAGCTTTTCCAATTGATTGCAGACTAGTCTAGATTCCTCGAGATCGATCGTAAATTGCGGGGTCTGAACTCGTAAGCTTTTGACTTGCAAACCAAGCACTGAGCCATTCGGTCAATCGCCATCTTGGTTTCTCACTGAAGAGTTATGTAAAGCTTGCTCAAGAAATAAAGTACACAGATGTGCGGATAAACTGACCTTTGCAGCGAAACGTGTTCCACATGGCAACTTTAAAGAACTGCAGTCAACTGGGCCAGCAAACGAATCAACCCCCAAGTTAACATTATCAGTCCTACATAATTAAGATAACTTGTTGCCTTGGGTTTTCAAAAGTCGTCGACTCGACGTACGAAGCCTGCATTAACAAATATATAATTAACCAAAAAAATTTGCTCTCTCTTATTCAATCCACAGTAGGCAGTACCTTGAATCATTTACGACAAATTTTAAAGTCTTTTAGGTTCCAATCACCCAAAAACTTTGTATGAAGATATACTCTGGCTCCTATCCATACTGACGCTACATAACTGGAACTAGACAGTAATTTACCGTCATAAAGTCAAACTAACACAAAAAAGAAAAAAGAAAAAAATGTAAATGAGAACTAGAGGCAAGCTTGAAGTGAATCTATGAAATCGTTATGGTATAAAAGTAGCCATGTGCTACCTACTCTAGCTTCACATCGAGTAAGAACCGCGTATATTAATTTTCATGATGGTACGCATGTATCAATGAGAATTAGCCATTGCTGTCTTGGTGTGATATTGCTTACTTTTTTTTTTATTTTTATTTTATTTTTTATTTTTGGAGGTTGAAAAGATTTGAACTTCGAAGTTTTTACTTTGATATATGTGAGATTTAGTAAGACTATTATTGACTGTTTTATAAGCATAAACTATCAGACTAATGCATAGTCTAATATTTAAATACTCTATTAAGTTCTAATTTTGGATGTAGAGAATACATCTCATATTAGATTGGATACATATAATTAACGAGCATATGCTCAATTAGAGGATAAGAGAGTAGATAGCTCGCTCCCGTGTGAATGCTTCAGCAAGCGACGACACCAATTAAGTATAAATAGGTCAATGGTAAAAGGTAAATCCTAGAGACTAGACAAGAGAACAAGGGATGGGACTCTCGTTAATTAATAGCCAACATGCTTGGCCGCTGGATGTGTTTTAAGTCAATTTAATGGTGTGAAAGGAGATGGAGAGGTTCAATTTATTTTTAGTATAATAATAAGAATTCAAAGACGTGATAAATTATTACATACCATAAATACTAACTCCGAAATGGATATAAACAATATAATTTTTCGTTTATTAACTAATATTGAAAATATTTATTTTATTATTATGCTGAGATAAAAAGTATTTCTAAAATATAGATGAGTTACAATTAAATTGTAAAATAATGAAGAGAGAAAAGAAGGATTAGGGAAGTAAATTAGGGTCTAAATATTTTGTTGCCTTTCTTAAGAAAGCACCATAAAATTTCTTGCAATGAGAAAAGTCCAATTCTAACAATTTACCTTTCTTAATGTGAGAGTCAAAGACCACTTAAAGAAGGCTCTGTTATAATTTATTTATATAGATATGTGCAGATTAAAACCTTTCTCGCATAAAATATAAAACCAAACTAATATGAATGTATGATATAAATATATGGCAACAAAAGATGATTATAAATGTGAAGATGTACAAAATAGTAAACGTGGATGCTACAATGTTTAAGTATCTATTTACCTTGAATTGATCTAGAAATATAATTTCACATTTTAGCATAAGGCAAGAACCAAAAAGTCCACGAAGCGCTCGAAAAGTCATGTCCTTTTTTGTCCTCAAATTAAATGGGTGATTAGCTTACACTGCAATGATTTCCACCGTTTCTAAGGCCCTTGTTAAAAACAATATTCTCTTACAACAAATCAAAGTCGCAATTTCGTCGGTAAGATTTCTTTTTTGTGTTACTATGATAAGATCCTCCCTTATTAATTAGGTTTTATAGGTTTTCTCGAAGCACTCGATACTAATGTTCTTTTTATAGTCAGAGGCTAATTGCTTCTCCATAAAGAATGTCGAACCAAGTCACCAGACAACCGTGTTGTTCTGTATTTATTGTTTAAAGGATACAGTTCGAAAGTAGGAATGGCAGGTCTACCTGGCCACGACTGATCAGTATCATTGAACACAAGAGTCCAAAATTTACCTCGAATCTCACGAAAGATGTGAATCTCCAGCAAGTTTTCACCATTGGATTCTCTCTCGTAACCCGCTCAATGATGACCACAACGAATGTGATGTGATGACGACAGTGGCGTTACCCCTGTCTTGAGCCCATGGTGAATAAATGCTCGGAAAAAAACTTTCGAAATTAAAACTCACCGGAACGAGCGCTGAAAAGTTTCTAAAAGGACGAACATAGCCCTTAAGCTTCGAATTCATTAAATGTAAGAGATGAGTGATTTTTTTTCTTCCTTCCATAAACACTTTGAGGGATGTAGCTAACTTGACAGAATTGACAAATATATATTTTCTTAAATGTGAAAATGTCCGTAGCATGTTAATGATATAGAAATCTCGATGGAGATAAGGGGGTTATTCTAATGGGATTGGAGGATACTTGGTTTGGATTTACAAGCTTGGCCAAGGCAAAGGAAAATAAAGGAAGATCATTGACAAAGATTAGCTACTTATTGGAAATAAAATGCATCTTGGGTGGAATATAGAGATAATGATTCCATTCTTAGTCTGCCCAAAATAAATTAAAACTTGAATGACCATAAGTCTAGGGAAGAGATCACAAGAATCCCTTTTTTAAAAAAATGGGCATCACTTTATATTCCGCAGTTGTAAGATGACTTTTTTAACCGTAAAACCTAGTTGGGCTTGTAAAACATCTACCTCAAGAATGCACTAAAATGGACTTTATATACAAGTATGATGTCTTGTATGTTTTCATACATTGTCATAGCATTTTATATCAGGAAATCGAAATAACAAAGTCACAGGTTGAGTTCAGGAGCAACTTCGCTGGATTTGGTGAAAGACAGCTTCCAATAATGCTGATGGACCTTCAAAAGGCCCACCTTACGATAACGTGGCTGCATATGAGGAAGCTTCCGACATATTCTTTAATTGCGATGCATATAAAGTGACCAAATAGTTTATATATTTATTACTGTACTACTTCATATCCAGCGCCAGAAAGCAGAAATTTAGAATTGTGCTACATAAGGCAGTGTGTAACTTTAAAAGAAAAAAGAATGCACGGGTAAGCTTATTTTGATGCACAACTCATGCATCGGCTCATGACAAATTTATTATTATAATGAGTCCCACATAATGACCGAAATATCTGTAAAAAGCGTTGACTTATGAATATCTGGAAGTTCACATTTGTTTGTTTGTCTATCCTTGTAATGTGTTGTTTGGTCTGAGGAAAATGATGAGATCGATAAGATAAATTTGAAAATGGTAATAATATATGTTTGCATATTCATATGCAAAAGTTCCATCAATAAAAAAACATCTTGCCACATTTTTAGGAGTCGTTGTCCACACGGATATTAATCTTGATTTGGACATTGTGCATGAGAGAGACTGTGTGTGAGACATGCTTTTAGATAGAAAGAATCGGTGGGAATGGATCGATTTATTAAAACTTCTCGTATGGAAAATTTATGCTAGAGATAGTGTTCGAACGTGCGAGAGAGTAATTCAATACATCTACATGGTCCCTCCAAAGTCATTCTTTCAAAATCGTTAATTAAAATTTTAAGCTATATCCCAAATTTATATTATATTTGTCATCTCTACAATAACGTTGTGAGCTTTAAAGTTAATATTTTGTCGAAAAAAGTGAGAAAGGTAGAAGCGTGCAAATTGTTTTTTTTTTTCCTTTTCTTTATCAAAAAAAGAAATAGTACATATTTCTAGGATGGATGCACGATACCAAATCTAGTTCCAGCTGATCAATTATTCTGCAAATACTTTTATGAAGAACGTTATTTTTAGCCATAAATGTGCGTATCTTGCGATAAGCAAAAGAGAAAACCCTAGTTTCACTCTTATGACAAAAAGAGAACAAGAAGAAGGAAAATAAAAGGACAAGTACCTTCCTTTGCAATGTAAATGGTTGTCGGTGGCAAGTGAAGTGATGTAAGCGGCCTCAGGTCATCATGGTGCTCATCGGACGATAATGTATGTTCTTCCCACGCGTTTTGTATAGCCAACTTGCGGAGAGGTTCTTGGAAATGAGCGGAAAAGACACATGCAAAATTATTGTACGCCGAGTTTGAAATTAAACGAAGTAACTTGTTCTTTACTTTTTGGGTGTGTATTAGTGATTTCTTCCACGTATTGACTGTAATATTTATATATAATAAGAGAGTTTTCTTCCACTCCTTAATGACAGCGAACGTCAAATAATGAATTGTTATGACCAATTGGTTGTGAAAACATGGCAAATAATCAGTAGAAGCGGATTATAAAATGACGGTAAATAGGTGCGGAACCGGATAATTTGAACCTTTAAGTTACTAAGACTTCGCCAAAACATAGTTTCATGAGCTGGCTAGCATTTCTCAACAGATTTCTTCCACTCCTCAATCTGCTACTATGCCCCTCGTCGGCTGCTCTACATTAGGAGAAGTATGTAGGATAATATACAACTCTTGTAAAAGTCGACACACCTTAAGGACGCTGGTCTCGACAGACTTGCCTGAAAGGTTCAGCAGTGTCTGTATTTGATCACCAAGTAGGCTTGGCAGGCATTGTATCAACTGTCGATGACTCGAAATAGGAGGATTCGTCATAAGGGCAAAGATAGTGGCTAATTAAATTGAAGACGGATGTGATAGGTAAATTGCAGGGCTTTGACATAAATTTTATGGGGATTGGAGATTAGTTTGATTTTGCCTGATGCCTTGATGGACTATGATGTGTAGCTCAATTCATGAGAAATAAAACTCTTGCTTGCCTAGCAAACAAAAGAAAAGAAAATTAAAGGCTTCATTTGATTTGCATAAAATAAATGTTTTGGAAGATATTTTCCTAAAAATTGTTACTTATATCACGTGAAATAATTAATCAATGAAAATACTTTTGTTATTGACAGTAGTTTATATCAAAATACTTTTGTGTATGATGGAAATATATTTTTTTTCATTAAGTTTTGTAGGTAATTTAAATGATCATTTTTAGGAAAATATTTTTTAAATCATTAATTTTCTATGAAACAAACACACACTAAGGACATGCATGGTAATTCTCCTATTCTTTTGTTTTTTTGTTCTTTTACTCCTCGGAATAGAAAAAGAATATAAATTTGTTTGATAACGTCAATTAATTTTATATTACCCGAAATAGAAAAATGGCCAAGGAATATATTTGGAATAGAAATAAAAAATAGAAAAAAGTAATTATTAGCTCTTAGGAACAATTTCTTAAAACGAGTCATTTTTTTTTTATTTTCTTTTTTCTTTTCTTCTTCTTCCTTGCTACCATCCATCGGCTGTTGCCAGCCATCGACTAGCAGTAAGGAAGAAGAACAAAATGAAAAAAGAAAAAAAATCTTGAAAAATTAAAAGAAATTCTATGTTACAAAAAAATTGTGAACCTTACCAAACGCATTTATATTCTTTTTCCATTCCGAGAATAGAAATTTTGTATAGATACCAAATGCATGCTTTTACTTAGATATTGCTCCAAGGAGTAGAAATAGAAAAATGCCATTTCTAAAATGAAATTGGTCTCCGGAATAGAAATATTACCAAATACACCTTAAATTACTTGACATTATTCCCATATGCTCTAGTCTCTCCAAAATTTTCATTAGTTTTTCCATTTATAATTTATTTGTACACTTATTAACGTCTTATACCAAATTTAAGCGCATATGAATAGAGAAGTGTTAAAGTAGCATAAGAAAGGTTGAATTGAGCAGTCATTTAAATGTTTAAAAGCTTTTTTTTCTAGCAAAAGAAAAAAGTTCTAAAAACTTTTTGATTATATTAGAGGGCATGATTTGTCACGGTTTCTCTATATTATGACTGCATAATGTCAAGTCTTCATATATAGGGAGTATCCTAGTCACAAACCCTTTGCCAGAACAGTTTCTCTATGTGGAGAAAGCGTCGACTATTTCACAGTTTCATACCGTCTTCTGTACCATCCTCATATGGAAAAAAATAGCTAAAGAAGTCAATTTGAAATTGAATGTTTGATTTTATTGAAAGGAACTAGTACTCTTTATCGTCTTAGTGTTTGAAGAGAATCGAGTTAGTGTCTCACATAAAATAGGAATCCGTGTAAAAAGAAAGGGGCAAAACTTTGTTGATAGCTTCCGCCTCGTGTAGTCGTCGGCCTATACCAGCACTCCACATGATTTCATTGTTGTGTAGAAGCTCGGTAGCCTTTGTCTTGGAAAGAGTCTAACTCTATAAAATGCTGAGTGTTTACACCAAGAGATTGTGAATCATGTGATTCTCTTAATTTCAACATAAATGCGGGAGCTTTTGTGGAATAGACAGGGTGAATCCGATACCTGGAAATCAGTCTAAGATTCATACCGCTGAATCAGAGTAGGAAAAACAAGGATCAACCCAAATGTCGGACAAGTAGACATATTGCACATTAAATTAATTGTGTAAGGGATTCACCTTGCTTTTGACCAAAACGGCATCCTTTTGAATGAACTAGAGACGATGGGCTAGCGCGGTGCATCGAAATCAGTTTAAGATACATACGATGGGTTTTAGCCAAAAGAAAACCCAAAATCTCAAAATCAGACCAAAAGTTCTGCATGGTACTATTTCGCAGTTGCCTCATTTGTGAAAAAAGGGTTTTTTTTTTTTTTTTTGGGTAGCTATCCAACTGAAAAATTCAAAATGGGAATTGACTTAAGAAATTTCTTGCCAAGTCTCCTCCTCGTCCATGTTCGAGTTTTGGAACATTACAAAGGGGACCATATCCGGTTGGTCTGTCAATTCGTCGTGTTTAAGTTAGGAGCGTGAAACACATTTGGAGGATTCCATTAATGCTTCACTTCACGCTTCCACGCGTTAAGTCAGCTCTTGACTCGGAGGAGATCAGGTACGCCCATCACGAAAGTTCGTTTGCTAGCACCAGTTTCTACTATTCCAATGTGAAGGGTTGAAATTAAACGATTTTGGACAGATGCGACAGCCTTGCATTTTGCCAAATTTTTTAGTTTGAAAGTTCGGATGCTTAGACATAGGGCGTGATGTTATAGGGGAAGTTTATGTTTGACTTTCTCAAACAGTAGCAAGTGGGAAAGAGATCTTCTTTTGGACAAACAAGTGGGAAGAAACCGATTGAAATATGGGGTAAATAGACCTTAAGCGAGCTTATATCTCGTTTGATTAAAATAAAGGGGAAGTAAGATGCACGATTCGCCATGTCTTCAAGAACCTGGCAGCAAGTTGGCTACATGAAATATATATAGTCACGTAGGGATTTCTATGTCAGCTTATTTAAGAGCTAATAAGCAAAATTCATGATGAAAACAGCACGTGCTTGATAGATGTATCTCCAAAAGTTAACGCTTGTAATATCTAGATGGGATAGCGAAGAATAGAAGAGGAGAATTACTTAGCGAACAAATCGTTGGATTCTCGTAACTCTGATGGGATGGAGATCATACTCGATTCCACGGCTATTGGTCTGGTTCCAAAGATCGCCAATGCTTCAAAGATGAGGGATTCCAGCCCATTTCTTGCTGCAACGTGGTCTGTACGTCCACGCCTACGATTCTTGCTAATCCATTGAAAAGACTCTTCCCTTTTTTGGTGAGTTTAAGTCAATGTGCCTTTACTGAAGGAAGCAACATTATTTATCTCTATGGGAAAATTATATCTTTTCCCCAGATTTTTTTCTATCAGATAATTTCTTAAGAAACAAATTAATTATACTGGGTATGGTATTTTATAAGGACGTCCTTGTTTTTTGTGGGTTCCCAAATGGGGATGTTTCCTTAATCAATTTATTAGCAATGTGACAGGTAACATCATTTAAGAGTGACTAGTAGTCATTTGACACCTCAATTTGTAGTATACACGCTTGGCATACTCACTGTGCCGGAAAAGATGGATCATCTACTTGCATTAAATCATATCTCAGAGAAAGCATTTACATTTGCAAAGTCCAATTCTTATAATAAAATGGCCCATCAAGTGATGACGTCATTATTTGATCATGTCAACACCTCTAGAGCAATCGGTATACGGGCAGTCCAGAAGACCCTTAAATTTCGAGTGGAAAATTACAGTAATGTGTGTGAACATAGAAAAAGGAGGTCTTGCGGAGAAAATTCTTTTGTCCTCTCTTTGGAGATATGGTTTACTATGCAACAAAATCCCACTTTTTCACCGACTCTGAACCGGACCTTCTCTTGCTAATTATATATGCCTTTTGACGGGCTCAAGTAAACCTGGACAGCTTTTACTGAAGAAAGAGAAACACGTGCCAGATCTCGGCTCACTATAAATCGGAGTTCTGAGGCTGTTTTTGGATGTGGGTCTAACCAAGCAGTCACGAAAACTCAGAGAGAGTCATCATGGCCGAGCTTGGGGTTGTGTTGGATGAAAAAAGGAGGTTGAAGAAGGGCGCTTGGAGTGCGGAGGAAGATCAAAAGCTCACTGCTTACATCAAGAGGCATGGCATTTGGAATTGGAGCCGAATGGCTGAACCAGCAGGTAACCCCACTAACACATGATATACATATGTTTGACCCACCATCTTTGTGTCACTGTGATTTTAATGTCTGTTTTGAGATGGGAATGGTTCCCAGAAGCTGAATCAATCAATTTTTTGGACTAAACTGGTGCATTTGTGATTGATTCAGGACTGAGAAGAAGTGGGAAAAGTTGCCGACTTCGGTGGATGAATTATCTGAGGCCCAACCTTAGACATGGAAATTTCACCAAAGAAGAGGTGGAAACCATCATCAAGCTTCATGAATTTCTGGGAAACAAGTAAGCAGATTCACTATAACAAATGCAGCGGATTAAGTTTATACAGCATCTCGATTTTCGATGGATTCCATCTCTTAACTCAAATCTTCTGTTACAGATGGTCTGCAATCGCATCAAAACTCGACGGAAGGACGGACAATGAAGTGAAGAATTACTGGAACACACGCTTGAAGAAGCAGTTCAAGGGAAAATCGATGCAAAAGCCTAGAAAATCCGAAGCTGCAAGGGTGTGTGACAGTGTTGACGCCAATCATGAGAGTTCATCTCAAGAGGAAGCGGGAAGTTCAACTCCCACCTCAACTCCAGTGCAATTGTCGAATCTCGGAGATTTTACCGGAAATCAGACATCAAGCCCAGAGAACTTCGGCTCATTGAGCTCTAATCAAGCCATCGGAGTCCTTGGGGACAAGGGAAACTCCTTTGACAACAATCTGTGTTCATCATATGTGGATGATGAAGTTCAAAGCTATTTGTGGGCACAAAACTTTTCAGTGGAAGATGCACACATGGTACAAGATTTAGGTGCTTTGTTCATGGACTCGACGGCTACTGTATTGTATCCTGGGTGGCCTCTGGAGATGGCCTCTTCTGCTTCCTTAGAAGATTTCGCCGTTAATTTGTGGGAGAATTGAAGACCATCCATTCATGCTCACAAGCTGCCTAGTATTTATTTGTTGTTATGTTTTGAATACTAGTATTTTGTTTGAACGTACAGAATGGTAGTTCACGCCCTAATAAAGTGGAGGAAGTATGATTCTCTACAAGGTTGTGAAGCTAGCTACGCAAGTTATGTAAACTGAGGACTGAAGCTGTCATATTGTATACCAAATGATGGTCTTCTGAGAGTTTCACGCTATTAGGTTTTGAAGATTGAGAATGTAAACGTCATTTCCATCATGTAAGAGCAGTATGTACGAGAGATTCAAAGGAAAAAGATAGGAAATTATCTCATCTTCATATATCTATTGGCTTAAAGAATTAGAGCCAACTACTTAACAAGGTAAACTCCCAAGATACTGAGTGAGTTAACCAACTATTGAATTGCACGGTGAAATGTACATTCATTCGCAGCACTTACTTCCTTAACTTTTACCACATAGCAAATCCTTGTTATGGCATCTGTAAATTATACGCCTTCTAGTTGAATCACAACAGCTTACTTCAATTTTGCCCCTCTCCCATCTGGGAATGATTTGGAAGATCCAAAACCAAAAATAGCGGTATTTGAATTGTCTTTCATTCTAAGGTATAACTTGTATCCATGCATGTTAGATCCAATATAATAATATGATCAAGGCCAAAACTTTTTCATGATATTATGCATGGATTAGATATATCGTGGCAAAAGTACATACCATTGGTTGGTTATTAAAAGCATCCCAATCGAATAAACTCACAATCGATACAGTTGAAACTTTATGCGTACGTATGACAAATTAGGGCAATCTTTAATTCTGAAAAAGACCTTGAAAAAGTTTAGATCCTAAAAATAGACTTGTTGATTTAGATGACATGTTCGGCTATCCTCGAGAACAAATCTCACAACCTGGCCTTGAAACTGTGGCATATTTAACTCGGATGGGCCAGCCGATTAGTGAACAAAACAGAACCTAAACCGGAGCGTAATCAAGCAAAATAAAGTTAACTAGATCCTAAGCGGGACTTTGGGGTTTTGGGGCGTAGACCAGAAGGACTAAAGGTGAAACGTTCCGTTCAACTTCAATCGATGAATCGTAAAGCGACAAGTCGTCGTCTGGCCGTAGCCATCCCATGTGGACGTAAGAGGGGGCATCAGCAATGACGTTTGCCAGACCCGCCCGTTCGGAGACTTTCCTTTAGACCTCGTCAGTTCCTAAGCAAACCGTACCGGGTCATCATTGATTCCCTAGCTGATTCTGAATTGGTGGGGGCTGTGGAGTTTAAATTCATAACTGTTTCCATGTCGCCACGTGCTCTAAACTTGCTCTAAGGTTTCACCGTCCAAACTTGCGTTCTGTTCTGTCCACAGATTATTGGTCTTGGAGGGCGTTGGCTTGACTCTTTATGTTCATTGTCTCCGGACAATGCAGACCCATATGAACACTCTAGGAATTCTTTTTCTTCTCCAAAACAGAAAATCATTATTCTTGCTTGTCAGGAAATTAAGTGATAAAAAAGGACCATCTATTTAAATTATTGATCAGCATAACCCAGCAGCATTATTGTTTCAGTAGGCGACACGAGATCATTTAGTGTACAAGAAATGGAATACGTTGGAAGTTTAACAAGAAAAAAATTGATATGTAATTGTATCAATTAGTATATTTTAATAATGGGAGATGAAATTATGAAATTACTCCTGTTTATAATGAGTAGACTTGGATCCCTTGTATTTGAACATATCGAGTTAGTTTGGGTTGTCCATCCCACGGTTGAAAATTAAACAAAATTCCAAATCCATTTCAAATTTGCTCTCGATAGATGTTAATTTATCTTATGTAATCGTGGCAAATCTTTTTTAGAACCCTAATTAGCCCGTTGGCAGCTTATGACAACCAAAGTTATGTTTCATTGGTCAGTTTTGCCAAGTTTGCATGAGAGGAGACATCCTCATTTTACATTTAAGTTGTTGTTAATGATGACTATATTTTAGTAGAGTTCCAATAATATACAGAAAAATGAAAATTTATAACCATGTAATACACGTGGTTTGCGAAGTCAAAATGATAAAGAGATGATAAGATTAGGGCAATTTCTATTGGTGAATTAATTGAAGAAAAGACCCCCGAAAAAGACCTCTCCGTACGAAATTCCATCTAGGCTACGGATGCTTAACAAACACAAATCTTCATCTTAAAAGTTAAAGTTTCACGTCACATCAACTCTTTGATTAAAATTCATATAAGGCGGTATATAAGCGGACACGATCTTCCTGAAGTTTAGATGATATGTTTATCTTTAATATAAATACCATAATCGAATACGAACTTCGCAAAGGCGTTTTTAGTTTTTATTCAAGCTGAAAAGTATCACTTTGGACGTAAGCGATAGCACCAGCAATGACGTGTCAATTGAAAGCCCTAGTTAGCTATCTTTCTAAAAGCCATTTGCTCGGAATGAATTCCTGTGGACTTCGACGTAATTGTACTTAGTCATTAGGAAACTTTATTGCAAGATGGGATCATAAGTAATTGTACTTATATATTCTTATGAAGTTGCCAGCTAATTCTGAATACGTGTGTGGTCCGTAGAATCGGTTCCTCGTCTTCTTTGTTGTTATGTGCATGAAATGTCCTTGTTCCTCTAGAAATTTCACCACACTCAATGACGCGAGCTCAGACATAACAATCCAAGACCGGTCCATTTGGAAATCATTGAACAAAATTTGGGTGAAATTCATTTTTAATCTCATCTCATTATTTAATTTGTGATGAACGGAGAACGTCGAATTTCTGTGGTTGGGACCAGAAAATTTCTCATTTTTTCGGTAAATGAAAACCAATAGTCAAATGGCTTTCAAAGTTGATGTACGGGGTGGGATTGCTTTTTGTTTCCCAATTTCTCTTTTTTTTTGAACAAAGGCAAGGACTTTTTTTTTTTCGAAAAATAGGAGTTTATAAAATCCAAGATTGCAATTCGCTTTTGTTATGTGGTCCTTCCTAGTGATTAGTCAATTTCTGCTGAGCACCTGGCTGACGTAGGCAGTGTTCTTGCATTACTTACCTTTGGACAACGTTATCACTCCAAATTATATGCATGCTTGGACAATTTTGTTTATTAGGTCAAAGTCGCTTTTTTAGGTGGGCACTATTTCCGCCTCCTATATAACTAAATCCATCCAATTTCACCAAAAAAAGAAAAATTGTCCTCAATCATTCAACTGCAATGCAAATTGGTGGTCCCAAATTTAGTTACTATCCTTATTTTTTTAGTTATATATATATATATATATATATATATCTATATAGAATCTACTTACCATGATTAAGAATTTCACATGTTTAGTTTTTATTTTATTTTATATTTTTCATGTATTTTTATTTTATTTTATTTTATTTTATATTTTCTTTTTTGGTAAAGTTATTTTATTTTATATTGTTAGATACTACTACCATAAAAATGTTCGTTTTGTTTAAAAGACATATTTTCAAGAAAATCTAGTTCTTTTCTATGTCATTGAGCAAATATATGGATAAACTATTAAGTAGAGTATAGAACAAATTTAAAATAGACAACTTTTTTACAGATTGATTTGTTTATAAATTTTCACTTTTGTTATGTATATCACCATTAAACCACTTCTTATTGATTTTCTTTTCCACACAAATACAAATAAGGTGACGGTCACATGAAGAAAAAGAAAAACTCCTTTGAAGATTTTCCATAATAAAATCACATAACATTCAAATGTGAAACTTTAGAAGATAAAATTAATTAAATCAAAACATTGCATCAACTAATATATATTTTTTTTTTGAAAATGACATTGAAATATCATTATTTATATTGACAAAAATTAATATCATCCATGAACTCTTTATGAAAAAATATCAAAATGCCTTATTGTATATAATGTTGTTAGTTTATCCTTAGATATTCCTCTAATGACATATATGCTCTAGGAGAAAATCACTAAAAAGTCTTAAATCTATTTCACATTTGTCAATTTAAGTCTAAATCTTTTAATTGTGCCAATTGAGTTTAAACATTTTTGCATTTTGTCAAATTAGTTCATCCCGTTAATTTTGGTTGGATAAAATAAATTCATTAATATAGTAAATAAAGAGACTTGGTGTATGTGTTTATATATAATCTTTTTTTCCCAAACCTCTTTTTTTTTTTTTTTTTCCCAACAAGAAGTCACTTGCAAACCTTAATCTATCGAGCCTCCCGAGGCTTAGGGAATGGCCATTCCCACAGATGAACTCTTTCTAAAGATGTGTATAGAAGATGGTTCAAGAGCTCAGTGCTCAACGAGATGAAAATTCTAATGAAGAAGAACAAAGCTTGCCAAGAGTATTGTGGGGGAACATGCTGACTACTTCCTTCAAATCTTTAAGGTCTTCCTTGCAGATCTCCACTCCACCAGACAACAACGCAAAATGAGTCATGAATATTTCCATAAAGTTTCTGTGGTGGATGAATTGAGAATGATATTAGTCCAACTTCATTCATCTACAAGGTGCTCCATAGAAAAGCATTGGCCAGACATTCCAAGTGGAGCTACATTTTGCGCTTCACAGCCTTCACCGACGCGGTAATTGCTTTTTTCCTATTCAATCTCCTGGAGAAGCATCAACTGACGGAACTCAACATGGAAAGTGCTCGTTTCCTTTTTATCTAAAGGATTGCTTTTGATGTGGAAACTCTTTTCATGCTCGTTTTTTTTTTTTTTTCTAATTGGACTATTGCCAACTAAAACACCAAGTTATTCTCGCAAATGTCGATTAATTAGCTATTCCTCCTATATTTTTTACAAAACAACGAATAATCACTTTGTGGGAAATAGATTTGAAACGAAATAGCTATTTCTTACAAACCAAACGTTCAACTTTCATGCATTGACATATATTTTTTAGCGGGGTAATTTCACTCGATTGTAAATAGCCTAATCCGACTCTTCCTGATGCAAGCATTAAATATGACTTCGCATATTATAACAGGCATTATATCAATTATTTTGCAATGGGATCAATTATAAAGACGTAGATAGATGGCATCGAAGGTTGATGCCCAGATGCAACTTGCCTTATTCATAAACGGGACGGCATTAAGCTAATCAACAATACACAGAGAGCCAGATAAATATGAGGATGTGCTAAATTAGGAAGTGTCGGGGCATTACTAGACCTGTCAAAATGGATTTGTGACATATTTTTAATCCTTATTTGATGGGTTAAGTTGTTATATGAATTAGTTATATTCAGTAAATGGATTACAAATGATTTTAGCATAATAAAGCCTTAAATAATATGAATGTTAAATGAATTTGCAACTTTTTTAAATCCAACTCACCTTTAAAACTCTCATTCACTTTCTATCTCCCTCACTTGATCTAGTACTCGCTCACTGAATGCTCCCTTCAATTTGGATATGAATTTTTCGAGTTAAAATATGGAAGAGTTTTTACAAGCACCCAACCATCATAGATTGCATAAAAATGGGTAAAAAAAAACATACGCAATTAAGGCTGGACCATTTTTGAACCAATCCAACCTGCCCATTTGATAGGCATAGGCATTACCAATGCTCATCAAGCAATTCACAAAACAATTTCACGAGATGCAGGATTATCAGTAAGAATTACAAATCAGCTCCAAAATTCAGAATATGTTCACTTTCCCCAATTCTAGAGCCACAATGACCCGCAACCAAGAATGCACCCATCAAAAGTTATGACCACATAACTGCATCACGCCACATTAAGTAGCACAATCAATGCTAAATTCCATCTGCCAGAGTCCGCTTTGAAGTGCTGATGTACAGAACTGCAATAAGTCATACTAATTAGGCATGGTCCAAGTCAGCAAAGTAATGATTTAACAAGCAGAAATTCTGAATTCATCATTACCATTATTTCCTCGAATAAAAGCATCTCCATAATTGTTTTTCAGCTGCCCATTGACGTACTCTTCCGTCTGTTCCATCGCTATGTTCATATATCCATCCAGGCAAGCCAGAATACCTGCATAAAACTCCAACCATAAGAACATTTGAGAATACCACACAACTTCAGACAACAAAAGATAGTGTTTCTAAACTAATCATCAGCACAGCCTGCATATAGCATGGGATGAAGAACATGCTTGTCAGGATCACTGCAGATCCATTAGTTTATTATCATCCAACTCACCTCTCCTCCAGGTCTCACGCCACAACAACTTGGGTTTAAAAAATTACTAGAAGTTGACACGAAAAGGCTTGGTCAGAGGCACATACTGCACAGACACCAGGTTTTTCTCTATTAGGCTTTACTACAAATAGTATTTTTTTTTTTTGGTCGATTACAAATAGTAAATTGAGAAGCCCACATAAAGGGTATTACCCATAATCCCCCCATTTTCATGAGAAGGCGATTGGGATGGATCAAATGAAGTTTGCTAATTTATCATCAAAGACCCTGCTTCTCCCCTTCTCTTTCTCTGCTCTTGTTCTTCTTCCCTCTCTCTCAACAATCAAAAGGAAAACCATGGAAGTTTTTGAAAGCCAGATTTTTTTTGTAAATTCTCATTCTATCAAAGACAGGTTTTGGGTATCTTGTGATCGAATAGCAGCATGTATGTGCAAGATTCATGTTTTTACGGTTTTCCAAAACAAACATGAATATCATGTGTGGTCACCATTTGATCTGCCAAATATCCATAACAATAGTTGAGTTCATGAACAAAACATTTTTCTTATGTTAGCTTTCCCATCTAGTCATTGTTGATAGATGAGAAGACGAGTTGAACATCAGAGCCCCAATTTTACCACTGATCTCTTTTTAACAGTGAATACCATGAACATTGTTAGAAAAAGAGACAGTTATTATATTTAAAAGACTGAATGTAGTTTCCCTCCAGATGACAGAAAAGAAAATGCTTAGTGACTTACATCGAGACCACAATGTACATGGCAAGACCAACTTAACTGCTCATTCGTTGCAGCATGATGTGGGGTCGCAAATGCCTTCAACAGTTTATGACAATAGCAATGTTCTTCTTCATTTACTTCAGTTTGACAGGTAAGGTTCATTTGGTTTATAATTCTGCTTGAAGTTTGAGGCGAGCAAGTTGCCACTTCGCTCATACGAGTTGCCGAGAACTCAAACCATAGATCATCCCCAACTAATTAAAGTTTGAGACAAGTAGTTAAAGTTACATAGGATTTAGTACAATCAGTAAATATGAGGACGGAATTAATCTCAAACTCAGCATTATCCAGCTACATCGAGAAAATCTTTGTTGAAGGATTCTCCAAACACACAGAGACCGTGTTGAGAGAAGTACCTCGATAATCGACGCCAGAATTCAATTTGACGACGACCGGTCTCCCACGGATAGATTTCAGGAAATCTGCGGGGGTTTTCGTGGTGGTCGAGCCTTTCTCTCCTCCTCCACTCATCCTCCTAATCCTCCACTGGTGCTTCCTCTACCTGAAAGAGGAAGATTGACAATGTAACTTAATCAACGGAGAAGAAAAAAAATTGCCCACTACTTTATAGGGGCGAGCAGTTCAGCTTCAGTCCAACTTCCACCTGAAACTTGGAACCCACCCATTGAAACCGGTTCCCAGTTTTTGGACTCATACCCCAGTCACTGCCCACTTTAGCACCTGGAATCACGTTTGCCTTTTCCTTTTTTACTTTTATTTACATAAAAAGTACCCATCTTTCTCCTTCAAAATAGTTAGGTTCACAAGGACAGAACCTGCTCTGTTAATCCACTATGTTCAAATTAATCTAGGATCAAAGTCTTGACAGCATGCAACTGACATGATAATTTCCACAATTCTCATGTTAAGTGGTATTTTTATGATCATGTTCACTCACATTCACAATTGAAATGAAAGGGGAAAACGTCATCTTACTTTTCATCTTTAGCATACGAAAGTCTGTTTCTCCAGATTTGCTTCACCCTACATCCATTCTTCCAGACAACTACAAGGAAAATCATTTTCTTCACAATTTTCTTTACCTCCCAAAATACTTACTAAACATAAGTGTAACAGATTAAAGATTGGCAAATAAATGACCAGCACTGCTAATCGGCATCCATGCCGACCATTGAGGACCGACTAGAGAGAGAGCGAGAGAATGGAAGGGTGGGGGGCTTGACTGTGAGCAACAAGCGACGCTGAGAGACTAAATGAGCCGGATTCCGAGACATGAACACTGAAACTGGCATGGACTTGGTTTGCGCATTTCGTCGAACACGTGGTGAGCAGCTTCACGGGGGCGCTCATATAATCAAAGCTAAGCGAGAGATCCTAGATTATCGCCGTACATGAACTGGGCATCAGCGAAATAACATCGAACTTCGATCCGATTTTGCTCAAACAAGAAAACGACATCTTCAAGAATCTCTTCTCAATCGAAGGGGGAAACGGAGACGGATCATTCGGATCTCACCTCGAAGACGTGATTAACAGTTTGCCCACCAGCAAATGGGAGGAGCTGAGGCCCTTTCGCTGGCTGGTGATCTTGGCCCGCGAAGAGATCTCGAGCGAAGCCTGAACTACAGAGAAAATGCGAAGAAGAAGAAGAAGAAGAAGCCCCAGGCTCGAGCTAAAGGCATCGTCACCATCGAGCCTCGGATGGCAGTTTTGTAATTTTGCGAACCAAAGAAAATGCCCAAAAATCGGATGATTTTTAACAGCGCCTTCCTAAAAATTATTCTGTAGAAAATGTTAATATTTCATCAATTTTTTTTTTTTAAAGTTTCATTTTCGTTTTATCGATGCCCTTAACTTATGTTGGCGACTCAAATGTACTTGCCATTAGAACACCATGTAAGACTAGAATGAGTATTTTCTATGATTCTAGTGAGATTATGTGCTCAGAGAGCAACGGCATAGAAATCCTTGGAATGAGCATTTTTTGACAAGACCTTGATGCGCTCTCGTCCGGACTATAATATGCTATAAGGTAAATAGATTGAACTATTTGTTGGAACAAAAAGAACAATGGTAACTTTTGAAATTTGAAATGAGTTCATAATTGGAGGGAGAAATTGTTCTCAAAATGCTTTATGATGGCTAACCTGTATATAATACTCACCTCGTATTTTTATATAAGGTTTCATTTAATAGAAAATAACTTTTGAGAAAACGTTTTCCGGATTTTTCAATGCTTGAATTATTGAAGGAAAACGTTTTCTGCTGAAGAAAAAAATACCTTCAAAAGTAGATAAAATGTTTTTCATTTTTGAAAAATGGAAAATATTTTCCATAACTTCTTCCACCTCATATTATTTCGTGAAACATATTTTCCTTTTATTTTTATGTTTTCATGTGGGAGTGGAGGAAGGAGGAGGAAGAGGAAAAAAAAAAAAAAAAAAAAAAAAATTGGATATTTTAAAAATAAAAATAATTAAGAATTTTAAAAATATATAAAAATTAAAATTAATTTTTTTTTTGGTCAGTAAAAAATATTAAATTCTTTTTTTTTTGTAATTTTTCCCGAAAAATCAAATTAGATAATGAATAATAGAAAATATTTTTCACTCAAATTTTAGATTTCAGCTAAATATTAGAAAATATAGTCAATTTTTTAGAAAATGACTTTCTGAAAAATAATTTTCAAAAACGTGATATATATATATATATATATATATATATATATATATATTTTTTTTTTTTTTTGCGAAATGAATAGTAGACTCTAATAGGAGAATTCCATGCACACATTAGATGAGCCACGGAGTCCTCGATCACTCCTTCCAGCGACATCAAATGAAGCAACAAAAAAGTCCACAAAGTTAATAAAAAACACACAAAAGACCTACCATAAATAAATGAAGACAAGCGTGTGGAAGAACTCTTCAATGAGCTTTTCTGTCCTTCTATGTCTTCATGCTCCTAAAGGTTTCCTTCATTAAATGATTGAAGCTTTCTTCAGTCTTCTTCAAGTGCCTACCATAAATCATGCTTCCCCGATTTGTTTTCATTATTCTTCTGACACCCACCGTAAATCAAGGCATTATTTTAAGAATACTAACAACCAAATCTAAAGCTTAATAGCTAACGTGCTCAAATCTTCAACAAACAAACCTCCCTTAAAATTGATTTTTGAATTCAATAACATCAAGCATCATCTTTAATTTTTTAAACAAATCCATGTTTAATGGTTTTGTCAAAATATATACGATTTGATTTTTTGGATATGCATAAATTAAGCTCAATCTCATCATTTTTTTTACTTGCTCTAATATAAAATGTTGGAACTTGGGCATCCTCTCCTACCCAATTCTAGCAACAACCTTATTTTAAGCTATTCTGTCACTTCATTGCGTTCTTCAACCATCACCACTAGGGGTGTCAGTTCCCGAACCGAAAACCGAACCGAACCGAACCGAAAAATTCGGTTTTTTCGGTTCGGTTTTCATTAAAAACCGAAAATTTTCGGTTCGGTTCGGTTTTTTTTAACCGAACCGAACCGAACCAACAAATAAAAATGGAGAAATAAAAGTGGAGAAATCTAAGTTTAACAGAAAAAAAAAAACAAAAACCGAAACCAAAGGCTAAAAACCGAAAACCGAAAAACGAAAAACCGAACCGAACCGAACCGAACCGAAATTTCGGTTCGGTTCGTATTCGGTTCGGTTCGGTTCGGAAGATTTTTCTAACGATTCGGTTCGGTTCGGTTTTTCAAAAAAACCGAACCGAACCGAACCGTTTACACCCCTAATCACCACCACTTCCATTGGACTTACACGAATGGCAAATGCTTGCCCAATTGAACAAGTTGAGAATCTCCAGTCACTTATGCTCTCCCTAACATGACATTTTGAGCCAAATGCACTCTTTTGGCAGCACTTTCTTTCACCTACTAAGCACTTTGTTTCGTTTGTTTTGTTGCTTTTTCTTGGCATTCGGATTTGTGATGTTCAAATTTATCGCACTTAAAACACTTGACTTTTGATTTGTCATGTGTTTATTTTTCAGTGAAATTTAATTTCTACCTCTACCTCAGCGTCCTCCTCAGCCTCGATCACCTTGATAGCCTCCTCGACTAGATGGAGTGACTCAACTCTATAATGCTTGCTTAGGATTTAAATTAATGGACTTTTGATTCATTCTTTGCTCATGTGAGCTCAATGAACCCATCAACCGCTTCAATGTTAGGGTTGACACATGTTTTCCTTCCTCAATCCCTGTGAAGACATGGTCAAATCTTCCGGTCAGAGACCTCAAGAATTTTTCTATGATTCATACATCTTGGAGTTCTTCACCATTAACCCTCAATTGGTTAACGATGGTTTGCACATGATCAAAATATATTGGGATTGATTTGGAGTCCTTTGTGCATCAAGACTCAAAATCACCTCGGAGTGTTTGAAGTTGCACTCATTGGACACGATCATCGCCTTTGTAGGAGTTTTGAAAAATATCCCAAGTTACTTTTGCAGTTTCCACACTCGATATTTTTTCAAATATCATTTCCTTTACTGCTTGAAAGATCACATACAATGCTTTCTTATCTTCATTCTTATCTTTCTTTCCGGACTCCGCCAACAAATCTTTCTCCTCCTTTCTTAAAGCCTTGAATGCTTCCACATCGGTCACTTCGTTGTAGCCGTTTTCAATTAGATTCCACAAATCTTGCAATTTGAAGATAATCTTCATTTGGATGGACCAATTGTTGAAATTCTTTCGGTTCAACTTTGGAAGTTGCTATTGAACGGAACTGGTGGATGTCATTTCTACCTTTGATACCAAATGTTGAAACCAAAAAGAATAATTACAACTTTTAAAATTTAGAATGAGTTCACAAGTTGGAGGGAGAAATTGTTCTCAGAATGCTTGATGATGGCTTATCTATCTACAATATAGATATAAAGTAAATATCTATAGATATAATTTGCTAAGGTAAATAGACTGAGCTTTGAACAAGCATTGGATGATGTTTCTCCAGCTTTAAGTTTCTTTCGGTTTGAATTATGGTTCAATGGTTGAAAACAAGCGTTTTTTTTTTGTCCCTGCCTATTACTTGTACCAACGCAATGCATACATACCACGTCAATGTAAAAACGAAAAGTTGCTAATGGGCTTTTTTCTGTAGAAGATTGACAGTTAAGTGGTGCTTTGAAAGCTGGAATGCTCGAGGACATAGAAATGATGTTATAGAGGGGATCCATATTTGACTTTCCCAGTCATAAATAAGTGGAAGAGAGATCATGTTCTTTTGGACGACAAAGTGGCGAGATGCTAATTGAAATGAGGGGTGATAGACCTTAGGCTACCTTGCTTCGTTTAACTAAAATGAGGGGAAGTAAGATGCACGATTAGTCATTTCGAGGACCTCCAGCAAGTTGCCCACATGAAATACATAAGGGAAAAAATATCAACACATTCAGGATGAAAGTAGTAGATGCTCGATAAATGTCTATCAAGATGCATCAATTGTAATAACCAGATGGTAGCGAATTCATCTTTTAAAATCCATACTAATTTTCCTTTCGAATTGTAGAAAAGAAAATTACTTAACAAACAACCTTTGGATTCTCATAATTCCGATGAGATGAAGATCATGCTTCATCCTCCAGTAACCTTTGGATTCTCATAATTCTAATGGATTCTTGGCACATCTTTTGCAGCGACTATGCAAGTGTATTCCTCTATTTTTATTTCAGGATTCTCAACAGTTCAAGCCAGTGAACTCTACTAGAAATACTCTGGTTCCAAGATCATCAATGCTTCAAGGATGATGGATTATAGGCCCATTGCTTGCTGCAATGTGGTGTGCAAGTCTACTATTAAGATTCTCGCTGATCCATTGAATATTGTCGTCTTCTCTCGTGAGTTTAACTCAATCAATGTGACTGACTAAAAAAACAAAAAGTTAATCAATGTGCCTTGATTAAAGAAAGAAAAATTATTCATCCGCTCTCTCTCTCTCTCATATGGGAACATTAAATCTCTTTCCTAGGTTTTTTATCAGATAATTTCTTAAGAAATAGGTCCATTCATACTGAGCATGACGTTTAAAAAGCAAGTCCTTGTTTTTCATGGGTCCTCGAATGGGGATACTTAAAAAACTTCCATCAATGGAAGAGGTCATACCATGAAGAGTGACAAGTTGTCATCTGACAACTCAATTCGCTGTACTTATGAAGCACATACGCATGCACGCTTGTTTGATCTCTACTGTATTCATCACGCCATAAAAGATAAACCATGAGATAAATCTTCTACTGCATTAAATCATACCCCAGAGAAGACATTCATATTTGCGTGTTGACAACTAATTTAAATTTAGAAAATAGAATCAGAAGATAATCTTTGATTAGAGGGATTTTTTTTTTTTTAAATTTGAATTCAAAAACTCAATAGTCAGATTTTGGAGCCACTTTTTTGTTGAAGAAGTTGAGTGAATATTGCTAGATCTTTAAAACTTCGAGTCTTTCCTCTATAAAAAAGGAAGGAAGGAAGGCGAGGTTTTGGAACCTTGGGGGGGGGGGGGGGGGGGGGGCTTTTCTCTCGGTTTAGAGGTCAAAAAAATTCAACACAAAGAAAGGAGAAGAAAAGTTTTTCCCCGTTGGTGTTCGTTCCTTTGAGAAAAACAAAAGAGAAAGACTTGTTGGGGAAAATGAAAAAAGTCAAGCAAAAAGCTTCGGCAGAAAAGTGAAGGGGCGCAGAACAGAAAGTACAGCAGAGGGAGACGTGAGAGAGAGAGAGAGAAAAAAAAAACAGAAGCTACAGTATCGTCTTCTTCTTCCCAAGTGCCCCCTGCTCGTTCGTCCGTCGCCAGCGACACCTCCACAGTCACCGATTCCATGCCGGCCACCGCACCGGCGTTTCTTTCGCACCGACGTCCCCCAGTCGTCGGTTCCCTACTCTGTCTCGCTGCATCAGCATCACCTAGCTTCACCGGAGATCTGCTCTCTGCTCCACCTGTAGCCGCACCACCGTTCGGAGCTCCAATGATCGCCCTGACGCCGACGCTTCTGCTCCGCTTTCACCGGCAGCGCTTGATGACCCGTGCTGCCTCCACTTCGCTCGATGCTGCGAGCAGCGACCTGCTCGTTTCCATTTGTAGCGCCGCTCGAACGTCGCCGCTGCCTGTGCCTGCACTTCTGCCCGACGATCGCACCAATAACCCGCGCTACTCCGCCTTCGCTCGATGCCTGATGCCCCTGCAGCACCTCCGTCTACGACCGCCCAGTGTCCGATGCCCCCTCCTCCGTGCGACGATTCTACAACCGCTCCGCACCTCCCTGTTGCTGCATCCGCCAGCCCCATGTCCTTCGCCTCTACTCGCTGCTGCATGCCCGAACAAGGCCACCTGTTGCCTCCCTTGTTTTGCTGCAGGTCTGGTTACTGCCGAACCTCGCCGGAGCTTCGACGGACAGCCCTAGTTCCGAACCAGGACCCATCACCCTTGGCGAACCATCATCGCAGTTCAGCCATTACTGCTTCCTCGCCATTTCTTCAAGTCCACCATGAGTTAGACTAGGTAAATTTTTTTAGATATTTGGTTTCATAGTTTATTTATTTATTTATTATTTTCATTCTAACCTGATTTGTTTTGATTTATTATCCAACTAGAAAATGTGTCATATTAAGTCATGATAATAAAAAATATTGAGCCGCGAGACGTCGGGTTAGATTTTTGATTATTTCGACTTTTTTATGACAAATTCATGAATTGCTTTGCATCATTGAAATAATATGTCATTGATTTATATTGATGAATTTTCAATAGGACATATTTTGGTGTGTTATTTGTTCATCACATGTCATGCATTATATGTCATATCTAGGATTTAGGTATTTAGGTCAATATGCATTTCATATTTAAAGCTTTGCATTTTGATTTTTTAGATTCATATAGGATTAGGTTAATTTTCCTTTAATAAAACAAAAAAAAGAACAAAAAATGTTATTTAGGTTATATAGATTTCATAATGTGCACACCACATGTTTCGCTTTAGTTAGTGGGTCATAGGTTAATGTTTTAATATTCTCGTCATGCAATTTTTAATAAAAAAGGCCAAAGATTATTATTACATCATTATGTTGTTTTAATAAGAATTATTAAGTAATTAAAAAAAAAAACACAAAAGGTCATTTATTTGGTTAGCTAATAGGTTAGTTCATAATTAATCCCATCTTATGTCATCATTGTTTAGTGTAGGTTGCATACATAAAAAAAAGAATTATAAAAAAAATCATAAAAAGAACATGCATATAGAATTATTATGTCATTCATCCCATATCATGATACACATGCATATTTAGGATTGTATAAATTAGGTTGCATACATATAGTGATAGTTCAAGTTATGCCATATGAATTGCATCTCACATATCATTAAAGTAAAATTCATGCATATCAAATTTAAAATTAAGATTACATTTAATTAGATATCATGTCATTTAGAAAATCATGTGTAGGGCATGTATTTTTTTTAGAGGATAGACTTTAATAAGGTTGTAGTTTATGATTTCTTATAATTTGTCATTTTGGTTTATTGATTGTTATTTCATTGATAGTGCACCTGCATGAACACCATTTGCATGTTAGTATCTTAGGTTAAAATTAATCAACACTACCTGGAAAATATTTTTGAAATTAAAATAAAAGGGTACCGAAAGGGAGTTAGATTAATCTAGCGTAATCATGTTTCCGGACTTATTAAATCTCTGGTTCGCAAAAGTAAATTATTCTCCCATACTTTACTTGGGTTTCTAATAAACCCTAATTGGTTAGTGGCGGCTCCAAATTGAATATAATTGTATGTTTAAATGAGTTAATTTCTTAATATCAAGTCGTAATTGATAGGACTTGGGAGGGTTCGTGCCAAGTCTTTGGACTTAGTAATTCATTAGCCTTCTTTAAGTAATTCACCCTCGGGAAGGTCGTGATAGCTTGGCAACTCCGTGGGACAGAGTTAAAACTCATAGTGGACATAGGCCTATTTCTTCTAAAAAAAAAAAAAATATTTTGTTTGGCAGCATGGAAACAAGGTACGCTCCTAACATGAAGTGTTAAATGTTTTTACATAAAGGAGATATAAGGGGAGTAGTGCTTGTTGACTCTTTGTTTTGTAGGAATGTGATGGGATTGAATGTTTTTCTTATCATTGAAGTGTTGCTTGCATTATAAATTGTTGTGCATGATTTTCAAATTGTTTTAGCACTACACATTGCACACACAACCTGCCGTCGGACCTGGACTGCATTTAAGGATTCTGGGATGGTGTTGAGAAATGGATCAACCTTGAACGCGAGATCGCGATGTAAAGGTTGTCACTCCCCGAACCTCGAGCGCGCAAACATCCCACCATGGTCATGCAAATGCGACATTCCCAGGTAGTGTCACCGACCTCATTCATTTATTATTGCACAAGTGGAACATATTATAAAACCCATGACAATGAAATACGTGATAGAAAAGCAGGAAGCAAAACCACAACATAACACTTTCATAATTCAACAGAATTACAAACAGAGGTCTACGGCCAAAAGTCTATAAAAGACCGGCTCTTAAAAAGGAACTGTCCTACGACCTACAAGTCGGACATGTTCTCCAATCCTTATGACTTCACCTCTGTAACTCCTTAAGGCCAACTAAAGTTATCTGCCCGCTCCGTCCACCAAGGACCTGAAATTTTAATCCCACAACCGGGATGAGACATTGTCTTGGCAAGTTCAACCCCCTAAACCCCTATTAGAAAGAAAATATGCCCAAGGTGGCCTAGCCACATCACACAGAAGATTTACCTCATCTTAATTCATTTTTGCAGATTAGCACAATTTGTATCACACAATCTCAGGTAGTAATAATAATTCAAACAATTGGAACATCATCACTTTCATATAAATCACAATCACACTTAGCACGCATTCCAATTATTATTCACTGCCACACAAGGGCATAGCCTACTCATAGTTCGGCTATCTACTGACATTAATGCTAGGCATCGCCTTCCCCCATTGGAGCGCGGCTTTGTCAGTACGTCGATAGCATTTTCGAAGGAGCATGGGTCCAATTGGCCTAGCCTTTACTGTGACCCGAGCCACGTCACTCTGTTGACGGCATTTCTAAAGGAATAAAGGTCCAGTTGGTGTAGCCACTACTATGATTGAGTCTTTCAACCAGCACATAACAATTTAATAATCAATTGCACAAATCATCACTCAATTTGCAATATCAAATCATCAAATTCATAATTTGAATACACAACAGTGATCGGCACGAAATTCTGAGCATTTAGGGTCTCGAAATAATTTTCGGAAATTTATTAAATAAGTAAATTTATTCCGGAAATTAATTAAATAATAATATCCATATTTTCCACAATCCACACTCAATTTATAATATCCAACCATCAATTTCAAAATCCGAATACACAGCAGCGATCAGCATGAAATTCTGAGCAATTGAGGTCATAAATAATTTTTTAGATTTTTTAATAATAATATTTTAATAATTTCGTAATATAATATATTATTAAAAATTCCAGAATTTCGAAACATTTAAGTAAATAAAAAATAAAACCCTATTATGTCACATTAAGGCTTATATTAAAATGAACATATTTAACTTTAAACTAAACACACTTTAACTTAATTAAACATCATAATTTAATTCTCAACCAAATAAACTAATTTAATCACCTAAACTTACTTAACTTAGACTAAGCACACTTAAGGCATCATTAACCGTCTAATCAAGATTTAGTGAGCTAAAGTCACCGGATTAGCAAGCCGAGCGGACCAAAATGACGGGGACGCCGAGGGGAACAACTTTCCTCAAAGTGGCCAAACATTCGGGGTCGGAAGCCGACCAAAACGAGCCAAAATCGGGCTGCCATACCCATTTTTCCAGCTGCTGTCCATTGCAGTTTGAGGCCGAGGAATGGTAGATCCAGTGCTTGGATGAGATGGAGAAGGATCGGGGAAGGTTAGGGGGTCGAATCGGACCTAGGCAAGGCTCGAACGGTGGCCGGAGGTGGCCGAATGGCTCTGGCATGGGCTGATGCAGCAGCTGCGACGCAAGGGCAGGCGAGAGGGAGGCGGAGACGTGTGGAGCCGCAACGAGTAGCGTTCGGCCTTGCGCACGAGGCTTGGACGAGCGGCGGCTCTGGCGGGTCTCCGGCGACCCTGGTGACGGCGGCAACTTGGGACGACGGCTGTTGGACAGCAGACGAAGGCTAGAGATGCGGGCTGAGGCGGAGTGGAGAGGTGAGCTGATTGGTGAGTGGCGCGCGGGTGGCGCGGGGCAGCGGCGATGAGCGGACAGGCGACCGATCGGGCGGAGGGCTGATGCAACTGGATCTCTCCTACTGTTGGCCTCCAAAGAAGAAGAAGAAGATGGAGATGGAGGAGCGGTCGCATGGGAGAGAGGAAGGAGAGAGGGAGAGATGTGACCATTTCTTTTTCTTTTTCTTTAATCCAACAAAAATGACCCACCATGACCTCATGTGACATCACTTCCCACTTACCCAAATCTTCCACTACAATCTTCCCAATAGGTCCAATTTCAATTTCCGCCGTGGCATGAATTCTCCAAAATCTTGTACAACACAATTTATTCAATTGGATTATTCAATTTCCTTCCAATTGAATTAAATTGAAGTCCATAAAATTAATCCAATATCATCACATTTCAATTTACGTAATCACTTGACCATAAAACCAACTTGAGTCACAAAAGCCGACCAAAAGCGGGTCTACTAATTTCTAGAGCCAAATTAGCCATTCTCTGATTTAATTGCTGAAAAAAAATTTGATTACATGAAAAATATTCTGAAAATGAGTCAATGTTCCTAAAATGATTTGTGACACGCATGGACTTCCAATTTCTGAATTTGATCTCAATTCACGGTTAATTTCACTTTGGCACAATATTAGCGCGTTCTGATCTACTAGGTAGCTTTTAGAAATTTTCGTGCATTTAACCTGTGGTTGATCAATTCAAGCCATAATGTACATCTTTGACATATTGGAGACTTTCGATTGTCGAGATAATCTCAAGGTTTCAAACACAGACACATGGTATCTAAACGACAGAAAAGCCGATTTAGTGCCGATCGACAAGAATTGTGCGATCTGGTGGAATCACCCACACTTGATTACATACCTCTGTTGAGTCGACCTGTCTTCGGTCTCTAATCAATTTTTAACTATGCCGTAATAACTCTTGCAGATTAACTCGGTCAAAAGGTCGTTTCCTGGTCAAATTCTCGAATTTGATGCATTAGAATTTCTTAATGGCTTCACCTGATAGACTAGTTATCCAATGAGTGATCAGTTCAGGGAAAATAACTATATGCGTGCCAACGAAACGCCCGTCTCAATTTATTGAAAATAGAATTGGAAGATCAGGATGTCACAAAGGTTGCCTTTCTCAACTTCGAAAATTTTTCTTGGTGTCAAAACGTTTATCCTTGTTCACGAAATTGCGTGATCATGGGATTTTGTTTTGACTGAGCCAGAGTTAAGAGGACCCAACATTTTACGCGAGACTATGACTAGTCAGCCCATCCTCTTAGCTCTAACTTGCTAAGCCTTGTAGTTTAGGTGTTAAGCCTCACATCTCATGCGCTTGTCAATGTAGTTGCCATTTTTTGTTTTTTTGTGAAGTAAGTATTCTTACCTTATAATATGCAATTTATTTACTTTATTGCACTTTCTTTCAGTCCATGACAATAGGTTTCGTCATCAGTCTTGTTTTATATGTGATGGGGGAAAACCGACATATAATTCATTTCCTCTCCCAAAAAAGAGCCTCAAAATGTGGCTGGACCAGTTAAATCAAGGCGACCAGGCCTTATGTCCAGTGGTCCTTAATGTGACTAAGAAGCCCACTCAGCGAGCACAAATTAAGCATCTTAAGGGGAAAGTGGAAATGATCGAAGCTAAAAATAAGAAGCTTTGCAAGACATTGGGTTCCCGAAAGCATATAAAATGAGATGTTTTAGTTTCTTAGGGACCTTGATTTCAATTCAATGCTTTTTCAATTTTTAGTTCAATGTTTAGGACTTTGAATTTCAATTCTTACTTCATTGTTAGGGAACTTGGTTCAAATTTCAAATAAAATGAGGCGACTAGACCATTGTCATGGGCCATTTTCCTATCTTGTCATTGTTTCTTACATTATCTCTTTTCCCCTAGGTGACAACACGGCTCACCCAAGATCGCCAATCCGTACCTGTTCTAGAGCAACAATGGTTGATAACATTGAACAAATGCGTGTTGCTGAACAAGCTCGCGTTGCTGCCCTCGAATCGGAAATGAAGCAAGTCTTGACTGTTCTTGAGTAGCTCTCTAAGCAAATCGATTCTCTCCAAGCAAACACTGCTCCACCAACTTTGCAAGTTGAAGTGGTGTTACCACAACATGCTCCCATGGCTGATCTGAGAGATAAATGCAAGAATATATCCACAAGTGGCCCATCAAACTCTAATGATGCCTCCAAGGAGAAAATTACTGACGCGCCTCAAATTGTTATTGATGAGGAGGTACAAGTGATACACTCGGCTATACCGAAAACGGAGCAAGAAAAATGCATGGCAAAAATCAAGGAGAAACTCAAGCAGCTGTAGGGTTCATTTAGCCAAGGCCCAACTGATCTCTCCCATTATGCAAAGATCAAGATATCAAAGAAGTTCAAAATGTCAAACTTTGAAAAGTATGACGGCACCTCTTGCTTGAAGATCCATCTGCAGACTTATGTGGTTAGGATGACCCAATATGTTGATAACATCCCATCGATGATTCAACAATTTCAAGCAAGCCTGACAGGACTGGCGCTTCAATGATACATTATGAAGAAGATTAATCTGCTAGAGACTTGGGAGGATTTGACCGATGCCTTCTTCAAGCAATATAAGTATAATATTGATGTCACTCCATCTCGAGAAGATTTACTTCACATTGAGAAGAAAATTACGGAATCTTTCAAGGCATATGTCATGAGATGGAGGATTGTAGCTGCTCAAATTACTCCGGAGCCGACAGAAAAGGAGCTGATGGATTTGTTCATGAAGACACTCTTACCTGAATATCGAAATCGGATGCTGGGATCAACTGCCGAGTCGTTCAATAAGCTAATCCCTATTGGCGAGCGAATTGAAGTAGCATTGCGTGATGGATGGGCGTCTGCTCAAACCAGCTCATATAGGAGAATCTCAACCAAGAAGGATGAGGAGCCTATAATGGAGGTTAATGCAGCTTATGTTCAACCACCTCGCCCTACCCCGAACACCCATCAGGGAGGAGCACGACCATTCTTTGGCTAGTAGAAAAACCCTTCCAAGCGTCAGTTTACGCCACTTCCTAAGCCTTTGTCCAAGATCTTGCCGACCCTTTAAAAGAAAGGATTGCTCACTAAGGAGCCCAATCGATCTAATTCCAAACGTTTTCCTAACTATGATCCGTCCAAGACATGTGCTTACAATATGGGGGAGGTAGGGCATTCTGTTGATGATTGCTATATGCTGCAACACAAAATCCAAAATCTTTTGGATGCCAACGTGGTCTCATTTCGCGATGCACAGCCGAATATCCATAATAACCCACTCCCTAACCACCTAGAAGCTGTGAATGCCATTTTCAGTTTTGATGCTGAGCCCACCATGTTTCAGATAATGCATGAGGAAGCAGAAGTGATGGACACCCTGGGGCAACCAAGTGGCAAATTCAATCACTATGTAAAGTATTTGGCTCATCCCAGCTCCTACATCGACCCACGGGATATCATCCTAGATGGATGGGGTGGCATAGATGATCCCGCACCTCCATTGATTGAGAGCTCAGATGACGCACTGCAAGGAATGACTGAATTGTTCATCGATGAAGCTCGAGAGTAGGAGAATTTTAATTATTTGCACACTCCTCTGCGCAGGAGTCTTTATCGCTTTCCGTATTTGCATATTTGCATTTTTGATTCTAGGATTTCCCTCATTTCAATAATGTAATTTGCTTTTCATCCAATAAAATACATGGAGTTTTCATTGTTTTAAGGGCATGTTGAAGTACACCAAACTAGCCTTGTGATGAAATCCTACCAAAAGAAAAATGGCAAGGAGCTAATTCTGAAGGCTGGGCTTCTTCATGTTCCCTTAAAATTTTTTCAAAATAAAATAATTTTCCAGCATGCATCTAATTTCCCCTGTTTGTTTCTTTTAATTATTTGCTTTATGTTTCAAGTGTAGCCCTGCGCATATTTAAGGAACCTCTATGAGCTCCCTTGCAAAGAGGGGCAAGACACAGACACTTAACAGCTTTGACTTCATGATTTGATAGAGCATGACATTTTTATCATTTCAGAATGTTTTCACATGATGTGCAATTCATCAATTCCACTTGAAATTTATCAAAATGGATAATTCAGTGAAAGATGTCAAGTTACTTGAACATGCAAAATGAGGTGTGAAAGGCAAGCCTAATCCCATACATAGTTCTCTGTCTATACATTGTGAGGTGAGTATGGAAATATTTTGTATTTCAAGGTGAAGAGTTTTCTTGCGAAAAGTACGACAGCTGAAATGGCGAGAGGTAGTTCATTTTTTTTTTTTATCCCAAACACTACAAATGATCCATTGCTTAACCATTTTGATCCCATACACTTATGGATATTCTTTTCAAATTACCCATGTCAAGAATCACCCCACATCAGGGCAACTGGGAGATAAAATGACATCATGAAGTGAGGAAAATGAATTGAAATTTTCTTGCTCTCACTTGCATCAATATTCAAGTCATGCCATTACATTGAATTCATGTGGTAATTTAAGTGCCTTAGGATGACAAAGATCATTTTTTTTTCACTATCCTACACACTTATATCCTTTGCATAGCCCACTTGAGCCTGCAATTTCATTTCTTTAAACCCAGTTGGTGATCATCCCCCATACTGGGGCAAGGCAAGAGATAGATGAAGACCCTTGAAGGTTCGAGTGTCATTTAAAGTATACTTGACACATGCATTGTGCACAAGAACTGAAATAAAAATAGAACTAAGGGGGCATGAAAAAGCAGTGTGCCTGGTAAAAGCAAGGCCAATGCCCGTGAAAAAGAAGAGAAAATGACTGATGAATTGGGGGGCATAAAAAGCAATGTGCCTGATAAAAGCATGACCGATGCCCATCATCAAAGAAAATGGCTTTGAAAAAAAAAAATGTTGAGAAAAGATCTCCAGTTGAATAATCATTGGCGTCGGATGATAAACTTTTGAGCCAATAAATTCATGGTGAAGAAAACTGGTGGCAATGTCAAGATGATCACCAACTTTGACCCCTATACACATCTTAGAGCCTAATGATCCTTTCGTTTCTCAACCCAAGAACCAAGTCTATGTTACGTCCCTTACAAAGTCTCTTCAGATTAGGGAACTTGAATTAACATAGGAATTCACATGTTTTGAGCATTGCTCGAAGAAGTGCGAGCAAGATTATTTTTTTCTCATTTTGCAGGGTTCTTGACTTGTAAACCTAAAGATGATTACAAAATTGTTCTTTCAATTGCTTTGACTCAAAGAGTCCATTTGTTAAGCCATTAACCAAGCCCACATTACAGTACCTATCAAAGATCTCTCAGATTGGTAAGGTTGTATTGTTTGCAAGAAAATTCGAACTCTTGTCAACAAGATGATGATAAGATTGAGTGATATATTCCCGCATCAATGTCGGGACAAATAACCCCTCCTAAATGAGAGCGAGTGAAAAAGCCTTTTCACACCAAAAGTATCTCATTTAGCATGTTCAAGAGATTCACAGCTTAGTGAAAATTGTCTTGATAATTTTTCCCGGTGGAAGTTTGAAAAAAGCCATCATGCATGGACCTTAATTGAATTTAAAAAAATGAAATGAATTTTTCCTCAAAGACCAAATGATTTGTCTTTGAAACCCTAAGTTTGTTCAGTCATCTTTGTATTTGATGAGAATTCCAAGTACCCATTTATAAAATGTTTTCAAATGTTTAGTGTGATTCAAGATATTTGAACCTTTAAATGCTTGATGTGACTTTCAAGTATTTGTCTTTTCAAGCATTTGATGTGATTTCCAGATGTTTAGTAAATGCTTTTAAATGTTTGACATAAGAATCAAATTTTTGAAATTTCAAGTTCTTGATGAAATTTCTAGGTGCTTGGGATCTTATGAGAGTTCCAGATCCCTGAAGATTTTGAGCCTTTCAATTATCTGAATAGATTTCTAGATGTTTTGTTAGGAATCATTTCACACCTAATAGCATTCTTCTAAGTCCTTAGACAAGTACAATAGGTACGTGTTCTTCTTTGCATTTGCATTTCATTGGGCATAGACACATTGAGATCTATGTTCCTGACCAAATCATTGCATTTACATTGCATTATTTAAGTTCATTTCTTTAAAAAAAAGAAAAAAAGTCATTAACATTTGCATATTCATATTCATTTTGCATGGTTTAAATTTAGGTGTCATTTATCTTTGAAAGAAACCTCTGCGAGCTTTCCTTCAAAGAGGGGCAGCTGTTGACACCTAATTTAAATTTAGAAAATAGAATTAGAAGATAATCTTTGATTAGAGGAAATTTTTTTTAAAAAAAAAAATTTGAATTCAAAAACTCAACAGTCAGATTTTGGAGCCAATTTTTTGTTGAAAGTTGAGTGAATATCGCAAGATCTTTAACAACTTTGAGTCTTCCCTCTATAAAAAGGAAGGCGAGGTTTCAGAACCTGGGGGGAGGGGGGCTTTTCTCTCGGTTTAGAGGTCGAAAAAATTCAACACAAAGAAAGGAGAAGAAAATTTTTTCCCGTTGGTGTTCGTTCCTTTGAGAAAAACAAAAGAGAAAGACTTTTTAGGGAAAATGAAAAAAAGTCAAGCAAAAAGCTTCGATAGAAAAGTGAAGGGGGCGAACAGAAAGTACGGCAGAGGGAGACATGAGAGAGAGAAAAACAGAAGCTACAGTATCTCTTCTTCTTCTCGAGTGCCCCCTGCCCGTTCGTCCATCGCCAGCGACGCCTCCATAGTCATCGATTCCATGCCGGCCACTGCATCGGCGTTTCTTCTGCACCGACGTCCCCCAGTCGTCGGTTCCCTGCTCTGTCTCGCCGCATCAGCATCACCTAGCTTCATCGTAGATTTGCTCTCTACTCCACCTACAGACCGCACCACCGTTCGGAGCTCGACGACTGCCTTGACGCCGACGCTTCTGCTCAACTTTCATCGGTAACGCTTGACGACCCGTGTCACCTCCGCTCTGCTCGACGCCGCGAGCAGTGACTTGCTCGTTTCCACTTGCAGCGCTGCTCGAACGTTGCCGCTGCCTGCGCCTACGCCTCTGCCCGACGATCGCATTAGTAGCTTGCGTTGCTCCGCCTTAGCTCGGTGCCCGATGCCCCTGCAGCACCTCCGTCTGCAACCGCTTGGTGTCCGACGCCCCCTCCTTCGTGCGACGATTCTGCAGCCGCTCCATGCCTCCTTATTGCTGCGTCCGCCAGCCCCATGTCCTTCGCCTCTGCTCGCTGTTGCACCCTCGAACAAGGCCACCTGCTGCCTCCCCTATTTTGCTGCAGGTCTGGTTACTGCCGAACCTCACCGAAGCTTCGACGGACAGCCCTTGTTTCGAACCAGGATCTATCACCCTTGGCGAACCATCATCACAGTTTAGCCATTATTGCTTCCTCAACAATTCTTCAAGTCCACCGTGAGTTAGACTAGGTAAATTTTTTTAGATATTTGGTTTGATAGTTTATTTATTTATTTATTTTCATTCTAACATGATTTGTTTTGATTTATTATCCAATTAGAAAATTTGTCATATTAAGTCATGATAATCAAAAATATTGAGCCGCGAGACGTCGGGTTAGATTTTTGATTATTTCGAATTTTTTTATGACAAATTCATGAATTGCTTTGCATCATTAAAATAATATGTCATTGATTTATATTGATGAATTTTCAATAGGACATATTTTGGTGTGTTATTTGTTCATCACATGTAATGCATTATATGTCATATCTAGGATTTGGGTATTTAGGTCGATATGCATTTCATATTTAAAGCTTTGCATTTTGATTTTTTAGATTCATATAGGATTAGGTTAATTTTCCTTTAATAAAACAAAAAAAGAACAAAAATGTTATTTAGGTTATATAGATTTCATAATATGCACACCACATGTTGCGCTTTAGTTAGTGGGTCATAGGTTAATGTTTTAATATTCTCGTGCAATTTTTTAATAGAAAAGGCCAAAGATTATTATTGCATCATTATGTTGTTTTAATAAGAATTATTAAGTAATTAAAAAAAAAGAAAACACAAAAGGTCATTTATTTGGTTAGCTAATAGGTTAGTTCATAATTAATCCCATTTTATGTCATCATTGTTTAATGTAGGTTGCATACATAAAAAAAAGTAATAATAAAAAAAATCATAAAAAGAACATGCATATAGAATTATTATGTCATTCATCCCATATCATGAAACACATGCATATTTAGGATTATATAAATTAGGTTGCATACATATAGTGATAGTTCAAGTTATGCCATATGAATTGCATCTCACATATCATTAAAGTAAAATTCATGCATATCAAATTTAAAATTAAGATTACATTTAATTAGATATCATGACATTTAGAAAATCATGTTTAGGGCATGCATTTTTTTAAGAGGATAGACTTTAATAAGGTTGTAGTTTATGATTTTTTATAATTTGTCATTTTGGTTTATTGAATGTTATTTCATTGATTGTGCACCCGCATGAACACCATTTGCATGTTAGTATCTTAGGTTAAAATTAATCAAGATTGCTTGGAAAATATTTTTGAAATTAAAATAAAAGGGTACCGAAATGGCGTTAGATTAATCTAGCGTAATCATGTTCCCGGATTTATTGAATTTCTGGTTCGCAAAAGTAAAGTATTCTCCCATACTTTACTTGGGTTTCTAATCAACCCTAATTGATTAGTGGCGGCTTCAAATTAAATATAATTGCATGTTTAAATGAGTTAATTTCTTAATATCAAGTCGCGATTGGTAGGACTTGGGAGGATCCGTGCCAAGTCTTCGGACTTAGTAATCCATTAGCCTTCTTTAAGTAATTCACCCTCGGGAAGGTCGCAACATTGCGAAGTCCAACACTTATAATAAAATGGTCCAGTATGTGATGACGTCATAATTTAATAATGTCAACACTCAATACCTGTAGATTACTTGGTATATGGGCAGTCCAGAATACTCTTGCATTTCCAATGAGAAATTATGGCGACTGTGTGAACATGGAAAATGAGGTTTTGCGGAGAAATTTCTCTTGTCCTCTTTTTCACCGACACTGAACCGGATCTTCTCTTGGTATTATATGCCTTTTGACTGGTTCAAGTAAACCTGGACAGCTTTTACTGAAGAAAGGAAGCACGTGCCAGATCTCGGCTCACTATAAATTGGAGTTCTGAGGGTTCTGTTTTTGGATGTGGGTCTAATTAAGCAGTCACGAGCACTCAGAGAGAATCATCAAATGGCCGAGCTTGGGATTGTGTTGGATGAAAAAGGGAGTTTGAGGAAGGGTGCTTGGAGTGCAGAGGAAGATGAAAAGCTCATTGCTTATATCAAGAGGCATGGAATTTGGAATTGGAGCCGAATGGCTGAACTAGCAGGTAACTCCACCTAGACATGATATACATATGTATCACTCACCATCTGTGTCTCTGTGATTCTAATTTCTCTTTTGGACTTAACTGGTGTATTTGTGGTTGATTCAGGACTGAGGAGAAGCGGGAAAAGTTGCCGACTTCGGTGGATGAACTATCTGAGGCCCAACCTTAGGCATGGAAATTTCACCAAAGAAGAGGTGGAAATCATCATTAAGCTTCATGAAGTTCTGGGAAACAAGTAAGCAGATTCACTATAACAAATGCAGTGGATTAAGTTTATACAGCATCTGAATTTTCAATGAATTCCATCTCTTGACAAGTCTCTTCTGTGACAGATGGTCGGCAATCGCATCAAAACTTGTCGGAAGGACAGACAACGAAGTGAAGAATTACTGGTACACACGCTTGAAGAAGCGGTTCAAGGGAAAACCGATGCAAAAGCCTCGAAAATCCGAAGCTGCAAGGGTGAGTAACAGCGTTGATGCCAATCGTGAGAGTTCATCTCAAGGGGAAGAGGGTAGGTCAACTCCGACTTTGACTCCAGTACAATTATCGAATCTTGGAGATTTTACTGGAAATCCGACATCAACCCCAGATAACTTCTGCGCATCGAGCTCTAATCAAGCCATCGGAGTCCATGGGGACAAGGAAAAGTCCTTTGAGAACAATCTGTGTTCATCATATGTGGATGATAAATTCCAAAGCTATTTGTGGGCACAACACTTTTCTGTGGAAGATGCACACAGGGTACAAGATTTAAATAATTTGTTCATCGACTCGACGACTACTATATTGTATCCTGGGTGGCCATTGGAGACAGCATCTTCTTCTGCTTCCCTAGAAGATTTCGCCTTTAATTTGTGGGAAAATTGATGACCATCCATTCGTGCTTACAAGATGCCGAGTATTTTTGTCATTATGTTTTGAATTCTAGTATTTGTCTGAACGTATAGAATGGTAGTTCATGCCCTAATAAAGTGGAGGAAGTATGGATTTCTGCAAGGTTTTGGAGCTAGCTATGCAAGTTTATGTAACTGAGGATCGAAGCAGCCATTATTGTATAACAAGGGATGGTCTTCTGAGAGCTTCATGATATTAGATTTGGAAGGTTTAGAATGTAGACATTATTTCCACCATATAAAATTAGTATGTACGAGAGATTCAAAGGAAAATGGAAGGAAATCGTCCCATGTTCACATATCTAATGGCTTAAAGAATTACAGCCAACTTAACAAGGTAAAGTTCCAAAATAGTGGGTGGAAATTTACTCGATACTGATTTTGACAGTGAAATGAACAGTTATTCGCAACAATCCTTCCTTTAACTTTTACCACATAGCATGGGATAAACTAACTTTCGACATGTGTAGCCCGCGCAATCGAAACTTCATACATACAGATGACACATTAGGGCCGTACTGAAAAGGATCTTGAAAATGTTTACAACTTACAAATGAATTTGTCAGTTCAGGTCACATGTTGGGCAGTACTCGAGAACAAATGTCGTAACCTGGCCTTGAAATAGTGGCCTATTTAATTCGGATGGGCCAGCCGATTAGTGAACAAAACAGAACCCAAACCAAGGCTTAATTAAGCAAGATCAAGTTAATTAGATCCTAAACGGGACTTTGGGGTTTCGCAGATCTGAACTCAGGCGGGTGTTGACCAGGAGGACTAAGAGAAAGTCCTGTTCAACTTCGACCGATAAATCGCAGAGCAACAAGTCATCGTCGGGCGGTCGCCATCACATGTAGGACGTAAGAGAGGGCATCAGCGATGGTGAGTATTGGACCCGCCCGGAAACTTCACTGTAGAGCTCGCTTGACCGCGAAGCAAACAGTTTCTATGTCGTGATGTGCATGGGACTTTGCTCTAGGGTTTCTCACGTGCATTTTGTCCTCAGATTATTATTGATCTTGCTGGGCGTTGACTCGATTCTCGATATGTATTGTCTCCGGTCGACGCGGAAACGAAATACGCTGGGATTGAAGATTTTTCTCAAAAACAGAAATATAAGTTCAAAAATCTGATGTATTCGAAGATATATTGAAGAAACAAGGACCATCTATTTAATCTATCATTGAGCATAACCCAGCAACATTATATTTTCAGTGAGCAAGAGAAGATCATTAATACGCTGGGAGTTTAACAAGAAAGAATTATGTAATTATATCCAAAAAATGGTGTATCGATTAGTAAATTTTAGTACTGGGGTACGATCTCTTATTACAAATGAGACAATGAAATTACTCTGATTATTTTTTCTTTTTTCTTTTTAATTATTATCTCAAGAACGGATTCAAGTCTTCAAGAGCCACGATGGCGTGAACTCTGGGCTTGATGACTTGAACCCAACACCGCGTCCCGTTTTCAAAAGACTTTACTCTCCAATATGTTTTTCCACAAGCAATGGAGATCCTAATTATAATGAGTAGACTTGGATCCCTTGTACTTGAACTTAACGAGTTAGTTCGGGCTCTCCATTCACAATTTCATTTTAAATAAATTCAAATCCGTTTCAAATCTGCTTCTGATAAATGTTAACTTAACTTATGTAATTGTGACTAATCTCGTTTAAAGTCCTAATCAGCCAACTGGCAACTTTTGACAACCTATGTTATGTTGCAGTTCTGCCAAGTTTGCATGACATGAGACATCCTCAATTTGCATTTAAGCTATTGTTAATGATGTCGACATTTTAGTAGAGCTCAAGAAATGTACAAAAAAAAAAAAAAATGTAAATATATTGCCATGTGATACACGTAGTTCACGAAGTCAAAACAGCGAAGAGATGATAAGATTAGGGCAATCTCTATCACTAATTTAATTGAAGAAAAGACATCGAAAAAGACCTTTCTGTATAAAACTTCGTCCAGGCTGGTGATGCTTAACTAAGACAAAGCTTCAAGGTTTGATGTGAAATTAACTCTTTGATTAAAATTCATATTAGATGGTGTATTAATGGGGACAATCTTTCTTAAGTTTAGATGAAGTGTTTATCTTGATGTTAATATTATGGTCGAATACGAATTTAGCAAACATGTTTTCAGTTTTTATTCAAGCTAAAAATTCTCACATTTGACGCAAGTGATGGCACCAGCAATGGCGTGTCTAATGCATAATGAAATCCAAGGACTTTGTCTCTTTCGTTCTTTTTCTAACTTTTCTGAAGTTTGCAGTCTCTTTCATTAGAAACTCCATTACAGATGGGATCATGAGTAATCATACTAAATCATTATTATAATGGTGCCAGCTAATTCTGAATACGTGTGGGGTCTGTAGAATCGATTCCTCGTCTTCTTTGACATCATGTGCATGAAATGTCCTCGTTCCTCTAGAAATTTCATCACACTCGACCACACATGTTCATACATGTCATTCTTTCCTACCAAGGCCGGTCAATGCGGACCCATGTGAAGCCTAGGAAGAATTGTCGAACAAAATTTTAGTATTCTTGCCAATAAATTCAGCTGAATTCGTTTTTCAAACCCATCTCACTATAGAAAAATTATCAAAAAAATCCTAAATCTATTGCAATTGTATCAATTCCGCCATTCTGATCAAATTTGGTAGGCCAGCGGTGACGTGGATGCCGCGACAATATTTTAATATTATTTTATCTTTTTTCGAAATTTTATTAATTTTTTAATCTTTTTTTTTCTTTCTTTTTGTTTTTTACTCTCCTCCCTCCTTCTGGCGACCAGCCAGGAGGGAGGGCCAGTCAAGCCCAATTGGGGCGAGCTCGCCCGCTGTTGCCTGGCAAGGGTCGCCCAACCACTAGCAAGGCAAGCCCTTGCCAAATCGGGCAAGGGTGAGCTCCCTTGTCGAATCCACAAATGAGGGATTGGCGAGCTCATCCTCGCCTACAACCCGTCCACGCACGTTTCTTGATCCGTCATGGCCGCGCTCACCTACGTCTGGATGTTGCTGATCTTGAGTGGCCTTCTCTCTCGGCCCAACGTCCATGGTTGCCACTGATTCGGCGAGCCGGCTCTTCGCGTCCTCCAGCTGCCTCATGCAGTCCCGAGAGCGCCCTTGGAGTGCGCGTCGTTCGAGCTCTTGACTAGGTCCCGCACGAACACGGAAGGGCTGGACATCTCGTCGACCCACACCCGCAGGGAGAGCTTGAAGATGGCTTATGGATCGGGCTCGACGGAGCTGTTGAGGGAGAATATGCTCGCTAAGCACGAGTCCTAATGCTGGGTCACGCTGCAGACTGCCTGGATTGACTGGGCCGAGCTGGATTTGAGAGACCGCGACTTCGATTCCTCGGTGTTTGACTCTCGGATGAGGGCTTCGACGAGGAGGCCCATGGTCATGGTCAGCAGAGCGATCGACGAGACGGTGAAGGCGACAGTCAGAGGTCTCTTGGTGGCCTTGTGGTGCTGTGGGATCGGAGCTTCGGGGCTGTTTAGTTTGCCAGGAGGGCGAGCTTGTCAATCCCTCGCCAATGAATCCGGCGAGGGGGCTCGCTCTCGCCTGGTGACGACGAGGCAAGCTTGCCTTAGTCAGACCTAGCCAGTCACCTTAGTCCAGCTACTGGCCCTCTCCTCTGGCCGGTTGCGGGAAGGAGGGAGGAGAGAAAAAAAAAAAGAAAAAAAAAGAGAAAAGATTAAAATTTTAATAAAAATTCGAAAAAATAAAATAATATGGAAATATTGTCATAGGTGCCGGCCAGTCAAAACATCAGCGCTGACCAGCCAAATTTGGTCAAAAGGACTAAATTGACACAATTACAAAATATTTATGACTTGATTGACTAAAAGAATAAGTTTAAGATTGAATTGTCATAATTATAATAGGTTTAAGATTTTTTTGTTAATTTTTCCATCTTATTATCTCATTATGTTCATAGAAATCATTCCATGTCCTTGATATTGACATGGAAAAGGGTATAATTTAGGTTTCGTGATGAACGTGGGAAGGTCGACTTTTCGTCGTTGGGACGTGGAAATTTCCTATCTTTCGATGAAGGGACCCAATAGTCAAAGAGCTTTCAAATTGATGTACGGCGTGGGGTCGCTTTGTTTCCCAATTTCTTCGTCTCTTTCTTTTGATCAAAGGCAACTTTCTTCAGAAAATAAGAGAATATGAAACATGATTGCAAGTTGCTTTTTGTTATATGGTCCTTCCTAGTGATTAATCTATTGCTGCTGAGCACGTGGATGATGTAGGCAGTGTTATTGGATTACTTGCCCGTGGACAACGTCATCTCTCCAAAAAACTTCCACACTTCGACTGTTTTTTTTTTTTTTTTTCAAAAATAAGGTCAAAATCGTAAATACACGCACGTTTCATTAGGGGTTATTGTAATCGATTCGCTAGGTTTTGTCCCAGTATTACATTGATTAGGACTGTGCATGGGCCGGTCTGTGCGAGCTCTTGAACAAATTTTGGCCCGGCCTAAGACATTTTGAATGAAGCTCTAGCCCCGATCATTTACTTTTATAATAATGATCTCTATCTCTGTAGCTTTTGAATGATATTGGGTAAATATTTAGAACAAGAATGACGTATTTGCAATATTAATTTGCAGTCTATTGCATTACTTAATATATCGATTATATTTAGTAATCTTAGTGTGCCTTGTAAATATTTATTTTTTTCTTAACCATGGGAAAGGTTCTCTACTGGGGTATTTGTATCCTGATGCATGTAAATCGGATATAACTATCAAAGTGCACATGTTCGTGTCTTGGAAATTATAACTTAATGTGATTCATTACATGATCATACTAAAGCTGCTAATAAGACATCTGATTGCATTACTTAATGTAGCATATTAGTAAAGGTTGCCATTGCATAGTTCTCAAAAACTTATTTATAACACTTTAGACCACAAATAGTTTTATTTCAATGGTTGGCAATGTCTCTTGATCTAACTAGGTGAGGGCTGGTGGCTCTCGTCATCGGTCAGCTAGGGTCGTTGGCCCTTGGCTAGGACCTAGTGACCCTAGCCAACCCTCTCCCCACTATCGTCAGTCCTTCCGATAATGGTGGCAAGGTAGTGGTGAGCGCTTGCATAGTCCTCGCCATTTTGCCAACCTCCTTTTTATTTATTTATTTTAATAATTTAGTTTTAAATTAAATTAAATTAATATTTATATTAAAATTTAAATCTGAGGTTGACTTAGCTCTTTGACGAGTCAAGGCAAATATATTAAAAAAATTATCACCTAAAATTTCCAACTAGGGTCATCGGAATTGGCATTTAAAACAAAAAAGTGACACTTAAGTATGTCTTTCGTAATTTTTGGTATTTAAGTATCCCATTTGCCAAGTTTTAACACTTGCGATATCCTTTTGCCGGCTAGTTTGGAAAATAAAAGTCGGTATAAGGGATTCAAACCGTGCTGAAGGGTTTGGGGGAAATTGAGAAGCCTCTAACTCTTATACTGTCTCGTTTTCTTTGCTTGTTTACAAATGTAGTTCTGCTCGTGATCTTGAGGCTCCCATTGATTATTGTAATCTGTAAATTGAGAAAAAAATATGCCAGTGGAATTCCCCTGACAAAAGTGTACAATTGTGTAAGCAGTGTTTGTGTATTGATAGAGTGATCAATCAACTCTGGGGTAGAAGCAGTACTTGTTAGGTTGTAAGAGATTACCAATGGATCCAAGCCTTGTTGTGGTGACCGTTAGTTTGAGTTGTCTGTCCACATTTTCAATTTAAACGAATACCAAATGCATTACAAATTTTCTTTTCATATTTCTATTAGCCAATTGGCAACTTATGACAACCTATATTATTTTTCATTGGACGATTTTGCCAAATTTGCATGACACGAGACATCCTCATTTTACGCATAAACTATTTTTAATAATGTTGACATTTTAGTAGCATCTCAAAATTATACAAAAGATAGAAAAATTTATTAACACATGACACACGTAGTTCACAAAGTTAAAACAACAAAGAGATGATAATTTTAGGGCAGTCTCAATCAGTTAATTATTTGAAGAAAAGACCTTGTAAAGGACCTCTCTGTACAAGCAATTCCATGGAGGTTAAGTGAGTCTCCATGGAAGCTAAGAACACAGCTACAGTCAAGGCCTGTACTCCTTAGATTAAGAACAAGTTCCATCAAAACGTGAAATTTCATGTGATACTAACTGGTATGATTAAAATTCATAAAAGATGGTTGTTGACACCTAAAATTATCCTCACAACCACGTGCCGATCACGATAGAATACTGGGTGAAATGCTCCGTTTTGGTTTAAAGTTAATGGTAAAACAACTTGCGTGGAGGCTACTTAAGCTGAGCCTTGACGAGAATCCTATAAGCCAACTCTAGAGTCTATGGCTAGGAAACTGATTGCCACATGTCAGACTATAAGGATAGTTCACCAGATTTAAAGATAAAGTGAAATTAGCACTAGAACTTAAGCGAGAATAACTACTGTGAGAAATGCATATAAAAATGAGGAGTAGTTATTTGCTTGATGAGCAAGTTGCACAAGCATCGTCAACGGATAGGAAGCGGTTGTTAAAGGATAAGGGCATTAAGAGGAAATAGAAAACATGGAGAATGTGAAGAGTAATGCCCAAAGAAGAGCAACCAATTGAGGAACATTAGTCCACACTATAAATACCACAGTCATCCCATTGAAGAACCCCTCGATCAACACAACAACTATCTTTAATTTATCTTTACTTTATCGCATTTTTCCTATAGCTTTTAAGATTCTCATGTTGATTAAATTCCGGCATGCATTTCTATTTGGTTAAGCATAATCGATTAGATTCCGACATTATTCCACAAGCTTAGTGTCATTAATTAAATTTTGACGTTGTGTTTCCTATGTAGGGTATTGCTATTGATTAGATTCCAGCCTTACACCTAAAATAAGTTGTGCCATAGATTAAATTCTAGCGTAGTTTGAGTTTGAAACATAGACTATCCAGTTACTAGTGTGACATCCCGATTTTCCAATTCTAATTTCAATAAATTGAGACGGACATTTTGTTGGCACGTATATAGTTTTTTTCCCTGAACTGATCACTCATGGGATAACTAGTCTATTAGGTGAAGCTGTTAAGAAATTTTAATGCATCAGACTCGAGAATTTGACCAGGAAACGACATTTCGACCGAGCTAATCTGCAAGGGTCATTACGACACAGTTAAAAATCGATTAGAGACCGGAGATAGAGCGACTCGACAGAGGCATGTGATCGAGTGTGAGTGATTCCACTAGATCGCACAATTCTTGTCGATTTGCACTGGACCGGCTTTTCTGTCGTTTGGGTACCCTGTGTCTATGTTTAAAACCTTGAGATTACCCCGACCACCGAAAGTCGTCAATGTGTCAAAGATGTACATTGTGGCTTGAATTGATCAACCACATGTCAAATGCATGAAAATTTCTAAAAGCTGCTCGGTAGATCAAGACGCGCTAGTATCGTGCCAAAGTAAAATTAACCGTGAGATTGAGATCGAATTCTGAAATTGGAAGTCATAGTGTGTCACAAATCTTACTAGGAACATTGGATTAATTTATGGACTTTAATTGGACTCATTTGGAAGATAATTGATTGGAATTGAAGAAGTTAGCGTACAAGATTTCATGCCTTGGCGGAAAAATAAATTGGACCTATTGAAGATAGTTATGGAGGATTTGAAATTAGTGGAAGATGACATCACCCTAGGTCATGGTGGTTGGGCCAAAGTTAAGAAGAAATTGACAAGTGTAAGGTGTAGATTTAATCTCAAAAAGGGCCCATCACTTCTACCAATCACACTTCATCTTCAAGCTTGGGAAGAGAGAGAAGGGGAGAGAGGAAAAGCTACGTGCGGAACTAGGCCAGCCCTGACGCCGCCCCCTTCCGCCCGTTCATCGCAGCGGTTGCCATCGCCGGAGTCGTCGCGGTTGTCGCCCGTTCGTGCGAGGAGGCCCACACGCCGTTCTGCCTCAGCCCACGTCTCCAGCCTTCGTCCGCCGTCCAGCACCTCTGTCCAGCCGCTGTCGCCGTCGCCAGGGCCGCCAGAAAGCAGTCGGAGCCACCGCTAGCAACCGTTCGAGCAGCCACCGTCCTCCTTCGCCAGTTTCGCGCTCAAACCACCGCCGAGCCACCTCTGTTCGACCTTAAATAGCAGCTTGTTTTGTGGGTATGGCAGCTCAGTCTTGGCCCGTTTTGACCGCCTTCCCGAGCCCGGATGCTCGGCCCGCCTTGAGGAAAGTCGATCCTCGCGTTGTCCTCGTCGTTTTGGTCCGATCGGTTTGTTAATCGGGTGAGTTTGACTCACTAAACCTTGATTAGAGTATTAATGATGCCCTAAGTGTGTTTAGTTTAAATTAAGTGAGTTTAGGTGGGTAGTTTAATATATTTAAGTATGAATTGGATTAAGAGATTTGTTTAATTTAAATGGTGCTTAATTAAAGCTAAGAGAAGGTTAATTAATGATAAGCCTTGATGGGACATAATAGGATTTTCATTTTGAATCATTTAATTGTTTCGAAATTCTGGAATTTATAATATTATATTATATTTTGAAATTATTATTAAACTGTTATTATTTAAAAAAAAACGGAAAAATTATTTTTGACCCCGATTGCTCAGAATTTTGTGTTGATTGCTGCTATGTATTTAGAATTTGAATTTGATGATTGATTGTGGCAAATGGATTGTGATTGTAATAAATATGGATTCCTTTTATAAAATCCCAAGTGTCAAAATTTGATGGAAGAACGACCGTATTTGACCACCTATTAAAGGTTGTGCCCAGTGGGGCCGTGATTGACCACCTATTAGAGGTCGTGCCCAAGAGGGCCGTGATTGACCACCTATTAAAGGTTGTGCCCAGTGGGGCCGTGATTGACCACCTATTAGAGGTCGTGCCCAAGAGGGCCGTGATTGACCACCTATTAGAGGTCATGCCTAAGAGGGCCGTGATTGACCACCTATTAGAAGTTGTGCCCAATGGGGCCGTGATTGACCACCTATTAGAGGTCGTGCCCAATAGGGCCGTGATTGACCACCTATTAGAGGTCGTGCCCATCGGGCCGAGATCTACCACCTAATTAAAGGTTGTGCCGAGTGGCCCCGTGATTGCCACTGGTTGTTAAACCATCCTATAGGGTCGTGATTGGAAGCATCGATTGATTTGCTAGAATAACATGTAATCGGCCGAGTCGATTGATCGCTGAGACGATCTAAGTGGTTGAATTATTCGGATAATGTGATTGTGCCACAATTGTTTGGTTATCATAATTTCACGTGATTAAATTATATAAACTGTGCTAACCTGCAAATGAAGACTAATGCGAGGTAAGTCTTTTTGATGTTGTGGCTAGGCCACTTTGGGCCGTATTTACTTTCTAATAGGGGTTTAGGGGGTTGAACTTGCTGAGACATTGTCTCATCCTGGTTGGGGGATTACAATTTTAGGTCCTTGGTGGACGGAGCGGCCAGATAACTTTGGTTGGCCTTGAGGAGTTGCAGAGGTGAAGTCATAAGGATTGGAGAACGTGTCCGATTTTTAGGTCGTAAGACGATTCATTTTTAAGAGTCGGTCTTTTGTAGACTTTTGGCTGTAGGCCTTCGTTTGTAACTCCGTTGGTTTATGTAAGTGATTGGTTGTGAATTTGCTTCATGCTTTTTTATCCCGTATTTCATTGTCAGGGGTTTTATAATACGTTCCGCTTGCACAATAATAAATGAATGGGGTCGGCGACACTACCTGAGAATGTCACATTTACATGACCATGGTGGGATGTTGGCGCACTCGAGATTCGGGGCGTGACAACTAGTGTCTAGATTGTATCATTAATTCAGGAGTAATTAGTCGAGCCATTCAAGTCTCAGTTATTAGAGTTGTATTTGACATTCCTTGTCTAAACTCAACACAGAATCTGAATCTTCTATAATAAAACCAAAACGTAATGTTTGATGAAAGATTTTCACGGGAATTAAAACTGATGAAACAATGGTACTTAATAAAAATATGAATTTTGCAAACATGTTTCCGTTTTCATTCCGACGGAAAGTTCTAACTTTCATGAATTGAACATATTTTGAGAGAAATTGAAAACTAAAAACAGGAAAGAATTTTTTTTTATTTTCATTAATGAAAACTGAAAGTATGGTCATGAACCAAACGGCCCTAGTTACACAATATAATATTCTAGATCTATCCATAAAAACCCTAATTTAAGTGTTTATTATCTAGGATCAATTTAAATTTAGGTGTCCTCTTAAACTGGATCAAAGCAACGAGTCCCCATCACAATCGCACAACGGACGTAATAGATCGCGCCAGCAATGACGTGTCTAATGAAAACCCTAATTTTCCACCTTTCTAAAAGTTCTTTGTTTGGAATAAATTGCCATGACTATGGCGTCTCTTTCGGTCTTTCTTAATTTGCAGGTCTCTTTCATTTGGAAACATCATTAGGGATGGGATCGTAATTGACCACAGTCAATCGATTTTTATGATATTTCCAGCTAATTATACGTGTTCATCGTTTTCTTTGTCGTTATGTGCATGAAATGTGCTTTAGTCCTCTAGAATTTCACATACTAGACGACAGTACCAGTTCCAAGATACTGTAGGGCCCTGGAATTAGTTCTTAATATAATCTCTCCGACCAAAGACCCGTCAATGCGGACCAATGTGAAGCCCGGGAAAAATTGTTGAAGAAAACTTTGGTAGTCTTGCTAATAAATTCAGCTAAATTTGTTTTTCAAACCAATCTTGTCTAATTATGTTCATAGAGATTATTCCACATCTTAAGTATTTTTATGCAAATGGGACTGTTTGTGGTTCGTGATGAACGTGGGAATGTCAAGTCTTTGCTGTTGGGACACAAGAATTTTCCTTTTTGATTATAAGTAAAATATTAGTCAAATGGATTTCAAACTTGAGGTACTGTTTGTGGTTCGTGATGAACGTAGGAATGTCAAGTCTTTGCTGTTGGGATACAATAATTTTCCTTCTTGATTATAAGTAAAATATTAGTCAAATGGATTTCAAACTTGAGGTCCGGTGGGGTTGCCTTGTTGCGCAATTTCTTTGTTTTTTGAACAAAGGCAAGGACTTTCTTCCGCGAATGGAGGTCTGTCAAACCCAAGATTGCTAGTTGCCTTTATTATATGGTCCTAGTGTTTAATCTATTGGTGCTGACCTCATGGATGACATAGGCAGCGGTTGGATTACTTGTCTGTGGACAGCACCAACATTTCAGCACTTGGATAATTTTCTTTATGAGGTTAAAGCCCTAATATTCGCACGTTTTGTTAGGGATTCTTTTATTGAGATCACTAGATTTTATCCAAATATCATATCTTAGGGCCATGCATGGGCCGGTCTAGGCGAGCTTTTGAATGAAGCTTTAGCCTCGATTATTTACTTTTGTAATAAACATCTTTATCTCAGTAAATGATGCTGGGTGGATCTAGAATAACACCGTGTATTTTCAAATTTTCATTTGCAGCCTACTACATCCTTAGTATGTCGATTTTATTTAATAATCGTAGCTTACCTAGTATTTTCTTTGTTATTTCTTAAGCATGCGTAGAGGTTCTTGATATATTAGGCTATAGTTATCTCTGTCGAAGTGATTGTGTACCCCGATAAATGCAAATTGGATATAACTACCAGAGCACACATATCCATGCTCATGGAATTTATAACTTGATATGATTTATTACAGTTATATTGAAGCTGCTAATAAGAGATATGGTTGCATTACTTGATGTAGCTTGGTAGTAAAAGTGGTCGGTGCGTAGTTCTCAAAAACTTCTTTATAACACTTTACACCACAATTAGTTCTTAATTGAGTGGTTAGTTGGTTCTCGTTTCAACTATCCTTTTTGGTGTGTTGACACAAAGAATCATTTATTTATTTTTTAGTGGAATATTTAAACCTCTTACCCTTCGTAGGAATAATAGTTCTTGTCGTATCATGGCTTGGATATAAAATGCCCCACTTGATGAAAATTTGGAGCCTTTCAAGGCATTACTTTTTGATGCAGAAGTCCAAATACCAAATTTTCTTGCGTATTTATGGGTGGAATGCGCACGTTTCTTATATCCACAGTTTTTCAATGATCTCTACAATAATAAGGTTAATGTCAGGACGTTCTTTGTCATGATTGCATCTGAACAAACCGGAAATTTCGTTATTCTCCGTCACAGCTCCTTCTGATTAGGATTGTCGTAGTCGGGGGCATGGGACGATTCGCTAATTAAACTACAGGTTGGTTCTCTCCATATAGAATATCGATGGAGAACAATAGCGGATAATCATTGATCAGATAGGCGGTTGCACATGGGGTTTCGCATATCTTTATATGATCCATATGCCTAAGAAGATGACTAGTCAAATTTTACTGGTTCAATAATGTCTATAGCTGCACGTGTGAGGATGTATTTGTGTTGGATTCAGTGACGCGCATGAAGCAATTGAATTATAACAAAACAAAAGTTTAACCTTTTGAAAGAACGTGGATTTAAGTGAATATGTTAATGAGCTTACTCGTGTTCCATCTTGTTGATCTCCTCATCATCTATAAAAATAGATGAAAGGAGGGTCTCGATGTTTCTCCTAACATCAATTCCAACATTGTCGACCAACATGGGTAATGATTTGATTTGTTTTTTCTTTTACCACATTGCGTGATTGCAGATTCATTGGGGTAATGTGCTCGACATGGTTAGCACTTTTAGGCCTACCAATAGCATTCAAGGCATCAAATCGTCCAAATGACTCGAGTGAATCGATGAAAAGGACTTTCTGGCACACTTTGGTGGCAGATTAAGATGGCGGTCTCCCATCCTCTAAACCATCCCGAGCCTCAAAGGTCCTTGATCGGTAGAACACCTGATTACTGGAGTCGTTGGTATTGGATCATGAAGTCCAGGCACGCTTCAAGTAATTTGGCAAGACATTCCATTTTCCCACTGTGATTTACGTGGATTTTGGCAAAGATGTTGTCGTTGGAAACTCAATGGTTTTAATTAGTGATTGAAGTTTGATTGAGGATGATAAATACCAATAGAACTGTTAAATATGACTTTACATAAAAATGAATGGATTCTAATAAACCCTGAAGACTCAAGGACTTTGCAAATTTTGAATTACTAAATAATACGGCAACAGTAGATCAGAAATAAGTAAGGAAATTGCATGAAACATTATAGAATTAAAAAAAAAAAAAGAGAGGTTACATTCTTGGAAATATATGCTCGCTCGGTAATTGAACTGTACATAAATTGCTTAATGGAGGTGACTGGAGTGCGTAAAGAAAAGGTAAAAAGCTTGCAGCTTATGGCTAGAAATCTTTTATAAACAAATATGAGTGCTGGATTTAGGGCACCTAATCTTATTCAAAATTCATATACAAACTTAGCTAAAATCTAATAGAAATCGATCGTGAGGTTAATTTTTCCGTCTACATATCAATAAAGTCAAAATCTAATTTGCACTTTGTGATTCTTTGTGTCTCAATTGCTCGTCCTTGATTGATGCCCAAATTGACTTTGTATTGAAAATGGATCGTTCTAATTTTCGTTTTGATCTTTCTCCGCAAGAATCTCAAATTGTTATGACTTGTGCACTACTTTATGAATGATTTGCAACCCCTCTAGACTCCCAAGCTATGGTTATCGTTCAGTCAATGGATACATCTTGTCTCAATTTTTAACTATTGTGCATGCTTTGAATCAGTTGCTCAATGTTGTGTATCATGGACTTCGCTTAAACTTTGCCTACTAGATACTCATGATCAATGAGCTCACTAAACATTTTATCAATGGACCTTATGGGTCAACTACATTGTCATTGCCTTTATGTTTGATGAGCTTGTCAAGCTTTTATTCGATTGCCCTTATTAGTTTAGTGTATTATGACTGCCTGATTTTCAGTACAAATTCTTGGCTTGGAGTCAAACATTTATTTACTAATTTTGTGTTACCAATCCTTGTTTGAATTAGCTACTGATATTTATTTGTTTTTTTTTTTCTAATTATCAACTTCTGTCATCTCTAACAAAAAAATTTCTTTTATTGTTTACGTACTTCTATTTAACTTTCTCACGATAGCTTAGATATAACAATGGTTATATCAAATTATCAACCTCTATAACAAGTTTTCTCGGATTAAATTACCAACTAGTTTTGGGTATCAACTATCATTTGAGGTAGGCAACAACATTTGTTTGTTTCGTCTAAAATTTAGAACTTTCTTGTTAAGTTTCCATTTTTATTTGCCTTGCCAATCTACATTTTAAATTTACCAACTCCTTGTAGAAATTACCAGAGTGATTAATCGCCAGCTTTTCTTCAACTAATTTACCAATAATTTGACATTAGTAACTGTTATACCAACATCTATTTTTTTTTAATTTTAATTATTGTCTTCATTTTATCTTTGACAAAAGCAAATCTCTAATCTTTTGCCAACTATAGAATTATCAACATAATTTTTTGTGAGACTTACCAACTTCTCTCTGATTAAATTATTAATGTGTATTGTGTTACAAACTCTCATTTGAGTTATTTATTAAATTTTCTGATTATGTTTCAAGCAAGTTTTGTTTATAATTCTACATTGGTAGGTACTCAAATGAGAGTTTGAACCTAAAACTCCTTAGTAATTTAATATTTGACAAAAGTTAGTAATTCATTCTACTCTAGGTTTGTTCTTTCATATAAGAAATAGTAAATTTGAATAAATTGTTAGGTAAATAAAAGAATTTATAACCTATCATAAAAAGTTAGTAATGTTTCATAAATTGTGGTAAGTTAGCCCCCTTTCAATGCACTCAAATTATACATACAAATTCGATCCTCATCCCTAAATCCATCCAGTGATATTAGAGTCCAAGCATCACTTTATATCATAGACGTCTTTATTTAGTCATAAATTCAATTGTGGCATATGTGGACTATACCTTTGAGATGGAGTATTCATCGCTTAACTATATGGTTATAAGATTCCTATCTACTGGAATAAGTACGAAGACACGGCCCCTACAAATTCAAACTAGAGAGCCAATGACCATAGAAAAGACAAGCAGGGACATACATTATGCCGTGGGGCCAGTTCGCACATGACCCCTTGTGATGGTGCTCAAGATGCATGAACGGATCCACTTTCCAGGAAGAGTCCATGCCCCTTTCCTCGAAATTATCGGACTTAGAAAATTTCAGGCCAGGACATTGAATATTATGGTCTCTGCATACACGTGCCAGATATGGAAAAGTCAGAGGGGGACCACCACGTACTTATAAGCACCTCAAAGAGCGAGCTGCATTATTCAGGCCAAGAAGAGACTCTGAAAACAGCATTTTTATCACGTCTCTGAACTGATCAGCATCGATCAACACAATGGCCAGGTATCCGAGGAATGACAAAAGCAACAATAAGACAGCGGTTAAAAAGGGTGCTTGGAGTGCCGAAGAAGATAAAAAACTAGTGGCTTATATCAAGAGATATGGCATTTGGAACTGGGCTCACATGGCCAAACCTGCTGGTCTGTGATGCATAAATCATGTTCTCGTTTGCTTCCCTTCATATGTGTCTAGTCTTTCTGATTTTTGTGGGAATATGTTCGACTAACCCTACTCTTGAATCATCATATGCGTTAATTCCTAGGTTTGGCAAGAACTGGCAAAAGTTGCCGTCTCCGTTGGATGAACTATCTGAGGCCCAACATCAAGCATGGAAACATCACCAAAGAAGAGGAGGAGACCATCATTGTTCTGCACCGAGTTCTTGGAAATCGGTAATTAATTACACTTTAATTGAAAGCAAAGTTACGATCTTAATTAAAAGCGCTAGCTAATTAATTGCCTTTTACTGATGAAAATGTCTTATATTTCTTTGTTTCAGTTGGGCCGCGATTGCAGCTAGGCTTCCAGGAAGAACGGATAACGAAATAAAGAACTACTGGAATACTCGTTTGAGGAAACGGGTCTCCGAGGAGTTCAGTTTGCAGAACACATGCAATGATGTTGATCTCCATACTGATGGAAAGGACATCTCATTCCATCCCTTGAATGATAGTCCGAATGCAACAAACCTTGGACTTGACTATCAAATCCCTACCACAAATGCAGATAACTCTTGTCCTTCCGTTGGAGTCCATGATGAGAAACCATGGAGCTATGATAGGTGCGCATTAGAAGAATATGAAAATGGTGAAGGAGAAAGCTTATGGAAGCAAGTTCTTGCAGTGGAAGATTTTTACATAGAAGAAGATTTCAAGCGTATGTGCGCCAACTCAGGAACTAATAACGCCCCTTCTTACGGTTGCACGCAACCTGAGCCTACATACTTTGCTAGTTGCTATGATGATTTTGTCCCAGATTTGTGGGGCGAATCATGATGATTGTAGTTAAATTAATCTTGATCTCGGGGATGGACTGCAAAAGTATGGTTTAATGCAAAGTTTCTGAAAGTGATAAATGTTATGCAGCTATGAAAACCCCAAATCGTGAAATAGCGTGTTCATCTGCCATATGAATGTTTTTGGACGAATGAGATGATTTAACAAAAGATTTGGTGATGTACTTATGCTCGTAGGTCTTCTTCTCTATTACTCATTTTGCTTTGCTGTCCCTTTCCTGTATTTTGATCTTTATCTTATGAATTATTTCCATGGTACATTATCTTCAGCATTTCTCTCTCTCTCTCTCTCTCTCTCTCTAGGCTAGAGTGGCAGAATAAAGTAAAGCCATCGAGTACTCTGAAATAGTCTAGCATCACGAGTTTGGGCCATGTTCAAAAGCAGTGCTGTCTTCTCGAAAAGAGAATGATTCTTCACAAACTTGAGAAATTGAGGAAGTTAGTAAAAGGTTTATAAAATAACTTGATGCTATTCCCATAAATGGATCACATCATCACACATTCGAAGACATCTGGAACAAGTAAACGGGTCTAGTGGGAGTGCCAATGTAATTTCAATAATGAACATAAGGGGCCCCCCTGTATTTATGCTAATAAGATTTATTTGCCTAAGGCTTCTTCTCGGAAAAGGCAGAAGGCCCTACTTCCATGTCCTGCTTCCACCTTTTCCCTTCGTCTTATGAAACCCTTGAATGTGTGCCACGTGTTCATTAAACCCTAACCTTATAGTCTGTCCCCTCCTCAATCTGCCTTGCCAAGCCAAGAAAACCGTGTCATGTTTCAAGGACAATACCCCTCTCAAAATGTTTGTATTATTGGGAGGGTGAATTAGAAGTCTGATACCATCTTCCATGCTCAGACCAACTAAAATATATTTATATCTCCGATCTCTTTCTCCAAAATTGAATCAAGGAGGTTCCCAATTCACCAGACAGATTGACTTGGATACCATTCGTTTGGAGTGCTCATCAAAACCCTGATATCATTATCTAGGAAGATCACCAAAAAGGAGCCTAAGCCTAAGCCTATAAACACGTCCAATTAGATTCACTATACTCAAAAGCTTAAACCAATGAGTCATGCATCAACTAAGATGTAATAACTACTCCAAATCACATTATTCTCCAACAAATTTTTTCTTAAACTACTCACACGTGCATTTAAACATGTATCGCATTTGATTGGACAACACAAACCATGGACTCTTCCACACTTTTTAATAGGAGGGCATAATTCCATTGCTCTGTGCTGATAAATGGATTGATGGTTGCAAATAAATTGCAGCAATGGAGTGGATTTTTTTTTTGCTGTATCATAAACACAGAAAATAATCAAAATACTGAATTTATTATGATTATCATCTTAAAAAGAACTTCGCTATTTTGTGTCTGGAACCTAGTTCGTATAAGAAAACAGCAACAGGCTTCAGGTTGTCATTTTATTAGGCAATATCATGTCATATGAGCAAAATAGGAAAAAAAAAAGCCCAAAAAGCCCTAAATCTATTGCACTTTTGCCAATTTAGTTTTAAATCTTTTAATTTTACCTATATGTCGCGACCTCTTTTTTTCGGCACCCGCGATCGGGTACGAGCGCCTAAGGAGGCTAATGGCTTGGCTGAAATTATTATGCCCGGACTCTCCCAAGTCCACCAATTCACGACTTAATGGTTCAAGTTTTTAACCTGTAATTCAATTTTTAAAATGGAGTCGCCACTAATCGATTTGGGGTGGGTTGATTAGAAACCCAAGTGAAGTATCGGGAGAAATACTCACTCTGCGCAACCGAGAGAAATTAGGATCGGGGACTTGATTACACTAGTTAATCACTAATGCCCTTTCGGTACCTAATCTTGTTTAAACCCGAGGTTTTTGGATGTTCGAGGGATTTTCCATGCATTTTTGGGAGGAAAAACATTTTTAAGTCATTTTCTAATTTTTTGGACACAAAGGGGATTTTTGGGGTTTTTTGGGTACTCTTTTGGAAAAATACAAGTCTTTTTGGCCTTTTTCTGAATTTTTAGCTTTTTTGGATTTTTGGCATTTTTTTGGAAAATATGGAATATTTTTGATTTTTTTGATTTTTCAGAAAATAAAATATTTTTTAATATTTTTCAAAATATTTTTGGAAAATAAATTATTTTTGATTTTTCTCGATTTTTTTAGAAAACAAAACATTTTTCAACATTTTTAAAATATTTTTTGATTTTCTGGAAATTAAAACATTTTTGATTTTTTTTAAAATAAATTATTTATTTATTATTTATTAGAATACTATTTTATATTAAAATAATAAAACAAAACCGGCACGGGTCGGATCGCGGGTTGGAGTCCGACCCGGCCGGCGACTCTGCGCGGGACGAGCCCGCGTTGCGCGGCCCGACTCGGATTTTTCGGCTTTTTCTCTTTTTTTTTTTTTGTTTTATTTAATGAAACGGCGTCGTGGCCGGGTGTTTAGGGACACCCGGCCCGACCCGACAACCCGCCCCGACAGCCCGCTCCGTGACCCGACTCCCCGGGAACCCTACCCGACCCGGCTCCATTCGCGACCCGACTTCGCAACCCGCTCCCCGGTGAAACCCTACCCGGATCCGACCCGGCTTCCGCCGCCCCTTAAATCGCGGAATCCTACCCGGCTTTCCAAACCCGGATCCGCTCGTGACCGAAATCGCAAACCCTAGGGTTTGCGAATCCGCTTGCGCCGAAAGGGGGGAAACGGGAGCATTCCGGCGGCGACGGCGGCGACGGCAATGATGACTGGACTACGGAGAGGGAGATGGCGACGGCGACATCACGATACCTGTTCATGGCGACGGCGCGACGGGGGCGGCGCGATGGCGAGACCCACGCGAATCTCCTCTTCTCCGGCGTCCCTCTCTCTCTCTCTCTCTACTCGGCGAAGCCCGGATCCGCCGCGAGCCCTCGGCCCCCCGAAGTCTCTCGGTGGGGTGTCCAAGGGTCGCGACCTCGATCCGGCTCTCTCTCTCTCTCCGGATCTACGTGCTCGGCCTCCACCCACTCGGATCTCTCCCCTCGTCTCCGGCCGCGAGTTCTCGGATCTCGGCCTGCTCGTCCTCGGCCCCCCGTCTGAAGTCTCTCAGTGGGAGGTTTCGAGGATCTACAGCCTTCGATCCTTCTCGGTGTCCGTCTCTGCCGTGTCCCCCTTCGTCGAGGATGGAGGGCCTATTTATAGGCGCGGGAGCGGCCGGTCGGCGAGGCTTTGACCCGCCGGTTGGACCGCCGTCCCATCCGCCATCATCGCCTCCTCCAGTCACGTCCCGTCGACGCCAACTGCTCCGCACGCGATCGCCGTCCGCTCAAGCTTCTCCGGCGTCGCGCCTGCCCGCGCGTGCTCCTCAGTGGCACGAGGAAGAAGACGACGCGGAGGGGGCCGGGCTTGAGGCGACGATGGGCCAAAGGCCCACGCGAGGAGAGGGGGCTGCCCTTTTGCTTTCGCTTTTCTTTTTTTGTTTTTTTGGTTTATTATTCGAAAATTAAATAAAACAAAATAATAATAAAATAAAGCCTAATTTTAGGCGTCAACAGCTGCCCCTCTTTGAAGGTGAGCTCGTAGAGGTTGCATTCAGAGACAAAATGATGCCTAAATTTTGGCCATATATGCGTAGCGGATTATATTTAATTTGGGACTTATTATCCTAAAAAAGAGCAATATAACATTACATATATTAAGACAGATAAGAAGATACCTGTAGTTACTTACCGAGAGTGAGTGAGATAGGGTGTGAACCCGAGTTTTGGCAAGTATCAAGGCATCATCTTACCTGTTGCATGAGGAGATTGCTTCTCTAGGACCCGAACCATTCTTCGGTCGCCTATTGGAGCAATAAGTGATTTGTCTAGGACCGAACCTTTCTTTGGTCGCCTTGACAGGAATTGCTTTTCCGGGACCGAACCTTTCTTCGGTCGCTGTTAGAGCAATAAGTGGTTTGTCTAGGACCCGAACCTTTCTTCGGTCGCCTTGACGGGGAATTGCTTTTCCGGGACCCGAACCTTTCTTCGGTTGCTGTTAGAGCAATAAGTTGGTTTGTCTAGGACCGAACCTTTCTTCGGTCGCCTTGACGAGGAATTGCTTTTCCGGGACCCGAACCTTTCTTCGGTTGCTGTTAGAGCAATAAGTTGGTTTGTCTAGGACCCGAACCTTTCTTCGGTCGCCTTGACGAGGAATTGCTTTTCCGGGACCGAACCTTTCTTCGGTCGCTGTTAGAGCAATAAGTTGGTTTGTCTAGGACCCGAACCTTTCTTCGGTCGCCTTGACGGGAGATGCACCGACCTTTCTTAGGGCATCTGTTTGTTGGGAGATAGTACTTGGATGATCACAAGTACAAACTCTTGGGGGATACTTGGACGATCACAAGTATCGAAGGGGCACCTGGATGATCACAGGTACAAACTCTTTGGGGATACCTGGATGATCACAAGTATCGAAGGGGTACTTGGATGATCACAAGTACAAACTCTTGGGGGATACCTGGATGATCACAAGTATCGAAAGGGTACCTGGATGATTACAGGTACAAACTCTTTGGGGATACCTGGATGATCACACGTATCGAAGGAGTACCTGGATGATCACAGGTACAAATTCTTTGGGGATACCTGGATGATCACAAGTATCGAAGGGGTACCTGGATGATCACAGGTACAAACTCTTTGGGGATACCTGGATGATCACAAGTATTGAAGGGGTACCTGGACGATCACAGGTACAAACTCTTGGGGATACCTGGATGATCACAAGTATCGAAGGGGTACCTGGACGATCACAGGTACAAACTCTTGGGGATACCTAGATGATCACAAGTATCGAAGGGGTACCTGGATGATCACAGGTACAAACTCTTTGGGGATACCTGGATGATCACAAGTATTGAAGGGTACAGACGATCACAGTACAAACTCTTGGGGATACCGGATGATCACAAGTATCGAAGGGGTACCGGACGATCACAGTACAAACTCTTGGGGATACCCGAATGATCACAAGTATCGAAGGGGTACGGACGATCACAGTACAAACTCTTTGGGGATACCGGATGATCACAAGTATCGAAGGGGTACCTGGATGATCACAGGTACAAACTCTTGGGGATACCTGGATGATCACAAGCATCGGAGGGGTACCTGGACGATCACAGGTACAAACTCTTGAGGATACCTGGATGATCACAAGTATCGAAGGGGTACCTGGACGATCACAGGTACAAACTCTTTGGAGATACTTGGATGATCACAAGTATCGAAGGGGTACCTGGATGATCACAAGTACAAACTCTGAAGGAAGAATCAAGGCATACCTGAGATATTCGTGTGGAAATATCGAGGATGGGTCTTGCATATACGTGAAGGTCTCTCACCTCCTGGTAGTGGGAATATCGAGGGCGTACATGGGATATTCATGAAGGTCTCTCACCTCCTGGTAATTGGGAATATCGAGGAAGTGCCTCGCATATTCGTGACGGTCTCTCACCTCCACGGTAAAGGGAATATCGAGGGTGTGCCTCGCATATTCATGAAGATCTCTCACCTCCTGGTAATGGGAATATCGAGGGCGTGCCCCGCATATTCATGAAGATCTCTCACCTCCTGGTAATGGGAATATCGAGGACGTGCCTCGCATATTCGTGAAGGTCTCTCACCTCCTGGTAAAGGGAATATCGAGGGTGTGCCTCGCATATTCGTGAAGATCTCTCACCTCCTGGTAATGGGAATATCGAGGACGTGCCTCGCATATTCGTGAAGGTCTCTCACCTCCTGGTAATGGGAATATCGAGGGCGTGCCCCGCATATTCGTGAAGGTGACGCATATTCGTGAAGGTCTCTCACCTCCTGGTAATTGGGAATATCGAGGGCGTGCCCCGCATATTCGTGAAGGTCTCTCACCTCCTGGTAATTAGGAATATCGAGGACGTGCCCCGCATATTTATGAAGGTCTCTCACCTCCTGGTAATTGGGAATATCGAGGGCGTGCCTCGCATATTCATGAAGGTCTCTCACCTCCTGGCAACATAAACTTGAATATAGCACAAGGCTTACCTAGATGGCCGCAAGCACTCAAAAGGGCTAGAACACCTGGGTAGCCACGGGTGTACAAAGAAATCTTTGGAATACTTTGATGAACACAAGTATTTAATGATATGATTTGGGACCACTCGAGGCGGTCCAAGTATCATGATGATAAGAGAGCATACCAGGTAACCACAGGTGCACAACGCAGTGGAGTGCTTGAACAGCTACTATATCATTTGGGAACAACTCGGGCATGTCGAGTGTCATGAAAAGGGGGTATCCGAACAATGGCCGGTACTTGAAGATAAAATGATATTTGGACAGTAGTAGGTATTCAATGATAAAGGGATACTTGGTCAGTCACAAGTATCAATACTCTGGAGACAACTCGAATAGGTCGAGCGTCAGGAAAAAGGAGTATCCGAACGGTGGCCGGTACTCACAGACAGTGGGGATACCTAGACAGCAGTAGATATTCAACGATAAAGGGATACTTGGTCAGGCACAAGTATCAATACTCTGGGGACAACTTGAACAGGTCGAGTGTCGATAAGAGGGTACCTAGACAGTGAGAGGTACCTAAAAATAAAAGGATACCTTGACAGTCGCAAGTATCAATACTCTGAGGACAACTCGGACAGGTCGAGTGTCGTTAAGAGGGAGTACCCGGCAAGTGGTGGGTATTCAAAGACAATGGGATACTAAGACAATTGCAAGCACCCAAACTCAAGGGACGACTCGAATAGGTCGAGTGTCACGAAGAGAGTACCTGGACAGTGATAGGTACTTTAAGACAAATGTGGATAGAAATATGCTTACTTGGCAATATCTCTGATCTCTGAGAGTATGTCTACTATTTGTACAATATACACACATGATTGTATATGCTATAAATTCATGAGTTGAAATGAGATTCATGCATGATAATTTTGTCGATTCGCATCTTTTGATTTCCATTGGGGAAGATTTTGAAAGACAACCTTCATTTAGAATGTAGATGTCTTGAGCATGCCGGATGAGGGACTTCCAGTTTGAAAGGACTTTCCACTCTCTCTCATGGAAAAGGCTATCCCGACCATTGATGCGGGATTTATAAGGACCACACTTCTCACTTTGTCATCATGTCGCGAGGGTCCGAGTATTCTCGCAAGTGGTACGACTTTACCAATGTGAGAGGTCTTTGTTGAAATTGTGATGAAGACTTGGTCAATAGCTCATCAAATGGGACCGTCGAGGTCAAGGCTCATGAACGAAGTGCCGCACGATCATCTCCGGGTTTGCAAGTCAAGAGTCCCGCGAAAAGAGATAGAATAGTCTTGCTCGTACTTCTTCGAGCGATGCTTATAGACATATGAAATCCTACGTTAATTGAAGTGCCCCTAGTCTGAAGAGACTTTTACAATGCAATGTAGGCTTGATTCATGTGTAAAAGGGTGAGAGCTGGTGACTGCCTTGGCATTTGTCACCAGTCTTTCTTCTCACTGTCAAATGGAGGTTCTATGGACCACAACAACAACTTTTTCTTGGCTGTATTTTTGACTGGGGGGCATTGGCCTTGCTTTTACCAGCACACTGCTTGTTTTTCGTGCCCCTATTTTTTATTCAGTTCTTCTTTTATGGGCATTGACCTTGCTTTTACCAGGTACACTTTGCTTTTTTATGCCCCCGCTTTTTCATTCTTGTTGCTTGAGAGCCGATCTTCGCAAGTTTAATCGAAGCACCGTTATTAGACTCTTGAGTCTTCATCTTCAAGCGGCGCTCGAGGCTATAATAACTTCTGCTTTGTCTTTTTGTGAGGGTAAAATTACAGACTCACTTGGGTTGTACAATGAATACAAGTGCGTAAAGAAAGAATTGCTCTTCATGACTCTAGGGCACTTAAATTAAAGCGAGTGTTCATATGCAATAAAGACACTCGAAGATTGATGCAAGTGCAAGCAAGAAAATTTCTATCCCCTTTCTCGCCTTGTGATGCTGACTTTTTTTCGACTTGCCCCAGTGTGGGGTGGTTCTTTGACGGGGTTATGAGAGAAGCTTCACCAGTGTATGGGGCTTAATGGGGTGAGCAATGAAATGCCTCTCACTATTTTGGTCATCGTACCATTCGCGAGAGAACTCTTTACCCTGTAGTCATGGAATCTTCTGCACTCATCTCACAAGTGTATAGATGGGGGACTGTGTGTAGGATATAGCTTGCCTGTCATCATTCTGACGCGCCTCATCCAGCATGCCTAATCAATCTTGTATTCTTCACTTAGCTGTCTATTCTAATAATCCTTAGTGGAATCAGTGACTTAGACAGACAAAATCATCATGCATAATTCATCTGGAAATGACATGCAACATTTTGAATATGATGGAGTTTGAACTTTTCAAAACAAGTGAATGGTTTTGACTCAAAAAAGACCCTGTTGACAACTTTAACATGATGGTGTTTCCAAATATGTTAAATTTTGAACATCAAAAGGGTTATTCGCAAATGGGTGTCGATAGTCATCCCTATTGATTAGGGATATGACACATGAAGGATCGCCCAAGGATTGGGAATTTGATCAGGCATCTCTCGTTTTTGCCTGCGAGAAAGAGAAGATGTACAAGTAGCTCAATTAGTCTCGGCCAAAATCAAATGTGAGTTGAGGCACGAAGATTTTCTGTCATTTGCTTTGGCAATACTTGAGACGCCATTTTGCTTGGGAGAGTTTCATGCCTCTCTTTGATTTGTTATCTTTGTTTTTGATAATCAAGTAATCCTGCAACAAACAAGACATGCTTCTCATTGATTCATTATCCTTGCTTTTGACAGTCAGGTGATCCTGCAACAAACAAGAGGGAATGTGTTAGTCATGAACTCTTTCAAGAGTTGAATAACTCGGAATCGATACAACTTTACCCTTCACCGGCTTGCATATGATTGGGTGATCCGAAGTGAGAAGGGGGACACGAAGTCTTATGTCCCTTGTTTCGTTAGGTCAATTGGCTCTGGATGACGCGTCCTTTTACACGAAGCTAGGTGAATTTGATGCAGGTCATTTCCACGAACCTCACTTGGCCAATATTGACCATCAAGTTTGCTTTTTGATTCCCAATGTTTCCGTCAATAGGGGGAATATGTCAAAAGTGAATTCAAAGAGGGGGAGTATTGGAAACGATACCAAATTACTCTTCTCCAAAGTTTGTATTTGCTGACTCTTGATGATGTTTGAATGTTGATGACAGCCTTTTCGTCTTGGCATAGTTTGACATTTCTTTCGATAGGCCTTCCTCACTTGTGACCATGTGTGCATGATTGCTGGTCATTGATTCATCTTCAACGCCTTCCTTCTGTGGAATTTCTCCTTCTGTCTTTAACTATAGCATCATTGGGCAAAAGTCATGTACCTCAAGCTTCTATGGAATCTGAGATGGAAAGTCTCAAGCTTTCTGATGGCAATTACTCCTCGGAAGAATTCGCGTCTGGGGTGAAGTTTCTAGATTCCAACATCATTGTCCAGGATGTGGGGCTATAGATCGCTTTGACTGTCTAGATTTTCTTCCTGTTGACAGTAATCTCTTTAAAGGAAGAGAAGCAAATCCTTCTTTGTGCTTCTTGGCTCGTTGAAGCTGGAAGTCCTATCAATGAACTCGGGACATCCTGCCTTGAGCTATCATGTTATGCATGCTTCAAGTTTGATAATATGCCTGTGCCTATTACATCCCATCATTCGTTTCCTGTAGATGGCAGAGAGAGGATGTCATTTTCGACATTATGTTCAGGGAATAGGACTTACCATTTTGAAACGTGATGATCCTTTCTGTTTGCCCCTGCTTTCTTGGCAGGGTGTCATTGAATTCGGTGAGTTCACATAATGTGCTTGCTTCAAATGCCCCCTGTCACACTAAGTCAAAAGGGATGGGATTGATCTTCTGAGACATGAAGTGAGTGAGTCAGAAAGACAAACATGATTACATTTATCATTTTTTTTTTTGAAAGATTTTGGTGATGAAGTGTTTTTTGTTTTCAAAATATGTATTCGGGGGAGAAAAAGCATGAGGAAGCCCAGCCCTTAGTATTCTCCTTGGATGGTATATTTTTTTTCATGGTTGGATAGCATCACCGGGCTGGTTTGGAGTACCGCCTCATGCTCTTAAAACAAAATATTATAAATGCACAATAGAGTACTTGGAATGAAAAATACAACAGTAGCACACTAGACAAGATAAGAAACATGAAATTATAAAAACAAGCAACACCCATGAAAACTCCTATGAAAAGGAGCACTTTGATAGTGCTGGTTTTGAAATCAAGCGCCTTTGAGTTCCTCGCCTCCGTAGACTCAAAGTATTTGCATGAGAGGACCACTTCATTGAAGCTATGGAAGTGCAACCCATACAACCAACAACGATGCTTGCGAGGTAATGCCCCTATGAATAGCTTTATCATTTCTTCTTCGGCCAGCTGAGGGTAAGTTTGCATTATAAAAGCCTCCCACCTCCTTGCATATGCTCGAAAATCCTCCATTGGTCTTCTTCTGAAGTGAACTAAGTTCTAACAAGGCACTTCAATTCCAATCTGGCTTTGATACTGAAGCAAGAATGCAGAAGACAGCTCATTCCAATCTCTCATGAGGTAGATGTCTGCTGTGACGAACCATTGTAATGCGAGACCAGTAAGACTTTCTTGGAAGGCCCGAGCGGTGAATGACATCGGGCCATAGTATCGACTCATTTCAAAGCATGGAGATACCGCAAGTGGGCCACGGGGCAAGTCGTGCCGTTATACTTGCGGAGATTGGGTATCCACATTTCTATGAGGGTCATGATCCTACGAGGGCAAGACGAGCCTGGTATGTCTTGGTTAGGCCACTGGTTTTCCCACTACATTGTAGTGGTGAATTTTTCTGTTTCAGGGGAGTTGGATTCTACCGAGATTACCCCATTGCTTTCTTCTTGGTCAAAATTCCCGAATGAGGATAAAGTATTGAAGCTATCCTCATGGTCAGAGGACAAGCTTAGTACTTCGTTAGGATCGTAGCGGATAAAGACGTATGCTTCCTCTTCTGACGGGCCTTCATCCCCGGATGAGAGTAGAAAAATGTTATATGATGAATCGTCGGTTTCATTGTCGAAATAACGTCGGAAGTCCTTGGGATTGTATTCGGAGCCGGGAAGTCTTCGGGGGTTGTACTCTAGGGGATTGTAGCCTTCAAAGCTGTATTCTTGAGAATGCTCGAAGCCTTGGTGCGGTGGCTCGTCAGCAGGTGCTGTATTGATTTGCTTAGGCTTTCTTTTCTTGGCTTCTGGTCTAGACCTTTTGAGTAAGGCCCTTCGTTTTGCCAGCTCGATTCTGTCAAAGGAAGTGAGAGACATTGGAGTTTCACTATCTGATTCACTTCCCAAGTTGATAGGGGTTGGTATTCTTTGGACCCTAGCTCTTGGAGTAAGCTTGGGGAGTTGTCCGGTCGTGCCCCGATCTTGAATAGGCTCTGTGTCTTTGATCTCGTACAAGGGCTCCTTGCCTTTCCTAGTGGGAAATTTTCCAGTAACAGGGTGTTGTTCAACTGCCCATTTATCATACAAGGCTTTATTGACATGTTCTTCTCTTAACTCAGCAGCTAATGGTTCCTCGTGCTCCGCGATCATCAGCTCTTCGTAGGGCAAGGCTATGTCAGGGCTGATGTCAATATCATATTCTTGGTGAAAAACATGAATTAGTTCCCTCCGTGTTTTAAGGAGACTAATCTTCCCGACAATGTACCATCGCAAGGCGGGGCGGTCAAGCTCGATTGGTATGATTGAATCATCCTTCGGACTAGGTAGGCTCGCAAGTAGGTCTCTGGGCGGGAGGTATCAGCGTACCTTTTGCATTCAGGTGCTTTGAGTTTTTCGGGGATCTCAATGCCGGCGTAATTGGACAGGTCCATGGGATTATGCTCCTGCAGCTGGCTTAACTTTTTCATGATCCTTTCAGACTGTCTATGGTACTGGCTATTTTCTGGCAAATTTGCAGGTGTCATGATGGTGTTTAAGGCGACTACAGAGTTGGGTTCGACTTGAGTGGATTTCATTTGTCTCGAGAGTTGTTGAAGGACAATGGACATCTGTCCCATGCCGTCTTCAATGTTAATGAGACGATTTTGTACATCACTTTGATCGGGCCCTATTGCATGAGGCCATTCGCGGGCGATTAGTGGCCGGAGATCCATAATTACCTGTTCGTGGTGAAAACAATGAATGAACACGACAGTAAACAAAGATTGACCCATGGCAATGGTCTAACTACTTTCTTATTTATCAAAAGAGGATTTATAGACTGCAAACTCCTTGCTTGAAATTGAAAAGACGGGATGAAATACTAGATATTAAACAAGAGTCCCTAAACAATGGGACATAACTTTCACACTATTTACACTAAGGGGCACATGATTGCCAATTTATATGCGACGGGAGCCTTGTTCTTGCGAGAACGCCGCTTCCTTGAAGGCGGCTCGAGGTGTGCATCCAGTCCATTCCATATCCCTCTCCATGAGCTCGCTTGCTCGTCGGCTTCTCTCGCCGATTGAGTGAGGGACCGATGGCTTCCATTTTTCGGGATGCGATGGTTGTGGATGTAGGACATGGAGGCATGGTGGGCTTTTTCTTCTCCCTCAAGCCCTTCGGTACCACGATCCTTTTGCGATGGCACTTGTCCCAAGTTTCCCGAGCGGTAGAAACTTCGAATTCGTAGTCACGGCTTGTATTGAAAAGAACTGGAGGGATCATCCTCTTGAAAGGCGGTGGGATCTCTGAAGGGCTCCATATTGTCGTGCTACTCGATACGGGTAATAGGGAATGGCGCCGGTGAGGCCGAGCAATGGAATTGGGCGGGTGCGTATGAAAGCAAAGTGAGCTCTCTTTTCATGGAACCAACCAGCACACCATTGGAATGCCTCAGGAGCTGGGTCTCTTAGGAAGCTTACCCAATTTAAACAGCTTTGATTGTGAATGTATGGTCCTAGAACCATAAATTTTTGTAACGGATTTTCGAAAGCATTTGTTTCAGATGATCGCATGAAGTCTCGAAATTCGCTTAGGTGAGAAAAGAACCAGACTTGTAAAATTTCAGGAGATGCTCGCACGATTTTTTCCGAGTTGTCTTTAAAACGATAAAAAGACAAGAATGTTTCGGTTAAAATCATGTTGACATAATTTCCTCCTCTCAAGATTTGATCAACTATCCATGCCATCTCGGGACTTATGGCATTTCTTTGATGGGGGAAAACGATGAGCCCGAAAAAAAGCCGGGAGGAAAATCTCACTTTTTCGGGTCATAGGCTGATTTTGAAAACATGCATTCACGAATTCTAAAGGGCATACATTATGGTTGTTTTCAAGAATTTGCCTCATGACATGGATTTCAGTTCCTAAAAGTCGCGCCAACCCGCGTCACGGGAGGGCGCCAGTTGATGGCTTGACGAGCTTTTTCTCGAGAGGCATTCCAGTGATGATGCTGTATGCTTCCGGGGTTGGGGTTAGCTCAAACCTACCGAATATAAAAAATGGCTGTCTTCGGGCACAGAAATGTGCCATGGCTTGTATGACTTCGGGCGAACAGTGATTTGGATCAACGATAGGAGATGACCGACTTTGGCCTTCACACGCTCTTGGGCAACCGATCTAATTGACCCCACCATCGAAGAGCTCGCTTGAGAGTAGGGATGAACTGGATATCGTCTTTCCCCATCGCATATAAACTGGGACTTGAAAAGCTTATCCTAAATTGCCATGGGCCAAATAAAAGACTGAGTAAAAGTAAAGAAATCACTTTGCTTTTAAAGAAAAATGGCAAGCACAAAGACATGCGCATGGGACGTGCGGCTCGATTTCTAACTCGAAGGCTTGATGAAATTAAAGGTATCCGCTCGTCGCGGTCTCGCGTTACGAAGCATACCCCCTTAACCTCGGCTAAGAAATTCGGGGAAAAGAAAGGCAACCTCTACATCGCAGTCTCGCGTTCGAGGTCGTATCTTTCTTAACACCATCCTAGAAATCCTATGGCGGCCTAGGTCCGGCGGCCGGGTTGTGTGTGCCATGTGTAGTGCTAAAACAGTAAAGCATGCGCAACAATTTATAATCACAAGATAATCTATGTTAAGCAAAATTAAAATAAATTTCTAAGCTTTTGACCTGCATGAAGAAACAAAACCTAAGTTAGTAAAGAATTTAAACAAGACAAAAATGGCTTAAGTCCTCAAAGTCCCCAGCGGAGTCGCCAAGCTGTCGCGACCTCTTTTTTTCGGCTCCCGCGATCGGGTACGAGCACCTAAGGAGGCTAATGGCTTGGCTGAAATTATTATGCCCGGACTCTCCCAAGTCTACCAATTCACGACTTAATGGTTCAAGTTTTTAACCCGTAATTCAATTTTTAAAATGGAGTCGCCACTAATCGATTTGGGGTGGGTTGATTAGAAACCCAAGTGAAGTATCGGGAGAAATACTCACTCTGCGCAACCAGAGAAATTAGGATCGGGGACTTGATTACACTAGTTAATCACTAATGCCCTTTCGGTACCTAATCTTGTTTAAACCCCGAGGTTTTTTGGATGTTCGAGGGATTTTCCATGCATTTTTGGGAGGAAAAACATTTTTTAAGTCATTTTCTAATTTTTTTGGACACAAAGGGGATTTTTTGGGGTTTTTTGGGTACTCTTTTGGAAAAATACAAGTCTTTTTGGCCTTTTTCTGAATTTTTAGCTTTTTTTGGATTTTTGGCATTTTTTTTGGAAAATATGGAATATTTTTGATTTTTTTGATTTTTCAGAAAATAAAATATTTTTTAATATTTTTCAAAATATTTTTGGAAAATAAATTATTTTTGATTTTTCTCGATTTTTTTAGAAAACAAAACATTTTTCAACATTTTTTAAATATTTTTTGATTTTCTGGAAATTAAAACAATTTTGATTTTTTTAAAATAAATTATTTATTTATTATTTATTAGAATACTATTTTATATTAAAATAATAAAACAAAACCGGCCCGGGTCGGATCCGCGGGTTGGTCCGACCCGGCCAGCGACCAGCGGACGGGCCCGGGTTGGGTGTTTAGGGACACCCGCCCGACCCGACAACCCGGCCCGACAGCCCGCTCCGTGACCCGACTCCCCGGGAACCCTACCCGACCCGGCTCCAATTCGCGACCCGACTTCGCAACCCGCTCCCCCGGTGAAACCCTACCCGGATCCGACCCGGCTTCCGCCGCCCCTTAAATCGCGGAATCCCTACCCGGCTTTCCAAACCCGGATCCGCTTCGTGACCCGGAAATCGCAAACCCTAGGGTTTGCGAATCCGCGGCGCCGAAAGGGGAAACGGGAGCATTCGGCGGCGACGGCGGCGCGGCAACGATGCCCGGACTACGGAGAGGGAGATGGCGACGGCGACATCACGATACGGTCGTGGCGACGGCGCGACGGGGCGCGCGCGACGGCGAGACCCACGCGAATCTCCTCTTCTCCGGCGTCCCCTCTCTCTCTCTCTACTCCGGCGAAGCCCGGATCCGAAGCCGCGAGCCCTCGGCCCCCCGGGTCTCTCGGTGGGGTGTCCAAGGGTCGCGACCTCGATCCGGCTCTCTCTCTCTCCGGGATCTCGTGCTCAGCCTCCACCCACTCGGATCTCTCCCCCTCGTCTACGGCCGCGAGTTCTCGGATCTCGGCCTGCTCGTCCTCGGCCCCCCGTCTGAAGTCTCTCAGTGGGAGGTTTCGAGGATCTGCAGCCTTCGATCCTTCTCGGCGTCCATCTCTGCCGTGTCCCCCTTCGTCGAGGATGGAGGGCCTATTTATAGGCGCGGGAGCGGCGGGTCGGCGAGGCTTTGACCCGCCGGTTGGACCGCCGTCCCATCCGCCATCATCGCCTCCTCCGATCACGTCCCGTCGACGCCAACCGCTCCCGCACGCGATCGCCGTCCGCTCAAGCTTCTCCGGCGCCGCGCCGCGCGTGCTCCTCGGTGGCACGAGGAAGAAGACGACGCGGAGGGGGCCGGGCTTGAGGCGACGATGGGCCGAAGGCCCACGCGAGGAGAGGGGGCTGCCCTTTTGCTTTCGCTTTTCTTTTTTTGTTTTTTTGTTTTTTTGTTTTGGTTTATTATTCGAAAATTAAATAAAACAAAATAATAATAAAATAAAGCCTAATTTTAGGCGTCAACACTATAAATCCAAAAGTTTTTCTCAATTTGCCAATTGAGTCCATGTGGCCAATTTTGGTCCGAAATCGTTGATTTAAACACTAGCTATCATACGTGATATAACTGACATTGACATTGATAATTTTCAATAATATTTTGATATTTTATTAATTCTTTAATATTTTTTTTTTCTTTTTTTATTTCCTTTTTTGGTTCAAAGGGTTGGCAGCTTGGTTGAGGGCCAAGCGACCTTTGCAAACCACTAATCGAGGACCGGCAACCCCCGTCAGCCCTTTGGCAAAGGCCACTAAGCCCTTGGCAACTATGAACTAGGGTCGTGGCCCCTCATTGAGGCTGGCAAGGGTGATGTCATGGACCTCGTTATGGCTACTGAGGGCCACCAAAACTAATGAGGGTGTCGGGAACCAATGTTGTGGTTGGCAGATGTTGCTAGGCCTTAGACAATGGCCGACTTGAAACAAAAAAGGAAAAAAAAAATTCAAAAAATACCCATAAAATTTTAAAATTATTTATGTCAGCACCGATCATGCCAAATAAGATGACCAATATTGACTGGACTGCTACATTAGTGATTTTCCGCCAATTTTGGCCAAATGGACTTAATTGGCAAAACTTGAACAAGTTTAGTACTTAATTGGTAAAATTAAAATGTTTAAAATAAAATTGACAAAAGTGCATTAGATTAAGGATTTTTTGGACAATTTTGTCGAGTGAACAAAATATGAGAAGTCAAAGTTACTATCTAAACTGGTTATTTACACTTGACGGGAGATTAATCAATACAAGAAGTGCTTATCTAAACTGCTTGATTAAAGCCTGTTCATGCAATTCTCGATTTGTTTCTCGTCAAAGTTGATGGGCTAGGAAAGAGATATTACATGCCATCGAGGAAATATACTCGATAAGTCTCGCAAGAGTAAAGAAAATATTCTATCGTCCTTTTCAAAAACAAAATGGACAGCTAAAGTCGACAACGTCCAGTGAATTTTTTGGTAAATATATAAATGTCATTAATCATGTGAAGTACAGAAGCTTAGGAGTATTTCCCAGCATTACAAACACAACTAATTATGTGAGAATATGGAAGTAGGAAGCCTCCACATAGATGGCAACAAAATAATAGCTTGAGAGATTCTACAATTCTGGAAAAGTGAGGCCCTACCCCTCCCAATATTACGTATTCGCACCAAAATAAGATTGATCTCAATCGACTTAATTTGGAGACATCTATGATTGTGTTCCATTCAAACGCAATACATGGTCGCAAAGAAGGATTATCTCAAGGAGCCACACTTCCAAATTCTTGCCCTTTGTAGCTTTCATCATCCAATGAAGTTGAAAATCCCATCCTCCCAAAGAACATTGGATACCATTCTGTGTGAGGATATTTCGCCATATATTTCCAGTCCAGTTACACCTAGAAAATAAGTGAGTTCTGTCTTCTATACTGGACATACATAAGTTACGTTAAATATCAACTGAAGGGTTTCATAGTGATATGCTCACTGCTATCAATAATCTATCTTGAAAATAATTCTAATTGATTTCATCTTCTCCTCATAGAAAAATTTGGCAGATCCATGCCCTTCATTTTTCGCACTCTTCCTTCTTTCCCAAACAAAAGCAGTCAAATCAGTGGCAGATGAACATGCTTTCTTTGTATTCCAATTTGAGCGAGGCTAGTGGTACAAGACAACGCATGTACATATGATTAACATGCGAAAGCCTAGGTAGTGATGAAGTTATGCCATATGTGGGGAAGCAAATTTGCCATGCTTCTCAATAAACAAACCGTAATCCCAGACTATCTGCATTTGTCTGATGAGTGAATCAAGTTACATGATTCGCGGAACACAAACTTGAGGCTAGAAACTGATTGATTTTTCTAGGTAGAAGACCATAGACTTTTCAAACTGTATTCTTTAAAATTTATATAAAGACATGTATATCGCAGTTACAAAAGTTTGCTTGATTAGTTGAGGTCTTTTATATACAACCCCAAATTTCCACATGTGCTTTCTATCCATGGACTTTGACCTCTCTTAGGTACTTCCTCTCTCCTGTCTCCTCCCTTCTAAACTCTTGACGGGAATAGTAGTCCGTCAATCACTTTGATTCCCCACTATTTCCCGTTCACCCTCCGCGGGCATGTACTCATCTATGTTCGATTTGGGTGTGGCTGCGTATATACTCATGAATTAGTGGATCCCCAATACTTATAATCGGACCCATTAAGACATTTGATCATATTATCATTATCATAGAAATTTATCTATGAAGTTAAGGTTTTACATAAACTAACAGAAAACTCAAAATTTTCTATGGACTTGTTTTAGGTGGCATCTTGAACTCGAGCAAGGCAATCACTCACAATTCTTTTTCTTCATCTCTTTACCAATGGGCCTAAACCTTTGAACAAATTATCAATATAGTCATTTCGGATTAATTTTAACAAAAAATCACTAACGTAGTGGTCCAGTCAGTGCCACATATCCTACATGGCATGGCTATGTGGAGTGATTGGTTCCGATGTGTACAAATTTTTAACTTTCTTTAAAATTTTCTTTTTTTTTCATTTTATTTTTTATTTTATTTTCATTTTCTTCACATTGCCAACGAAGCCGCCACCATGGCTGCGAAGCCTGCGAGCGAGGGCTCATGACGCCCTCACCCACTGCCGGTAGTTGGTCACTAGTGTTCTTGACTAGTGGTTTGTAGCCTCCCTAGCCCTATGAAGAAAATTGAAAGAAAGAAAAGAAAAAGGATAATAAGAAATAAAAAATTAGAAAATTAACAATTGTCCTTGTCAATATTGACTATGTCACATAGAATAATCGATGCTAATAGGACCACAATGTTAGTAATTTTCAATCAAAATTAGCTGGAAAGATTACATTGGTAACTCATTAAAAATGTTTATAACTAAATTGATAAATTTTTTAAAATGTTTAGACTAAGTCAATAATTGAAATATTTAGAACTAAATAATTGAAATATTTAGAACTAAATTAACAAATTATCGAAAATTTTATGATTGAATTGGTACAACTAGAAAATTTGGGACCTGAATTAAATACCGTACAATAGGTTTGATAATTTTTTGATAATTTTTCGGTGCCCTTGGTTATCTTTTTGGATAAAAAAAAAAGACTGATTTTGTACAATGATTCTTTTCCCTCCTTCATGAGATCCCAGACATTTGTCCAGTAATATCATGCTTTTGCCAGACATATTTTAATTTTGTCGCGCACTTTCCAAATTGTGGTAAATAAACAACTTTTGAATCGCTTTCATATTTGCGGTACGCTTCGTTGTCTTTTTCCATGACAGCATGATGAAACCTAGACAGCAAGTGGCCTTATCTTTTATTTCATATGGTCCTACTGATTGAATTCAATCTCTGCTGAAGACATGGATGACGGGAGCAGATTTGTCTTACCTGCCTACGGGTTGCGTCATCATAAAACAAATCAGCACTCCAAGATTGTATCTTTAAATTATTGAATGAGAGGCCGCAGCCCCATACATTCACGTGTCATAATTGATATTTAGGTGATTAAATAATGAGAGGTCATTCGACTCACTTCATGATGTCATAAGTTAATAATTTATGAAAGCCTGTTTTTGTTGTTTAGGAAATTGCCTCATGTGAAGTTTGCCAACAACATTGAATTGCCATCTAAACCTAGTTTCATGATGTTTTTCCATGTAATGCAGTTTCAGTCATGACCGATACATGTATTAATATAGCTTATCTCCTTTTAGAGGGAAAAAAAGGTTGTCTTTCTGACCTAATTAGTGGTTTATGAGCAGCTCAAGATTGAAAAATTAGTAGCAGGTAGAATACTAGCCAGGCGCAAGAACTTCGCAAACCAAAAAAATGTAAGTGAATTTAACACAAGCAAACCACAATGATTTATGTGGCTTGGTGATTGACTTATTTATAGGCCAAGTGGTACACAATCGTTATGTTAGATTAGAATTAGAGACAGGCCGTGGATCATATTTCTTGTGCCCATGCCATAAGGTGCTGCAATTTCCACTCCCGCCTTGTGCCCAATGCAAGGCATAGCAGCGGCCCTAGTTTACATTAATTGGACAAAATAAAATTCTCCCTTAAGAATACCTCTATCTTGGGGGAAACTAAAGACAATATCCTCGGATTCCTTATGAAGGTATTGTTCCAACATGACCATAGTGAGGAGAAATCAGAGAGATGCAGATATGTGGTACGATGGCAAGGTCCCACTTCGAAATGAAGAAGAAGAAGAAGAAGAAGAGAGAGAGAGAGAGAGAGAGAGAGAGAGAGAGAGCGGGGTAGTGGACGGCGAGATGGCGACAGGCGAAGGTAGAGAATCGTTATGTCAAAGAGATTGGAGGAGGAGGAGGTTAATCATAACGAGAAGAGTGGGAAGAAACTAGACTAAAACTTTTGCCAATTTTTCCTGAACCCCAACTATCATGCCCCACCAGTCGCTCTATGGGGCTCAGGAAATCCCTGGTTAGTGTATATGACTGATAAAAAAAAAAAAAAAAAAAAAACATAGGTAGGATAAGGATTCTCAACCTACCCCAATCTTAATATGTTGAATCGGGTTAAAAGTTTCATGTCGTACAACCAATGGATTTAGGATTTGGGACTGGTTTGGGTACAAAAGTTTCTTGCCAGACGGATTTGAGATGGGTTCAGCCAACCAAAACCTATCTCTCTTCCACTAAACTCCAAAAATACTAGATTTCCTAACTGATCATAATTTCAAACATGATACATGACAAAAACTCCAACCGTTTCACATTGATTACGAGGCAGCTGTATTGCACCGTTGTCTTAAGGTTTGCATGGGGCTCTTACATCTGCTGTGACTGAAAAAATAGTCTGTTGAATTACGGAAGTCATTGGAAAGTATGAAAGTGGTAAACATGAAAGTCTTGGTCGCGCCGTAGAATAGACGTCTCTCTTCAAGTTCTTGATTAATTCCCTTACTGGTCGTACATGAGCTGTCGTCTCATGATTTCTCAATATTTTCAAGAATAGGATGGTCTACTGAACGTTTGTTTGGGTTCTTGAAATCAAATGCACGTGTTCAAAAGTTAGAGAAGAAAGAGAGTAACACAGCAATGTTTTTCCAGCTTTGCCCGTTGACCACATCCATTAGGGGTGTGAGTGCGAATATTATGCACTTTCTTTCCTTCTTTCGTTCCGTCCAAGAATGAAAGCGTGTTGAAGGGAATGGTATGGTCAATATTTCAGAATTTGGGACCCTTCATCAGATCGGAAGTTTCCTATTGTATTTGGTGCGTTTTATGACTGGTGAAGAAGATGTATTATTTATCTTCACTGCTGACAAAGGATCAATATATCTTGGTTAAAAGACACTCTACAATAATAGCAAATTCTTGTTTTTTTTTTTTTTTTTTTTTTTTACAAGAACAAAATTAACTTTTGCAATTGCATCCTAGGTTTTACTTATATGAGTGAGGTGCTCTCTCTCTCTCTCTCTCTCTCTCTCTGGCATGTGCAAACACACATAACGAGTAACCGGTCTTCCAGATCTATGAAATTAACAATTAATGCTGCGTTCTGATGTATATCCCAACGTTTAATTATTTGAAGAGTACTTGCTGTTAAAGATTGGGCTGGAACTAAGCATGTCTTGTTAATCAATAGAAGCCACGATTTCAATACGTACGATGTCCTTTAACCCTTCAAGAGAGTCACTCCTTTCAGTAATTCCACTAAAACAATGATAAAAAATAGGTAATGCAACACTTGAGTAATCTCAAAGCACATATTGATATACTTTTTATATGCTAACCACACTCCAATCAACGTGCAGACGTGCTTTGTGTAATACTTGCACCACAACGCCATAACAATATTTCTTAGAGCCAATCGTATATCAGATACAAGCACATCATATTATTTTGGGTAGAATACTGATATAAATGAAAGTTTGGTGCATTTAGGGAATGAAATTAAAGGATAATGACAAGAACATAAGTCGTTCCAAACTACGTTGATCAATAACTGACATTAGTTACCTGGATATTTTCTTGCCTGACTCGTTCAACGTTAGAAAAGATAAATGCGCCCTACAAAGTTGTATAGCACTCTCGAGCAGGTATATTCGCACGATGTGTAATTGACTTCTCAGCTAGTCCATTTAGTTCATTTAATTAATCTATTTTTTTTAATCATTATTGGCCTCCATTACCGGAAAAGTTCTTTTCACCACATAAAGAATGGCAAACTTTCGTCTAATTTCAAACTTGGTGAATTGGTCTGGTCGTGCTTTCACACCAATATTTAAGACCATAGAGAAATAATGTGTTAGTTTTTAATTGTTTGTGGAATTTATTGTCAGCCGTCGAATGCGCAGATGGGATAGGCTGGTTTTAATCACTTGCCAAAATCAATATACATCTGTTTCACACAGACATCACGAATATACCATGCTCTACATTCATTGTATGCGCAAATCATATATAATATATATTTTAATTTTTATGATATTATAATAGTACCTTTCGTTTTAAATTCTTCTAGGGAGAGTAAATGAAACAGGAAAGAGATATGTTCTAATTAATTTCAAGGAAACAAGCCCATTCGTTGCCGGAGAGAAAAAAAAATTGAATTGGGCAGATGTTCACGCTAAAACTTTTAGAGAAATGAATTGTCCTAGGTAAGTAAAGGGCTTTCCTGTATATAGTTGTAACTAGAGTATATCTCCTATGGCAAGTGACATTATTTGGATGTCAATACTGGGGTCAGTCCACACTTTACCATTGATGCTAAACATGCGCAACTTATGGTGCTTCCTAGAAGAGCAACTACCCAATTCCCTTGGAATTATCTGCTCATTAATTATCAATGAAAAAACAAGTTTTGCGATATTTTATTTTCCTGCTAAATCACTCTTTTAATTAAAAGTATTCTCAATCCCAACTAGCTGATTAGGATGAGCCTCTTGTGTTGTTGATCATCAACATGAGACCTTTGATTTAATCATAAGTAAAATGATCGGTTCCCTTTTTTTGGGTCGTCCATAGCAATTGTCTAGGGAAAATGAACACTAAAACGATTCCTATGGCTCATCTTTCACTAAAAATAGAGCTGGCATTTGGTGGCCTAAACACGTTGGGAATGGAGAAACTAGAAAGAATGAAAAAAAGCACTATTAGGACTAGTTGAGGATAGCTTCTGAATTGTAGTACCACGGTCACCCTTTCGACGGCCTTCAACGGGAACAGTATTAGATAAATACAAAAGTCAATTTTTATAGTTATTATGTCTTAAAATTTTATGAAATCATTGAGGTACTTAAAAGTTAATTAGTAGATTATGTTAATTTACGTTGGTAATATTAGTACTTTTTAATCCATCATCGATCCCCTGAGAAACAAGATAAAATAACCATTTGAACATCTCTTTTTTTTTTTTTTTTTTCTAATATTAATGTAGATGTACTTAATCGATTGCATTATATTTTAAAAATTTGAAAATTCCCATTGTTTGTGGCAAATTGTTCATCGTAAATTCACACGTCAAAAGTTAGAGTTCATGTAAGCAAGGATCAGATTGCTAAGACGAGTCGACCATGGCCAGATATTCTTTGCTCGGAAAAAGGATTGATCGGAAGACGCCAAGTAGGTTCGAGCTAGCTGAAACATTGAGCAAGGGTTACCATATAGTTAAAATCCTCCAATGGGAACGGAGACCGTTTATATTTTGGATATCAAATAAGAGTGGGGACAATATCCACTTTACTATGACGCTAAACATGCACAAAGCCATGCTGTTTCCAGGAAGAACAAGTACCCATTTCCCCTTGTTAATTATCTGCTTTTAATTATTCATAAAAAAAGCCATGCCCAATAAGCTTTAAGAGCACGTGCGAGGTACAGGACGAGTATAAATCCATGTGAACCCTCTTTGGAGAGGAATAACTCCATTCAAAGCCGACGAGGGTTGGAAACTGGGCAATCTCTGGTGCCGATGGCCAGGTATCCCAGGGTTGACAAAATCAGCAGCAGCAAGACAGTAAAGAAGGGTGCTTGGAGTGCAGAGGAAGACCGGAAACTGGTGGCTTATATCATGCGATATGGCATTTGGAACTGGACGCACATGGCCGAACCTGCTGGTGAGTACGTGATGTATTGAAGCTTTTATTTTCTGGATCCAGTTTTTCTTCATTGAACGAGTTCGATGTGGGTTTGGATCTTCCGGATTCAAGAGTATAGCATCCTCAAGAGTCAAGCGACTGAGGGTGTGTTTGGGAACCACTTCCCATACCTCTTCGGGGGTCCAAAGCCCCTTGGACCAAAATAAATGTATTTGGGAAAAAACTTTGGAAGGGACTTATAATGGCAAAGTTAGCATTTTTAAGGCTGAAAGCCTAGGTCCGGACCTGCTTTGGGCTTTCAGTTTTCTTGGCATGCCCACGCGACACTGTTCATTTTTTTTTTTCCTAAAATTGTCCTCACGAAATTTTTGTTTTTTCGGGTGCGTGCCTTTGTATGAGACACTGTTCATCTTCTCTGGGCTGGCGACCGCTAGAGGGATGCCGCGACCTAGGCAATCGTCGTTGGAGAGTCGCGCGACCTCCGTGAGTCGCAGATTTGGTTGCGACTAGATGCGGTCGTTGGCTACTGTCGCTTGCCGCATCACAACCTCCGCACGGAGCTCGCCGGTGCCGCGCGACCCATCTGGTCGCTGGTCGCAGGTCTGGTTGCAACCAGATTTGGTGTCGGAGGCTCGAGCGGTGACTAGATCGGGTGCGTGACCTTGCTACCCCCGGATTTGGGTCGCAACGGCGTCGTGCGACCTCTCGTGACCTCGTCGCCCCAGATCCGAGGTCCTCCCGCAAGGTCCTCCCGCGACCTCGACGCCTCGAATCTAGGTCACCGGAGGTCGAGGTGGCGTTGCGTGACGCGCGCAACCTCGCCGCCCCAGATTCGGGGTCGCCGGAGGTCGAGGTGGTGTTGCACGACGCACGCAACCTCGCCGCCCTAGATCCAAGGTTGCTGGAGGTCGTCGGTGGTCGCCGGAGGTCACCGGTGGCTGCTGCCCTTGCTGATCAATTTTTAAAAATTTTTCTTTTGATAATTGTTTTTACCACAAAACTCCTTTGTAAATGTAATTCCCAAACACCATTTTGCTCAAAGTACTTTACAAAGGGCTTTCAAAGTACAATTTACCAAACAGAGTTTGCATTTTGGAAAACACCTTTAACTCAAAGATCTTTGTATTTTCCTTAAAACTTTCCCCAAAAGTGGTTCCCAAACCCACCCTAAGTGGCGTATATATGGATCCAAACCCCGGAGCGGTGGTGGATCAAGATTTTATAAAAAAATTCAGCTCATAATCACTAACCCTAGTTTTGAATTTGTTATTATCATCAGGCTTGGCAAGAACCGGAAAGAGTTGCCGACTTCGGTGGATGAACTATCTGAGGCCCAACATCAAGCATGGCAACGTCACCAAAGAAGAGGAAGAAATCATTATCAAATTGCACAAAGTTCTTGGTAATCGGTAGGTGAATTTGGAGTATGCAGCATGATTCTTGGTTGGTATTGTACGACATACATGGACTTTGGGCAATTTGTGCTTAAGAATATGTTCTATTCTCGTGATTAAATCATTTTTTCCCAGTTAACTTGCAATTGACCTAATTGGCATGCAACTTCAAATCACCTTATTTTCCTAACTTATAGATACCATAGATACAGCAAACTAACTGAGGAAAAGTACCTATGCTAGGGCATGTAAATAACTTCGTATTATCTTTATACCCCAACCTGAGGCAGGAGAGAGGTAATCACTACTGTAAAGTATCTAGAACCGTAAATTAGAATCAAGGATTTCATATGGTATATATATTTCTGATTCTACCAACAAGCAAGAACACATTGTCATTGCTATTCATGATGAGCAAGGTTTCTAATTTTTAGTTTTTCCACTTGCAGTTGGGCCACAATCGCAAGTAGGCTTCCGGGAAGGACAGACAATGAGATAAAGAACTACTGGAATACTTGCTTGAAGAAACGCTTCATCCAAGAAAAGTTGGAAATGCCAATTACATGTGATGTAATAGTTAACTTCAATCCAAATAATAATTTGACCCACCAAAGTCCATCTATTTCCATTCTTAATCCTACAGAAGCAACAAATCTTGGATCCCCCCAGGATATTCCAATACTAGATGCAAGCAGCTTGTGCCCATCTTATGAAGTCCATCATGGTGACAAAACCCAAGTGGATCACTGGCACTCACAGGGCAATATAATTGGAGAAGATGCAAACTTGTGGGAACAATTGATTTCTCTGAAATATTTTAGCACAACAGAAGATTTGGAGTGCATGTGCCAGAACTCGGGAAGTATATTGCCTTCTTCTGAGGGTACATACTCCAATCATGTGTATTTTGGTGATTCCTATGACGACTTCACCATAGATTTATGGGGAAACCGATGGTAATAAGGTTGATAATTGTCGCAATCGTGGATCTCCTCAGTAATGTCAGTTTTCCTTTGTTTTTCATGAGGCTTGCTTTTTCCCCCTATGTAGTAAACTTTGTTGTGCGTCTATCTAATAAAGTTTCCGCAGGGTTGTGTATAATAGCCTATCATGTCTATCAGTAAGAGTGGACTAATGGAATAATGTTGTACTATCCAAAATCAATCTATGGTGATAATATTTTGTCTGGTTTAGAGGTCAACTCTCCTTTACTAATCATATATGATCTTTATAGTGGAGCTTCATGCTTTATCAGAACGACGTAAGAATATGTATTCTAAATTTCTTGTTTGTTCTTTAAGTAGTGTTGTCATACTTTTATTCCTTCTGATATAATTTCTTCCAGTATGGTGTTTGAGGTTTTTGCTTCTGTTGCGCATTTTAGCTCTAATAGCACTTGTTCAAAGTAATGTGATTGCATAAGTATGATTGGAACAAATCGAGATGAAGTTAATTATGCTAAATTATGTTCTTTCCAAGTGAATTACAATCTCTCCCAAGTGCTGACAATAATAAATTTGAATGGATATGTACTTAATAAGATCTTATCTATCTTTCAACCAATGCAATGATGGTATAGCGTTGAACTAAAATGTTTTGCCTTGCACACTACTTCTTGATATGCCAGGGCTTTACTTGCTTTTACATTTATACACAACCAACTCTCAGTGTACATTTGTATATACAGGCAAAACTGTTGCGAGGTTGAGCCACATCGCATGCTCATGTTTGAGTTTTATCTGGTATTTGCTTTCTACGGTCACTTTAGCAAGTCTTTAATCACAACAAATCTCTAACTTTGTATATATCTCCTAGAAAATTTGCCTTTATCCTCAACTCTGGTATTTTTTTCTCCACTAGCTAATTTCGGAGCACCCTACTTGCACGAAGAGGCTTATCGCATCGATTGAGTGTTGGTATGCATTTAATTCATTATACCTCATTCCTTGGATAACTTTGGCTCCTTGTGGCAACCGCATGATCCAACGACTAAAATGAATTACTAGAGTATGTATGTTCTGGATTTACGCAATAAAGATTCGTTGCTTAGATATTCGGTTGTTATTTTTTTAGCTTCGCTTTTGGAGCTAACTAATTTCAAGAGTAAGTAGCGGGTAAACTTATTCTATTCAATCAAGCTATATGACATCTCAAGAATCCTTGAAATCAAGTTGGGTTCCACCAGAATAAGTCCTCATCAGTTCTCCTATTGTGAATTGATTGTAAAAGACTTACATGAGGACATGGCTACTACGGGTGAGCAAGCGCCCCGTTTTGAATATGTTGTTCGGCTCAACCATAACAGGCTGGACTTGGAATTTCCAGGCTAGGTTCTATTGTACAAGAAAAGACTCCGATTGAACTCAATTGGTCTGAGTTAAGCCGAGTCAGGCCTAGTTCGAATTTTCCTACGTTTTAAAATTAAAAATGGATTAATATATATTTTTAAATCTCTAAAATCACTTTTTGATTAGTATGGACCGACTCGCTTGCTCAATTAGCTTTATCTAGTATATGGTGAGTTTGAAAATTATTCTGTATCTATTATAATTCAAAGTTACTTGTAGGCAGTCACGTGCGTTGCACTCTGGACATGATTATTGGTTCAAAAAACAGATTCAAGAATATGGCTTTTTGAATGGATAGTCTTGGATTGTGACATTCCGATTGGCATGCATATAGTTTTTTTCCCTGAACTGATCACTTATGGGATAACTAGTTTATCAGGTGAAGCCATTAAGAGATTCTAATGCATCAGACTCGAGAATTTGAATAGGAAGCGACTTTTCGACCGAGCTAATATGCAAGGGTCATTATGGCACAAATAAAAATCGATTAGAGATCATAGATAGATCGACTTGACAGAGGCATGTGATCAAGTGTGGATGATTCCACCGGATCGCATAATTTTGTCGATCAGCACTGGACCTACTTTTTTGTCGATTGGGTACCGTGTGTCCATATTTGAAACCTTGAGATTACATCAATAACCGAACGCCAATGTGTCAAAGATGTACATTGTGGCTTGAATTAATCAACCACAGGTCAAATGCATGAAAATTTCTAAAGCTACCCGGTAGATTAGGACGCGCTAGTATCGTGCCAAAATGAAATTAACCGTGAAATTAAGATCGAATTCTGAAATTGGAAGTCATAGTGTGTCACAAATCTTATTAAGAACATTGGATTAATTTATGGACTTTAATTGGACTCAATTGGAAGATAATCGAGTGGAATGGAAGAAGAAGTTGTACAAGATTTTATGCCTCGGCGGAAAATGAAATTGAACCTATTGGACTAAGGTTATGGGAGATTGGAGTTAGTGGAAGATGACATCACCTTATGTCATGGTGGTTGGAGCCAAGTGATGAGAGCTTGACAAGTGGAGGGTGGAGATTTAATCTCAAAAAGGGCACCGATCAACATCATCTTCAAGGAGGGAGTGTGACCGGACCAGGCCAGCCCGCACGCTGCACGCCCCTTCGCCGCTCGCTCGGTCGCTCGATGCCACCGCTTGTCGCTAGCGCCGTCGCTGACGCCACTCGTCCGCACGTACCATTCCCCCTTTCGCTCACACGACCGACCAGCTCGCGTGCAGCTCCACCTTGCTTGTGCAACCACGAGCCCCCTCGCACCTCCGTCCAACTGCTACTCCTTGTTGCTAGCCACCGCCGGAGACCCGTCAGTGCCGCCGTCTGCTCTGCCCAAGTTGCCGTCGTCCTCCTCCGCCCGTTCCGACCCAAACCACCCACTGTCTCCCCCTCCGTCAGCCCCAATCAACGATCGGAAAAATGGGTATGATAGCCGGTTTTGGCCCATTTTGGCCGGCTTCCGACCCTGAATACTTGGCCCGCTTTGAGGAAAGTTGTTCCCCTCGACGCCCCTGTCGTTTTGGTATGCTCGGCTAGTTCAATCCGGTGAGTTTAGCTCACTAAACCTTGATTAGAGGGTTAATGATGCTTTATGTGTGCTTAGTTTATGTTAAGTGGTATTAGTTGGTTAGTTTAATTTATTTAAGTGTAGATTATATTAAGTTACTTAATTAACTTAAAGTGTGTTTAATTTAAGGTTAAGTGAATGTTTATATTAATATAAACCTTGATGTGACATAAATGAATTTACTTTTGATTTATTTAAATATCTCGAAATTATTAAATAATTTAATAATATATTATTATTCGAAATTATTAAAATATTATTATTTAATTATTTTCGGAATAAATTTAATTATTTATTAAATTCGAAAATTTTGTTAGGACCCTAAATTCTCATAATTTTGTGCCGATCGCTGCTATGTATTCAGATTATGAATTTGATGATTAGATATTACAAATTGAGTGATGATTTGTGCAATTGATTATTGAATTGTTGTGTGTTGGTTGAAAGACTCGGTCGCAGTAATGGCTACGCTAACTGGATCTTTATTTCTTTAGAAATGCCGTCAATAGAGTGACGTAGCTTGGGTCGTAGTAGAGGCTAGGCCAACTGGACCCATGCTCCTTCGGGAATGCCGTCGAGGTAGTGACGAAGCCGCGCTCCAAGGGAGGGAGGCGATACCTGGCATTAATGTCAGTAGATAGCCAAACTGCGAGTAAGCTATGCCCTTGTGTGGCAGTGAATAATGATTTGGAATGCGCGCTAAGTGCGATTATGATTTAAATGAAAGTGATGATTCCCATTTGTTTGAATTATTATTACTACCTGAAATTGTGTGATACAAATTGTGCTAATCTGCAGGAAGGAATTAAGACGAGGTAAGTCTTCTGTGTGATGTGGCTAGGCCACCCGGGGTGTATTTTCTTTCTAATGGGGTTTAGGGGATTGAACTTGCTGAGACAATATCTCATCTCGGTTGTGGGATTAAAATTTTAGATCCTTGGTGGACGGAGCAACCAGATAGCTTTGGTTGGCATTGATGAGTTGCAGAGGTGAAGTCATAAGGAATAGAGAATGTGTCCGACTTGTAGGTCGTAGGATAGTTCCTTTTTAAGAGTCGGTCTTTTGTAGACTTTTGGCCGTAGACCTCTGTTTGTAATTCTGTTGAATTATGAAAGTGTTGGGAAAAGTACCAAAAAAGTCCTAAACCTATTGCATTGGTACCAATTTAGTCCTAAACTTTTCAATTGAACCAATTTAGTTCTAAACCTTTTACTATTGGTACCAATTCAGTCCATCCGGTCAATTTTAGCCGGCCAACGCTGACGTGGATGTCGGCCGGTCGCCGGACGCCGACGTGGAAATTTTTATGATTTTTTAATTATTTTTCAATTTTTTAATTATTTTTTATTAATTTTTTTTCTGTCTTCTTCCTAGCAGTGGCCGGCAAGCCTCCGGTGAGGCTCGCGCCACCGGGCGAGGGCCACGGCCCTCGCGCACGTCGGCGAGGGTCACGGCCATCGCCCGGCCTCTCTTAGGGTTGCCGGTGAGGAGGCTTCGCTCGGATCTGGGTGAGGCCAGCCTCGCCCGCGGCCCTGGGCAAGACCGAGTGGCCCTCGCCAGCCGTCGGCGAGGGTCGCAGCCCTCACTCGGCCTCGCCCAGATTTGGGCTAAGCCGCCTCGCCCGCGGCCTTGGGCGAGGCCGAGCGCGGGCCGCAACCTCGCCGGCGACGGGCGAGGGCCACTCGGCCTTGCCCAGATCCGCGCGAAGCCGCCTCGCCGGCGGCCATCTGGGTGAGGCCGGCCTCGCCCATGGCCCCGGGAGAGGCCGGGTGAGCCTCACCGGAGGCTCGCCGGCAAACACAAGGAAGAAGACAAAAAAAAAAAAAAAAAAAAGAGAAAAATTAATAAAAAATTCGAAAAAATAATTAAAAAATCATAAAATTGCCACGTCAGCATTTGGCCACCCGCCGACGTCCACGTTCGGCCAAATTGCCAAAATTGGCCGGATGGACTAAATTGGTACCAATAGTAAAAGGTTTAGGACTGAATTGAAAAGTTTGAATTATGAAAGTGTTATGTTGTAGTTTTGCTTCTTGCTTGTTTATCCCGTATTCCATTGTCAGGGGTTTTATAATACGTTCCGCTTGCGCAATAAGAAATTAATGGGGATGGCGACACTACCTGGGAATGTCGCATTTGCATGACCATGGGGGGTGTTGGCGCACTGAGGTTCGGGGCGTGATATGAATCATGAAAAAAGATGTGACTCTTAGATAATAATAGACGTAACTTTAATCAAAAAGGCAAAACGCTAACACTACATTTTGAAGGGTAATAATCTCCACTGAGGAAAAAAGTACAGGAAGAACATATTAAGCTCAATTACAACATTTTGTTTGACGGGTTCATGCAGCACGATCGCCACAATCTTCCACAAATGATGACACCCGCAATGACGTCGACCTAAAAGCCCTAATATTCACACGTGTTTTCTAGTTCTTTGCAAATTCCATGGACTTTGACGTGTCTTCCGTTCTTTCTCTCCGCTGTGCCCTCTCCTTCATCGGAAATTTCATTGATGTGACTCGCACTCCGTCAATCGCTCTGATTCTCCAACTAATCTTACCGTCCATGTGCATGTATTATCTACTTGTCGTTATGTGGGATCGTGTGCACACAACTACTTATTAAACGTACATTCGAAGCATCCTGTCTTTTTCCACTAGTTAGTCTTACCTTACACCTTCTCTCTAGTTCCCTAAAACCACAAACACCTCGAATTCCCTTAGATTCTCTCGGTCTGAGACTGACTACGACCACTGAATTCCGTAGTGATAGCATGGGACGACGTTCTCCAGGTGGCTGACCCATGTTTCACGTGGATGGGTTCAACGATTGAATATAAACTGGTGCAGTTGCGAAACCTAAATCCCCACGCGTAGATGTTGTCTGGTCTTACTTATTTATGTTGCCCAACACGAAACCCTGTTTTAATTCTCAAAAACTTGTGAGAAGTCAATGACCGAAGATTGTAAACAGCAATTGCCAAATTAATAACAAGTAAAAACCATCCCATTACTTGATTGATTTTGCTCTCAACATCTTGCCTTTAAAGCCACCTTTTAAGTAATTACCACGAAACAAAAGGTTGGACGTAAACAGGGATATAACTCGAGAATATCAAATAAACCTTAGTCTATTATTATATAACAGGTTTTATGAACAAAGTAATAAGGTATGATAGACTCATCCTGATATGTGATCAAAATCAATCATAAGTTAAGAAATGCATGCAAGCTTGTTTGCTATGGGACCCATAATGAATTTTGCTATTTTCAAAATGTGATATATTATGACTAAGCGGAAGTGGCGATTTGAGTAAGAAAAAAATTGCAAAAATAAATTGTAATACAATGGGTTTACATGATTCGGTGGTATGCTCACTATATGCGGAGAGATCACCGAGATAGTTCCATTATAATTGGCAAAGATAAAGTTAGAATCGCTCAATCACACTCACTCATAATTGTTTCTTAACCCTAGATTAAACCCAAACCCTAAAAATCAATCGCAAGATAGGAGTTTTCTTACACTCTCATTCTCTTGGCTAATTGCTATCAATGCTTTATGCGTCTCCCGTGAGTTTACACACTTGTTAACATACATATATCTTTTGCAAATAAAGTATAAGAGTCCTTCTCCGACGTGAACATGAACTTCATCTTCAATAAATTTTTGTATCAAAACCCGACACTTGGGTTTTTTGAATAAAATCTTTATTTACCACAATCAACACTCAATTTGCCACATACATTCATCAAATTCAAAAAAAGTCCGGTGGAAATTAATTTTCCGTTTGGCATTACCGATGATCCTGTTGGCCAGAGTCCAATTTAGCCTTTCCTAATATGGCTTGGCTTTCTTTGCAATTCAATTACGGATCAGATTTAAAAATAATTAGGATTAACTTCAAGCTTTAATCCCCAAGCCTCTATAGCCTCGTCACCCACTGGGAATAAGTATCACTTAACGAGTCGAATGTATTAAACTCTTAACCGTTTCACCCAAAAGTTGTGTACAATGGAAAACGGGATGTCACATTGGCTTTCTTTGTAATTCAATTACGGATCACATTTAAAAATAATTAGGATTTGTACTATAAACCGGGAATTTAATTAAAGGCCAAAAGTTGTGTACAATACTCACTTTTGTACTAAAAGTTTCCGTCGGATCATTTAAGTACCAAAAAATTTGAAAAATGATCATTTTAATGCCAACTCCAATCAGATTGACTGGAAATCTGACGTAGCATTTTTTTATTAATTTTTTAGGCTGATGTGGCTCGCCGGAGAGCACAATCAGCATCTAAACTACAAAAACGACGTCGTTTGGCTTCTTTCCCCCAAATCGAAACCCTAAATCCCCAAATTGAAAGAGAGAGGAGAGAGAGGAGGCATGTTGTCTTCTTCCCTGAAGAATGACACCAGCAGCAACACCAGCAGCGCACCAATAGCAGCACCAACAACGGCACCAGTGGTGGCAGCGGCGGCGCACCAGTAGCGGCACCTTCGACCCCTCTTCTTCCTCCTCCTCCTCCGCCCTCACCTCCTATTATTTCTGCCACTTCTTGCTTAAGCAACAATCTCATTCTCTCATCGCTCACTTGGTCGAGCATCTACAATGGTGGCCGAGCGTTGGCGGGCGAACAATGGTGGCCGAGCGGCGAGGAAGAAACCCTAACCCTGATTTCAATCCATGTACGAGCTAAACGGCGTCGTTTTTGCAAAGGTGTCCACATACAAGGGCAAAATGACGTCGTTTCTTGAAGAGGATGGAAAACGATGTCGTTTAAAAGCCGAGCAACTTTAAAAAAAAAATATATAAATGCTACATAATCATTTTGACCGGAATTTCTCATCGATGGTACCAAAGTGATCGTTTTTCTCTTATTTGGCACTTAAGTGATCCGGCAAAAAACTTTTGGCACCAAAGTGAGTGCCATACACAACTTATGACACCGATAGTGTACTTATCCCTCACCCATTGTAGACTTTAACCAAGTTGAACAGTACCGGAACTTGGTAAATGGGAGAGGCTTGAGTGAAAAACAGCTTAAGTGCCAAAACTTGGCATGGAGGGACACTTAAGTGCCAAAACTTTGAAAATGTACACTTAAGTGCCAATTTCGGAGTAAAGTGGAACATTTAAGTGCCACTTCGGCCAAAATCCGGACAAATTACTGACGTGGCAATTTTCCGGCGAGTTGGATGCAATATAGTGTCATTTTGCTTGTTGACATGGCGAGAAAATGCAAAAACGACGTCATTTTGTCTGATGTATAAATAATTAATATAAAAATTAATTAAATTAAATTTAAATATTCTAAAATTAAAAAACTTAAAATTAAAAAACCTAAAAAATAAAAAACTTAAAATTGAAAAACCTAAAAAATAAAAAACCTAAAATTGAAAAACCTAAAAAATAAAAAAGTTGTAATTAAAAAACCTAAAAAAATAAAAAAAAATTATAATTAAAAAACTAAAAAATTAAAATTAAAAACCCTAAAAAAAAAAAACTTAAAATTGAAAAACCTAAAAAATAAAAAACTTAAAATTGGAAAAGCTAAAAATAAAACACTTAAAATTAAAAAACTTAAAATTAAAAAGCCTAAAAAACATTAAAAAAAACTTAAAATTAAAAAGTTAAAAATAAAAAAACAAAAAAAATGTAAAAAATTAAAATTAAAAAACCTTAAAAAAACTTATAATTAAAAAACCTAAAATTTAAAAAAATAAAAAAAAGGGGGGTGGGGGAGAGAGAGCCGAAGGGGGCGATTGAGGGCTAAGCCCTCGCCGCCCGCCGTCCGGGAAGGGGCGACGACAAAGGGGGAGGGTCGGTCGTGGTCGCTAGCCCCCCGGTCGATCGGCGGCGAGGGCCACGAGCCCTCGCCGGATCGCAATGAGGGTTGTGACCCTCGCCTAAATTTGGGCGAGATCTCGCGAGCCCTCGCCGCCTCCTTGCCATCACCAAGAAGGGCTGGTGATGGTGGGGGTAGCATCGGCTAGGGTCGCTAGGCCCTGGCAAGGGGGCCGGCAACGCCGGTCGACCGGGGGCGAGGGCCCATGAGCCCTCGCCTAGATTTGGGGTGAGGGTTGCGGCCCTCGCCGTCGGTTGGCCAGGGGCCGACAACCCCAGCCTAACCCTCCCCCCGTCGCCAGCCCTTCCCGGCGGTGGCGTGGCGACGAGGGCTTATTTGGCACCCCTTAACCCTCCCCTCCTCCGGCCGCCTCCCCTCCGGCTCCCCACACTTTTTTTTTTTTTTTTAACTTTTTTTTTTAAATTTTAGGTTTTCTAATTATAAGTTTTTTTTTCGATTTTTTAATTATAATTTTTTTAGGTTTTTCAATATTAATTTTTTTTATTTTTTAAGTTTTTTAATTATGATTTTTTTTACTTTTAGGTTTTTTAATTATAATTTTTTTATTTTTTAGGTTTTTCAATTTTAAGTTTTTTAGTTTTTAGGTTTTCAATTTTGAGTTTTTTTTTTTTTAGGTTTTTTAATTTTAATTTTTTTTAAATTGTTAGGTTTTTTAATTATATATATTTTTTTATATTTTTAGGTTTTTTAATTATAATTTTTTTTATTTTTTATGTTTTTCAATTTTAGGTTTTTATTTTTTAGGTTTTTCAATTTTAGGTTTTTTAATTTTTAGTTTTTTAATTTTTAGAATATTTTTAAATAAAATTAAGTTTAAATTTAATTTAATTAATTTTTATATTAATTATTTACACATTAGACACAAAATGACGTCATTTTTGCATTTTCTCGCCACATCAGCGAGCAAAACAACGCTGTTTTGCACCCAACTTGCCGGAAAATTGTCACGTCAGCAAATTGGCCGGATTTTTGCCAGAGTGGCACGTAAGTGTTCTATTTTACTCCGAAACTGGCACTTAAGTGTACCTTTCCGAAGTTTTGGCACTTCAGTGTTCTTTCGTGCCAAGTTTTAGCACTCCAGGTGTCCCAAACTCAGAGAGGCTTTGTCAAAATGCATGTTGGATTATTTGTCGTGTGCACTTTCTCAAATGAATACAGTTTCTCGTGACATAATATCAATTACAAAATTGTATGCGACGTGATTGTGTTTCATTTGCTTGTGATACACATGATTTTCGGTCAAATGTATTTCACTTTGATTGTTGCAATAAATAACTATATTCTCCTACATCAGTCCCTGATTACGGAACTTACCCCTGAGCCAATTGCTTCTTTGATTGCCTCGATTGACATCATGTACTCTGCTTCAACGTCAGCAAAGCAGCTACATATAATAATTGCCTTTTTTTAACTGACAACCCAGAAAGGTGAACAATTAACCAATTAAGGACCTCCGTCCATCCAAGTGACCGGTAAAATCTCAATCCAACACATTATATTCAAATTTAATTTCGAATGTGGCATCTTCTCAATAGTTTAACTAGAAACTCTTTGATGCATCGAACCTATCAGAACAAAGTTGTTCTAAAGGTTGCACCTGTCGGAACAAAACTGTTCTTCAACTACCATTTCACTTCAATGGTCGACCGGACCAAAGGTCAACGTTTGACAAACCTATGTTTTCTCATTCTTTCTATTTCTCCTCCGAGCCATAATGTATAAACAAAAACAATGTAAATATAAAAATCAGCCATACTAAAACTTATTAGTAAGTACATTACATGTATACACAACACACGGGGTTGCCATAGGCGACAGGTGGTGGTGGCTTGAACTGAGGGCCGAGAGAGAGAGAGTTGCGAGTGGTGTAGGCTGGGGCTGCTTGATGAGAGAGGTGAGGAGGAGCAGAAATGGAATGGTAAAAAGGGGGGAAGAGGCTAGGATTGAAAGGAAACAAAGTAGAAAAAAGGGACAAACAAAGTGAGCAACCATCGACACATGTAGTAAAGTGTTAACCACTATATATATATATATATAGACACATGTGTATGTATATAAAATTCTATCTCATAATTGTAGAGGAGCTTAATTCATCGATTAAATAAGCAATATATATGCGTACCTCTATTTTGACCATGTACTCTCTAGGTCGAGTCGCTTTCAAGATTAGCCATACGCTTGGTCGCCTTTAATGTATGAAATGAAGGTCAAACTAGTGACTAATTTAGTATCTACTGAACGCAACGATGACATGAGCAGATTTGGAATCACTTGCCTTGTGGCAACCTCATCAGGAAAGCCAACGCAATGCAACGCTCCCCGATATTCTCCTAATCTTTTAATGAGGCCGCGGCCTCAATACATGCACGTTCCCGAATTGAGTTTCAATGAGTTTCAATTGGTTATATCAGAAGTCGTTTGGCTGATGTCGGAAGGTATATCTGCAATGAACCGGGCCAAGTCCTGCCTAAACAATCCATCTCCCAATCTAGTCAATACAATATCGGTTTTTTCGAAAAGAAAAGTCTCACCTACATGACACCAAAGCAAACTTTTAGCCTCTATGCTCTTTCCCTACACCTTCAACTCCTTCATATCCGCCCTGCATGTTTTTGCACTCCTTAATAATAATGGAGTTTTGAACATTCGACAAGACAATACCTAACCTCTTAATTATCTTTTTGTCTGGAAAAAGTGTCAAAAAGGTCCTAAGCTTATTGTATTAGTGTCAATTTAGTACTTAATCTTTTATTTGTGTCATTTTAATCCTAAACCTTATGACCTAGTACCAATTCAATCCTTTCAGCTAATTTTGGTAGGATATTGTTGACGTGAGCATCAATCCGCTTACGTGGCACTACCAATGTTGACATAAATAATTTTTAATAATAATTTTTTTTATTTTTTATTTATTTTTAAATTTTTTTCCTTTCTTCTTACTTTTGCTTGTGACTAGCCATCGGCCACAGGCGTTCGCAGGGTGAGGATCAACCTTGCCACTGGCCTAGGCGAGGGCAAGCCTTGCTTGTGGGGGGCAACGACGATCCTCACCTAGGCCAACTCACCCTATCATGGCTGGTCTTTGACAAAGGGATGAAGAAAGGCCAAAAAGAAAGAAAGAAAGAAAAAAAGAAAGAAAAAATATGTTAGTGTTGGCAATGCCATGTAGGTCAGTCGATGTCCATGTTAGTAATATCCGCCCAAAATTAGTCGGAATGACTGAATTGACACTAGGTCAAATTTTTTAGGACTAAATTGGTACCAATAAAATATTTAGTATTAAATTGGCACCAATCAATAAGGGGGAAATTGTCCAAAAAGTCCTAAACCTATTGCATTTTTTAATTGAGTCCTAAACCTTCTCACTTCTTGCCAATTCAGGCCATCTAGAAAATTTTGGCTGGAAAATGCTGACGTAGACAATTTTGAATAATATTTTAATATTTTTTGAATTTTTTTGAATTTTTTTTTTGAAAATTTTTTTTTTTTTTTTTTGTTCTTTTCCTCTTTTTTTTTATTTTTTTTTTATTTTTAGCTTTTTCCAATGCCCGGCCTGTGACATCCTAATATTTCTCAATTTTATTTTTAGTCAATTGAGTCGGACAATTCATCTCGTGCATGTAATTCGTCTCTTAGAGTTGGCCACTCGCGAGGGAACTAGTCTATTGAGTGAAGCAGTTAAGGAATTTGGAGACTGATTACCCTTGGGTCGGATGCAAGAAAATTTCCCCAAAACCTACTCAGTGGACTAGGCACGCTATAATCGCACCAGATTGAATTTAACCATGAAAATTGGGATTGAATTTAGAAATTGGAAGCCTGGTTATGTCACATACCTTATTAGGATCATGGGACAATTTTGTGGACTTTAATTGGACTCAATTAGAAGAGAATTGAATGAAAAATTGAAGAAATTGGATGTACAAGAATTGGACCCCGGCGGAAAATGAAAGTACAATATTGGAGAAGTTGTGGAGGATTTGAGTGAGTGGATGATGACCTCATATGGTGATGTCATGGTGTGGGGCAAGATGGGCCAATGGAGTGACACATGGAGAGTGGGGATGCAATCCCAAAAAGGAGGGGTGTCACCTCCCTATCTCCATCAACTTCATCTTCTTCAATTTGAACAAGGGAGAGAGAGAGAGGGAGAACCAGCGAAGGGGAAGCTTGCCCGTCGACCAGCTTGCCCACGCACGCCAACTCCGTGTTCGTCGCTATCGAGCCAACCCGCCCGTCGCCATTCGCCGTGCCGCCACGCGCCGCCCCGCGCGCGCCTCACCTCACCGTCTCGCCCGACACCGCCTCGCCCGCGCCAGCCGCTTCCCTCCATCTCTAGCTGTAGCTTGATGTTCCAGCCGAGCTGACGATGCCGAAGCAACCCACGAACTCAACCGGAGCCGCCGCCTCACCCGCACGAGCTGCCGCCCCTTCCTCCGCCCGTTTCGCGCGCCCGCACCTCCTCGTTGCGCCTCCTTCCGGCCTGGTTTAGCAGCTCCGTTTGTGGGTATCTCAGCCTCTTCTAGGCCCGCTTTGGCCGTCTTCCCGGCCCCGAAAGCTAGGCCCGCCTTTAGGAAAGTTGATCCCGGCGTCGCCCACGTCATTTTGGTCCAAGCAGGGAATTAATCAAGTGAGTTTACCTCACTAAACCTTGATTAGAGTGTTAATGATGCCCTAAGTGTGTTTAGTGTAAATTAAGTAAGTTTAGGTGGATAGATTAATGTATTTAATTATAAATTGGATTAAGAGGTTGGTTTATGTTAAAGTGTGTTTAATTAAGGTTAAAAGAAGTTATTTAATGATAAGCCTTGATGGGACATAATAGGATTTTAGTTTTGAATTATTTAATTGCTTCGAAATTTTGGAAATTATAATATTATATTATAATCCGAAATTATTAAAATATTATTAAAAAAATGAAAAAATTATTTTTGACCCCGATTGCTCGAATTTCGTGTTGATCTGTTGTATATTTAGAATTTAAAATTGATGATTGATTATGGCAAATTGAGTGTGATTGCGATAAATATGGATTCTTTATAAAATCCCAAGTGTCAAAATTGATGGGAGATTGGCTGTGATTAACCACCTATTAGAGTTGTGCCCAATGGAGCCATGATTAACCACCTATTAGAGGTCGTGTCCAATAGGGCCATGATTGACCACATATTAGAGGTCGTGCCCAATGGGGCCGTGATTGACCACCTATTTAAGGTTGTACCTATTGGGACGAGATCTACCACCTAGTTAAAGGTCGTGCCGAGTGGGGCCGTGATTGCCACTATTTGTTAAATTTACTTATAGGGTCATGATTTGAAGTAGTGATTGATTTGCTAGAATGACATGTAATCGGTCGAGTCGATTGATCGCTGAGACGATCCAAGTGGTTGAATTGTTTTGATAATGTGATGGTGCCACAGTTGTTTGGTTATCATAATTGCACGTGGTTGAATTATATAAACTGTGCTAACCTATAGATGAAGGCTAATGCATGGTAAGTCTTCTTGATGTCATGGCTAGGCCACTCTGGGGCGTATTTACTTTCTAATAGGGGTTTAGGAGGGGTGAACTTGCTAAGACAATGTCTCACCCCATTGTGGGAAAAATATTACAGAGTCATAGATGGCGGTACCCCTGGAGAAGAGTGGCATGCCGGTGGAGATTCACCAGACAACGTAGAGTGCTCCAAACCCTGGAAGTCCTTGGGTCTATTAGCTGATTAGGTCCACTGTCTGGGTTTAGGTGACTAGGGATGCTAGAGTAGCTTATATGTTTAGGGCTCGGTTTTGTTATGGGGCGATGGCATTAGGGTTGTCCTACTGGATAGCATGGACATTTCGTTGACTGTGATGGACACCATTTTGGGTGAAGGCGTGGCGGATCTTCCTAACGGTAGAGTGATCAATGCATTACCTCCGGCCTATTGGGTGACAGAACCTGAGGATGTGGGATCGTCGAACGAGTCCGACCAGTAGTCATAGGACTTTTTTTTTTTCGGTGGACCGATCCCTAGTGTGTAGACTGACCCTTTTTTATACACATAGTCTCTGACCCATTTTGATTGTATGTAAACCCTAATTGACTATATGAAAGTATGTTGGTTTGTATTTGAATTTTTTTTCTTCCTACTGTCTTATCCCGTAATTTATTTGTCAGGGGATTTTAATATGTTCCGCATGCGCATAATAAAATTAATGGGGTCGGCGACACTACTTGGGAATGTCGCATTTATATGACCAAGGTGGGTTGTTCACGTGTCTCAAGGCTTGGGGCGTGACAACCCCGTTTAAGTGGTATCAGAGCGTGGTTTGTGTATGAAGTGATAAGGGCGATGAGTCATGGGATAGTTAGTAGGAAGAACTTTTCATATCATAATGCATGTGATTGTTAGTTGTTTGTTAACATGGTTAGAAGGTTACTCAAATTCTAATGTGGTATTGGAATCCGCCAATAGGCCTCTGTATTGAGCCTGTAGCATGAGTGACTGAGTGCTGAGAGCTGCTAGGAAGAGAGCAGTAGGCTGCGTGTTTCGGGGTCGGTTTTCGTTGAGGGCTGGTGCCCGTGGTGCCCTGGGAGGAGTGCAGGCCGGGACCAGTGCAAGTGGTGTAGTTTTGCCTTCAGATGGTGCAGCAGCCTCAGAGGATCCTAGGTTTATTGGAATCATGCATATGCTTGAGGTGATGAGAGACAAGATGGATTAGCAAGCCATTACCATCACCACCGTAGTGAACACCGCCAATGTCGCCAATGCCACTGCTACTGCCACCGCAGCTGCCGCCGCACCGGTTGTCGAACCAGAAGAGGAACCTGATGAAATTCCACCTGAGGATGTGGCTGCTGGGAGGCCTAGACAAAAGTTGGTACAACATTTTATGAGGTTGAATCCGCCAACGTTCATGGGAGCAGGAGACCCCGAAGCTGTAGCATTATGGATCCTGGAGTTAGAGAATGCCTTTGAGTTGCTGTTGTGCACTGAAGTAGAAAAAGTCGTCCTGGCAACCTATCAGTTGAGGGGGATCGCAACTACATGGTGGAGGACTAACAAAAGGATAGTGTTCCCTGAAGGTGTAGTTCTAGAGTGGAATGCTTTTCTTGAAGTCTTCAATGAGAAATGCTTTTCTAATTGTGCCAGAGAGGTGAAGATGGCCGAGTTTCAACGCCTTCGTCAAGGTACCATGTCAGTCGATCAGTATGAAGCAAAGATCGCCGAACTGTCGCAGTATGCCCCTGAGTTGGTCCAGCGACTGTCAGACCGAGCTTGAAGGTTTAGAGATGGGTTTTGACCGGAGGTGAGGAGCTTGTTGGTACCACTAGATTTGAAGGAGTACAATGACCTCTACAAGCGGGCCCAGTTGATCGAGAAAGACCAGAATGAGAGAGTTGCCGCATTTGGGTCGCGGTTTAATTTAAACAGAGATGATAATTGGTTTGGGAAGAGGCCGATGCCTGGAGGAAGGTACCCTGTTTCACCCAACAGGAAGGGTGGAGTGGGGAAGTCGTCATCGAGCTACAATGGAGCATGTCGTTCATGTGGAAGGCGACATGGCTCAGCCCCGTGCCCTCTTAGGATGGGTGCCTGCTATGAGTGTAGCCAGCAGGGTCCCATTGCTAGGGTTTGTCCCAGGAGACAGATGAGACAGCCTCAGTTGCCGCCGCTGCCACCGCTAGGTTAGAACAGAGGATTCGCACCGCAGATCATGCCACCGGGTGGATTGAACCGACCTCCAGCTCAGGGAAGGACTTATACGCTTACCAGAGGACAGGCGGAGGATGCGCCTAATGTGGTCACAGGTATGGTCTTGCTGAACGACCAACCTACTTATGCTTTATTTGATCCTGGAGCTTTGCATTCGTTTATAGCTGAAAGATTTGTTAAGTTGGTAGAATTAATTCCTGAATTGTTGGAGTCTGTGATTAGCATATCTACTTCTTTGAAAGCTAAGGTGTTAGCTATAGTAGGTTGCCTTGGTTGCAAGCTAGTGATTGGTGAGCAAGAAGGGAGGATAGACTTGATAGTCCTAGCCAGATATTGATTTTGATGTGATAATTGGCATGGACTGGCTCACCAAGCAACGAGCTAAGATGGACTGTTATCGCAAGACGATTCCATTTAACCCATTAGAGGGTGAGAGTTTCGAATTCATTGGGAGTCGAGGAGGACCTCGATTTCCTTAATCTCATCGCTCGAGGCAACTCGCTTGCTAGGTAAGGGTTGCCAAGGTTACTTGGTGACTGTCGTGGACATGACAGTAGAGGAGTTGAAGATAGAAGACATCCCAGTAGTGCAAGAGTTCCCAAATGTGTTCCCGAAAGAATTACCAGGTTTGCTGCCGGAAGGAAAGATAGAGTTTGTAATTGAGTTAGCTCTTGGGACCGAGCCTATCTCCAAAGCTCCTTATCGGATGGTCTTGTAAGAGCTTAAGGAACTAGAGGTGCAAATGCAATAGTTGTTGGATAAATGATTTGTACATTTGAGTGCATCACCTTGGGGAGCACCGGTGTTGTCTGTGAAGAAGATGGATGGTTCATTACACTTGTGCATCAACTATCGATAGCTCAACCAAGTGACAATTAAGAACAAGTATCCGTTGCCAAGGATTGATGATTTGTTTGATTAGCTTCAAGGAGCGTTGCTATTTTCTAAGATTGACTTGAGGACGGGGTATCATCAGCTAAGAATCAAGAAGGAAGATATACCGAAGTCGGCGTTTCGCACTCGATATGGCAATTACGAGTTTGCTGTGATGCCGTTTGGGTTGACGAATGCCTCAGCTGCTTTCATGGACCTGATGAACCGGGTGTTCAGAGAGTATTTAGATCAGTTCGTAATTGTCTTCATCGACGACATCCTGGTGTATTCGAGGAGTACTGAAGAGCATGAGAGACACTTAAGGATAGTGCTCCAGACTTTGAGAGACCACGAGTTGTACGCTAAGTTTAATAAGTGCGAGTTTTGGCTAACTTATGTGGCTTTCCTAGGTCATGTTATCTTTGGAGAAGGAATCTCAGTGGACCCAGCCAAGGTTGAAGCAGTGATCAACTAGCCGAGACCGACTACAATGATAGAGATCAGAAGTTTTCTGGGTTTAGCAGGGTATTACAAACGGTTTGTAAAGGGTTTTCAGTATTAGCATCACCAATGACGAGATTGTTGAAGAAGGAAGAAAAGTTTGTATGGTCAGATAAGTGCGAGCGCAGTTTCCAAGAGCTCAAACAAAAACTAACTACCGTACCTGTACTTACTATTCCATCCGATCTAGGAGGATTTGAGATCTATAGTGATGCATCGTTTAAAGGATTGGGTTGCGTATTGATGCAGCATGGTAGGGTTGTTGCGTATGCGTGCCGTCAGTTGAGACCTCATGAGTTGAATTATCCGACGCATGACTTAGAAGTTGTAGCGATCATCTTTGCCCTTAAAAGATTTGGAGGTACTACTTGTATGGAGAAAGATTCCAAATCTTTACTGACCATCAGAGTCTTAAGTACTTATTATCTCAGGAGGAGTTGAATGAGATATCGTCGATGGATGGAACTCCTAAAGGACTATGACTGTGAGATTTGTATCATCCCGGAAAGGCGAACAAGGTTGCCGATGCATTGAGCAAGAAGTCTTTAATTGCACAGATGGTACTCAAGGAATGGAGTCTACTCGAGGGAGCACAAGATTCGGGTTTCAAATTTGAAGTATGACACCTTTCGAACCTTATGGCCACCCTCAGAATTGAGCCGGAAGTACAGGTCAGAATCAGGACGCTTCGGTAAACAGATCCGAATATTCAAAAAATCGTACAAGAGGATACAAAGAAGAGGAAAGCTGACTTCTAGATTTCTGAAGATGGAACATTGAGGTTCCAAGGACGGTTAGTTGTACTTGACAATGTGGAGCTTAGGGAGGAGATTTTCTTAGAAGCGCATCGTAGTAGTTACAACATTCATCTTGGTAGTACCAAGATGTATCAGAATCTGCGTTAACATTACTGGTGGTGTGGCATGAAGGCGGACATCGCCAAGCATGTTGCCAAATGTTTGACGTGTCAGCAGGTGAAAGCTCAGCATTGCAAACCGGGAGGACTGTTGCAACCCCTCGAGATCCCAAAATGGAAATGGGAGCATATTACAATGGATTTCGTGAAGGGACTATCGAGGAGTCAAAGAGGAAATGATTCGATATGGGTAATGGTTGATAGATTGACGAAGTTGGCACACTTTATGCGGTTCGAATGGACCTCAGTTTGGATAGGCACGTAGATTTGTACATGTGTTACGTAGTTCATATGCATGGGGTGCCGGTCACGATTACTTCAGACAGGGATCCGAGGTTCACCGCGCTTTTTGGAAGAGCCTACAATCAACGTTAGGAACGAAGCTGCGTAGTATAGTACGGCTTACCACCCGTAGATAGACGGCCAATCTGAGAGGACGATTCAAATTCTCGAGGATATGCTGCGAGCTTGCATCTTGGACTTCAAGGGAAGTTGGGAGGAACAACTTCATCTGGTCAAGTTTGCCTACAACAATAGTTACCAGCAGAGTATTCAGATGGCTCCTTTTGAAGCATTGTATGGCAAAGCGTGCAGAATGCCGGTGTGTTGGGATGGGGTTCGGAGAAAGAAATATCACCGGTCCAGAGTTAGTTCAGCAGTCGGTGGAAGCAGTTATAGTTATCAGAGACAAACTAAAGACCGCTCAGAGTCACCAGAAGAGTTATGCCGATAACCATTGGAGGCCATTGGAATTCCAAGTTGGTGAGCACGTCTTCTTGAAGGTGTCACCGGTGAGAGGTACTTCCCGCTTTGGCAAAAAGGGGAAACTGAGTTCGAGGTACGTAAGTCCCTTCGAGATTTTAGAAAGAATAGAGACTCTGGCGTATCATCTTGCACTGCCACCGAAGTTGTCACAGGTGCACGACGTCTTTCACGTGTCGATGTTGAGGAAGTATGAACCTGACCCGACTCACGTTTTAGATTTCGAGGAATTAGACGTGTGGCATCCCGGAAATTCAAAGCCAAGCCTTAAGGTGTGTTAAATGTCTTTAATTAGGTGATAGAATTTTATGGCTTATGCTTTAGCCAATTTGTCCTTTAATTTGATGAATTTTGCTTGTATTGTGGAAATTTAAATTTAAATGCTTGGCCATATGATTTAAATTTCAATAATTAAAATATCCCAAGACTTTGGCCAAGATGAAATTTGAATTTAGAAATATTTATAGAAAGGAATTCAAAAAAAAAAAAAAAAAAAGAAAAAGGGGATTAATTTTCGAAATGGGCCTTGGACCCATTAGCCTAAAGCTTGGTGGGCCAAGCTTGTCGGCCCATTAGGGCCCAAGAAGGAGCTCGACCAGCCCAAGGGGGAATGGCCGGATGGGCCTAAGCCCAAGCCTTTTTAAATTCAAAATAGAAATAACATGTGGCACAAAGGAGAGCATGCATTGGTTGGACATGAGGTGAGTTAATCATTGCTAATCATGGGCTTTAGGGGATATAAAAGGGGTTAGGAGAGAGAAATGACCGGTTACTTGCTCCATTTCCGTCCAAAGAGAGAGGTGTGCGAGAGAGAGAGCTTGAGCGGAAGAGAGGAACCGAGAGGAAGAGAGAGGAGGCGGAGCCGAGAGGGAGGTGCCGCCGTGTGCTCGCCGTACGTCCGCCTAGTCCGACCACCGTTCGCCGTCGTCCATCGCTGTTTGTTCATCTTGGAGGCAAGTGGAGTCCTTAACTTCTCTTGCATGTCTGTTTTGTTGGTTGCATGTTCGGTTTTAGGTGTGATTTGGGCGAAAAACCGAGGTAAGGGTTGGATGTGTTCAAGCTATGTGACTGTTTTCGTTTGGTTTGTGGTAGTCAGTATCTTAGTCGAGCCTGAATGTGTACTTGGAGTGCGATTTTGGCTTCGGTGTCTTCATGAAAGTTGAAGCTAACATCTTGTAGTATGATATACTCGAATTTCATGGAAAACGATGGTGATATGTGGGGTCAAAAGCTTTGTTATACGGAGACCTCAGATCTGCGAAATCTTCACTGACCTTTTGTTGATTTCTTGGTTGCATGTTGATTTCTGTTGGAGATATCACCTTGTTGTCTTCTTGAAAGTTGTAGGAAACACCATAAGCTACAACATACTCAAATTTGAAGCAAAAATAACAAGTATAACCTGGTGAATCTGTTAGATCTTGGAGATGGTTGATTCTGGTGAGGTGTACCGAGACACCCGAGACTTCATGGGTTAAAATGGTGACCATAATCTGGTTATTTGACCTAGATCCCTTCATAAAAATTGTAAAGGACATACTGTTACATAACATACTTAAATTTCAGAAGGAACGAAAGAGATTTGATGGGTGAAATCTAAGAAATACGGAGGAGTGTGTTCTGGACGTCGCGGTAGAGATTCCAGAAGCTTCCTAGGGCTATAGAAATTAATATAAAAATAATTTGGCTTAAAGTTCTTAATGAAAAAGGTACGAAAACGTGTTGTATATCATCCTGTAAAGTTTCGTAATTTTTGAAGACCGAATGGGTATTTTAATTTAATTTATTCGGAAACTGTGCAGTGGGTTTAAATCCGAGAATTTTAGGATGTTCTTGGAGGAAATTGTGAAATTGTGAAAATTACGACTTGGCCACGAATTTTATATAAAATTGTAATCCTATAAATGATTATTGAATATTATGATTTTGGGAAAATCATAAATATTAAATATTTATTTATGAAAATAAATAAATATAATAAAATAATAAAATAATAATAAAATAATGAAATAATAAAATAAAATAGATTTTTATTTGGCCATGGATTCAATTCCATTTGTGTGGCACTTGTGTGATGAGGTCTTTGTACATGCATTAAGTTGAAATACTTATGTGATTAAGCTATGACATGTGCATGACATGTGAATTGAAATGCAAGTGTGATATGTTTGATGCCATGCCAAATTTCCATGTTAAATTGAGATAAAAGATAAATGTGGATGAGAATGAGGTTGTGGTGGAGGATGTTGTCTGGTGGCCTGGTGGCGTAATTCCAGAGATTCCCTGGGAGTTTCAGGATGCCCGGAATGTGGGGGGCCGGAAGCCCCGTCGGAGGTTTCGCCCGAAGGGAGTGACTCGCGATGCCGGGATTGGGGTGCGAGATCCGGCTAGAAGGGTAAAGGCCGGAAGCCCTGTCGGAGGTTTTCGCCGAAGGGAATGCCTCGTGATGCTAGTTGAGATGCGAGATGCTCGGAATGTGGGGGCGGAAGCCCTAATGTGTGGCGGGCCTGGAGCCCAAGTGGCCATGAGATGGCTGGAATCCGGGATCCCGTCGGAGGTTTCTGCCCGAAGGGATGGTGATGTTGGTGAATTTGATGATTTGAGAAAAGATAATGTGGGGATCAATTGATAAGTAAAAGTGGAAATTGATCTATGATGTGATATGCACGGTGATGCATGGCTAATGATGATGTGATATGCACGGTGATGCATGGTTAATGATGATATGATATGCACGGTGATGCATGGCTAATGATGATATGATATGCATGGTGATGCATGGCTAATGATGATATGATATGCCTGGTGATGCATGGCTAATGATGATATGATATGCCTGGTGATGCATGGCTAATGATGATGTGATATGCACGGTGATGCATGGTTAATGATGATGTGATATGCATGATGATACATGGCCATGATGATGATATATATGCTATAATGATGCATGAATACGCTTGACATCAAAAAGGTAAGCAATGCCTGCATTGTATGATGGTATGCATGGTGCACTCGAGTTGTTATTGGATTTCCCTATCTGCTTTGAGTGGTTGTACTCACCCCTTTTGGGGATAACATTTCAGATTAGCACTATACCGCTACCGCTATTTCGCGTGGGGTATTTTACGGTCTACCGTCTCGATGTTGAGGTGGAGTGTACGGAGATAGATTGTCCCTACGTGCCCGGATTGATGTTTATCCGAGTGCGATGCTTAGTTATGTATGATATCGGCCCGTCGGGGGCCCCGTCATACAAGAGTTCCTGTCTGGTGCACGTTCGACGGGATGGAGCGATGCGAGGATGCGCCGCCGCCACCACGACACACCGGGTTGGGTGTGAGACGTACGCGAGGAGTAGGAGCTAGATCACTTTTTGATGTAGAAAACCGACGCTTTCGATGGGAGGGTTCCTTGTTCACATGATGTTAGGGGTCGAGGTTTCTTTTTGAGAGTTTAGGTAGGACATGGCGAGTCCTAACCCTTCTTGTTTTTGTACCGACCCGAAGGAAACCCCATCATGCTTTATATATGTATGTAAGCCAAGCGTCGAAGCTGTTTATAAAAATCATGATGTTTAGCTGGTGTGTATTGGTATCATGGGTTAGAAGGGAGATAGATGACGATGTGAATTTTGCTTCCGCTATGAGTCGCTCATGGGACCGCTTAAAAAAAAAAATGCCTGTAATCTGGCAAGGCTTAATTTAGCAAAGAGATAGAGATGATAAAAGATGTAACACCGGCGCTGGTGACGACCTGCGAAGGGTTCGGGGTGTCACAAGACGTGGACGACTGGGTGTCGTACGTTGAAAGCCCGGTTCAGATTGTGGATCGCAAAGAACAAGTTCTGCGCACTAGGACCATCCCAATGGTCAAAGTGGTCTGGCAAACACCACACTGAGGAGCACCCTGGGAGATCGAAGAATCGGTAAGACAATTGTACCCCTACCTTCTTGTTTAAACATCTGTGATGGTTTTAATTTTGAGGACGAAATTTTTATAAAAGGGGAAGAGTTGTGATATCTCAATTTTTCTCAATTTTATTTTCAGTCAATTGAGTCGGACAATTCATTCGTGCATGTAGTTCATCTCTCAGAGTTGGCCACTCGCGAGAGAACTAGTCTATTGAGTGAAGCAATTAAGGAATTTTAACACATTAGACTTGGGGACTGATCACTCTTGGGTCGGATGCAAGAAAGTTTCTCCAAAAGCTACTCAGTGGACTAGGCATGTTGAAATCGCACCAGATTGAATTTAACCGTGAAAATTGGGATTGAATTTAGAAATTGAAAGCCTGGTTATGTCACATACCTTATTAAGATCATGGGATAATTTTGTGGACTTTAATTGGACTCAATTAGAAGAGAATTGAATGAAAAATTGAAGAAATTGGATGTACAAGAATTGAACCCCAGCGGAAAATGAAAGTGCAACCATTGGAGAAGTTGTGGAGGATTTGAGTGAGTGGATGATGACCTCATATAGTGATGTCATGGTGTCGGGGCAAGATGGGCCAATGGAGTGACACATGGAGGGTGGGGATGCAATCCCAAAAAGGAGGGGTGTCACCTCCCCATCTCCATCAACTTCATCTTCTTCAATTTGAACAAGGGAGAGAGAGGGAGAACCGGCGAAGGGGAAGCTCGCCCGTCGGCAAGCCTGCCCGCGCATGCCAACTCGCCGTTCATCACCGTCGAGCCAGCTTGCCCATCGCCGTTCGCCATGCCACCGCGCACTGCCCCGCGCGCGACTCGCCTCGCCGTCTCGCCCGACATAGCCTCGCCCGCGCCAACCGCTTCCCTCCATCTCTAGCTACAACCCAAAATTCTAGCCGAGCTAAAGATGCCAAAGCAGCCCTCAAACTCAGCCGAAGCTGCCGCCTCACCCGCACGAGCCGCCGCCCCTTCCTCCGCCCGTTTCGTGCGCCGCACCTCCCCGTCGCGCCTCCTTCCGGCCTGGTTCAGCAGCTCCGTTTGTGGGTATCTCAGCCTCTTCTAGGCCCGCTTTGGCTGTCTTCTCGGCCTCGAAAGCTACGCCCGCATTTAGGAAAGTTGATCCCGGTGTTCGCCCTCGTCGTTTTGGTCCAAGCGGCGAGTTAATCAAGTGAGTTTACCTCACTAAACCTTGATTAGAGTGTTAATGATGCCCTAAATGTATTCGTTTAAATTAAGTAAGTTTAGGTGGGTAGATTAGTGTATTTAATTATAAATTGGATTAAGAGGTTGGTTTATGTTAAAGTGTGTTTAATTAAAGTTAAAAGAAGTTATTTAATGATAAGCCTTGATGGGACATAATAGGATTTTAGTTTTGAATTATTTAATTGCTTCGAAATTCTGGAAATTATAATATTATATTATAATCCGAAATTATTAAAATATTATTTAAAAAAAGGAAAAATTATTTTTGACCCCGATTGTTCAGAATTTCGTGTCGATTGCTGTTGTGTATTTAGAATTTAAAATTGATGATTGATTATGGCAAATTGAGTGTGATTGCGATAAATAGGAATTCATTATAAAATCTAAAGTGTCGAAATTGATGGGAGATTGGCCGTGATTGACCACATATTAGAGGTTGTGCCCAATATGACCATGATTGACCACCTATTAGAGGTCGTGCCCAATGGAGTCGTGATTGACCACCTATTATAGGTCTTGCTCAATGGGGCCGTGATGGACCATCTATAAGAAGTCGTGCCCAATGGGGCCATGATTGACCACCTTATTTAAGGTTGTGCCCATCAGGCCAAGATCTACCACCTAGTTAAAGGTCGTGCCGAGTGGGCCATGATTGCCACTGTTTGTTTAACCTACCTATAAGGTCATGATTTGAAGCGGTGATTGATTTGCTAGAATGACATGTAATCGACCGAATCGATTGATCGCTAAAACGATCCAAGTGGTTGAATTGTTTTGATAATGTGATGGTGCCACAGTTGTTTGATTATCATAATTGCACGTGGTTGAATTATATAAACTGTGCTAACCTGCAGATAAAAGCTAATGTGAGGTAAGTCTTCTTGATGTCATGGCTAGGCCACTCTGGAGCATATTTATTTTCTAATAGGGGTTTAGGAGGAGTGAACTTATTGAGACAATGTCTCACCCGTTGTGGGAAAAATATTACAGGGTCGTAAATGGTAGTACCCTTGGAGAAGAGTGGCATGCCGGTGGAGATTCACCAGACGACGCAGAGTGCTCCTGACCCTGGAAGTCCATGGGTCTATCAGCTGGTTAGGTCCACTGCATGGGTTCTGGTGACTAGGGATGCTAGAGTACCTTATATGTTTAAGGCTTGGTTTCGTTCTGGGGCCGATGGCGTTAGGGTTGGCCCACTGGATAGCATGGACATTCCGTTGACTGTGATGGACGTCATTTTGGGTGAAGGCGTGGTGGATATTCCTGACGGTAGAGTGATCAACGCATCACCTCCGGCCTCTTGAGTGACAGAACCTGAGGACGTGGGAACGTCGAACGAGTCTGACCGGTAGTCATAGGACTGTTTTCTTTTTTTCGGTGGACCGATCCCTAGTGTGCAGACTGACCCTTTTTGATGCACATAGTCTTTAACCCATTTTGGTTGTATGTAAACCCTGATTGACTATATGAAAGTATGTTGGTTTGTATTTGAATTGTTTTTCTTCCTGCTGTCCTATCCCGTAATTTATTTGTCAGGGGATTTTAATACGTTTTGCATGCGCATAATAAAATTAATGGGGTTGGCGACACTACCTGGGAATGTCGCATTTATATGACCAAGGTGGGTTGTTCACATGTTTCGGGGCTGGGGGCGTGACACGGCCACCAGCCATAGGCGACGGCCAACCACTAGCCACATCCGATCGGTTGGCCTTGCCCGCCATAGGCGAGGCCCGGCCGGGCGAGGAGGAGCACCGGCGAGGGGAGCCCTCGCCTAGGCGTTGCTTGGCAAGGGTCACCTGGGTAAGGCCGACCCTCCCCGAGGCCATGGCAGCCTCGTCGAGCGTTAGCCCGGTGACAGCGATGTCGAGCAAGGCCGCCCTGGCCTTGGCGAGGGGCGGCCTTGCTAGATCTGGCGAGGGGAGCCCTCACCCAGGCGAGCATTGGCCTCGCCCCTGGTCGGGCGGGCGACGGCCAGCCATTGACCACAAGCCGACACCCGCCCGACCACAAGCCGACGCCCGCTCGACCACAGGTGAGGGCTGGCGTCGCCAGATCTGGTCTAGGCAAGGCCGATGCTCACCCGAGCGAGGGCTCCCCTCGCAAAATCTGGTGAGGTCGGCCCTCACCGGGCCAAGGCAGCCTCACCCAGGCGACCCTTGCCGGGCCACGCTTGGGCGAGGGCTCCCCTCATCGGTGCTCCTCCTCGCCCGGCCAGGCATCGCCTGTGGCGGGTGAGGCTAGCCGACCGGCTATGGCCGGTGGTCGGCCATCGGAAAAGGCCAAGGAAAAAGTCAAAAATGAGAAAAAAAAATTCAAAAAAACATAAAAACATAAAAAAATACTAAAATATTATTAAAAATTGTCCACGTTAGTCCGGCTGTCCTACGTGGCGTCGTTGACATCCACGTCAGTATTTTCCAGCCAAAATTGGCAAGATGGACTGAGTCGGCAAGAAGTAAAAAGGTTTAGGATTCAATTGGCAAAGTTAAAATGTTTAGGACTGAATTGGCAAAAGTGCAATAGATTTAGAACTTTTTGGATAATTTTCCCAATCAATAGGTTTAGGACTTTTTTGACACTCTTCCCTTTTTGTGTCTAAAAAGAAAATTTGCCCTAATTAATTTCTACATATTTTGTTACTTGCGATGTATGCATGGGTTCACGCGACGCGCTACACACACATCGGTGCTTGCTTGCGTGCATAATTACAAACTTAAGTACTTTTGCTTGGAGATACAAGTTTTAATTCAAGTAAGTCACACAGACTCAACTTCTAAAATCAGCAATCGTATTAAATTCTTATTAACAGTTATATTACACTGATATATTTACTTTAAACACAATTCACCTCCTCCTTTGGCAAACACGCATCTATCCACTTCACCTTTGCACACTTAGGCCCTATTTGGTAACCATCCAAACATGGCCAAATTCTGATTCTTTGTTCTCGGGAGTAGTTTGGGAACAGAATTGCGTTTGATAAAATTTTTGTTCCCGGGAACATATTTGGAGTAGAACCAAGAATTAAAAAAAAAAAAATTAGTTCTTATTCCAGAATCAGAAAAAAAAAAAGAATAAAAAAAGTGGAAGAAAAGTGGAAGCTCAAGTCTCCCCTCTCCTCTCCTTTGTTGTCGTTTGCCACTGTCCACCACTGCCATCCGCCGCCTGTCGCTCGCCGCCACCATCTGCTAGTCACCGGCAACCAATTCGGTGAGCTCACCGGAGGCTCGCTAGGCCAAGGCGAGGTTTGGCAAGACTCGGCCTCATCAGATCTGGCAAGGTTGAGCCTCGCCGGTGGCTAGGCGAGCCTCACCGGGCCGGGGAGGCCGAACCTCCGTAGGGCTGGGCGAGAGATGGGCCAGCCTCGCCTAACTGCGACGAGGGCTAGCCTCACCGAGGGCCGGCGACACTCGATGAGGTCGCCGGGCCCTTGTTTTCGCCGGATTCAACAACGACCGGCTTGAAGAAGAAGAAGAATAGGAGAAAAAAGAAAAAAAAAGAAAAGAAAAAAAGGGAAAAAGGAAAAAAAAAGAAAAAGGGAAAAAAAGAAAAGAAAAAAATATAAAAAAATAAAAAACTATTTAAAAATTAAAATAAATTGATTTGGAACATAATCAATAAGCACGGTACTAAACGCAATTCTATTCCAGAATCAGATATTTTGGACAGTTACCAAACAGTTTAAAATGTTTAGAATCTGTTTCTGGGAACAGAATAAAAAAATATATATATTTCTGATCAGAATCTACTTCCGAGAAGAGAATCGTTACCAAACGCGCCCTTAATTCTCATATTGACATTCTCAAAATTTCTCAGAATGGACAAAATTAGACAGGGCCAAAAAAGAGCTTCCCATGAGATCTTAAAAGATACTCTTCTTTATGTTTCTTTTATATTCTACTCTTCAGTATTTTCTTTTTCTTTTTAAATCATAACTACAAAAAGTGGAGAAATTTCAGAACTCACCTATTTAGGAAATCAGGAATAATTTTGATAGTATTAGTAGAGGGACCCTCCCTCTCCATGAGTCAATGCTTTCGTTACCCTTCTAGATCTGCCGTACTAGACACCAAAATTAAGGCCGCAGATTGCGAAGCTGAATTGCGGAAGTTATTGGGGGAAGTCTGAAAGTGGCACATACGCAAGAAAAACTAGCTTTTCACTAGCCGTCATGGTCTCCTTGTGCACTGTCCTTTCAAAGCTTCTGATTTTCCAAGAAGTAATATGTAGGACCACGGATCGCGGTCTTTCGTGTACTTTGTGCCTTGGCATATTGACCATATTCGATGGGAGACTCTGTGTGAATAGGAAGCCTGTTTGTTGATGTTGGCAGTAGTTTGAGCGTGTTGAAGGCAAGTAAGGGTCAATATTCCGCAATTTGGACCTTTCATCATCAGACTAATTTTTCTTTTCTGTTTTGTCTTTGCGTTTCTTGCCCTCTTATCTTAGAAAACATAAAATAAGCGAATGCATCTGGGGTTCCCTTATATGAGTGAGGTGCTCTCAATGAAGTAAATAAGTAAGTGAGATTTTGCATGCTATCTTATCCCGGTTCATATCTTAGGGAACCAATGAAGCTGAGCAAAATCTAATGAACAACTTTGCGAAATGGAATGAACAAGCTTATATTTTCCAACGAATTAACTTATTGGACTTTCTAGTGGAACATGGGATTTTTTTTTCTTCCTGAAGAATTTCGTTTTCGGGTTTAAAGTTGGATTATATGCATGTGTCTACTAGACGGGAGATGGGAGTGGTGGTGAGTCAAACATCACACACCACCGGCCACAAATTAATAACCACTATAGTCTTTAACCTAAAATAACACGATCGGAAGAATCTTCTTACACAAACAAGAACTCACAATTTTTTTTAACAAAATTACCTCTAGAATAGTAACACGATCAAAAGAACAAGCACTGTTTTTTGGTGCAACCCATTAAATATGATGCCGATCAAGCACATCATCATATAACATGGACTCTAGAAAGCAAATAATTTGACAGCGAATTGTAAGCAATATATGGATATTCTCAGTGATATTTCTATGATTGCCATGGTCCAATTACCATATAAAACTCACGCCAATTAGACTTTCCTTAGAGCCCAGCACAAATCATATTTGATGCTTCGTATCTGTAGCCACATTACACACTTCAACAGACTAGGCTTAACAATTAAAACCTTCCTTGATTATTATTTGGTTTTTACGCATCCTGTTGATTAGCCGAATTTAGCACTAGTATATTAGGTTTTCGTAAAAGGGTTGATCGGAGGATGACCGGATGCACTAAATTAAGACAATTAAACTTTATTGCAAGCACGAGATATTCCAAAATAAAGTAACGCAGAAGAGTCATATTCACCTGGCTAGTTCTATCCTGACTTGTTCCGCATTAGAAAAAGCTAAAGCTATTCCACAATGTTTTGCGACTCTCTTGTGCAGCTATTACTTTGCGCTATTGTGCTTTTGACTTCGATGCTAGCTTTCCATTCACTGTTGAGGAAATTTGATTGTCGAAGAAGATGGAGAAGAGTAGTAAATCCTTGATACTTTGATGCATGATGTCGAACATTGTCTTTAAGGTATTATTTGCCTCCAAAATTGTAGCTGCCGGGTTTAGAACAACTATGCCTTCAAGATATACATCAAAGCCGCATAGAAAAGAGTTCAGCAATTACTTGAATCTCTTGGAATTTCTTCTGGAATTTGTGTTAAGATTGCATGTATGAAAAGAGAAGAAACGAGAATTTTGAAGAAGCACATTTATGAATTATTGTGATTATTATAAATAATATGTAAATTGATGTCTATTCAAAGAAAACCAATCAACACATCTCTTGGGAATATGTAACTTATCCCCAACCATATCACTCTTCATGTCAAGAGTCACTACATTTCATAATTAATACCCTTTTTTAGGACAAAGTCACCTCTTTTCACAACTAAAAGTCATGTTTTCTTTGATCAAGAGTCATGTCTTATCTTAACCAAGAGACACCTCTTTTACAATAATAAACTATTTCAACATTTACTTCACTGGATTAATTTGTTCATGATCACTATTGGCCTCCACAGGCCAAAAAAAAGTAGTCTGTCACATTAGAGAGAAGGCAAAACCTTCATCCAATTTCTAACTTGGCGAAGAACTGGTGGGTTGCTTTTCTCACCAAATTTCAAGAACATAGTAAAACCCATTTTTATTTCAATTTGCTTATGGAATTTCATTCTTCTTCTGCTGATTGCATAGATGACACAGGCATGTTTACTTCACGTGCTGAAATCAAACATACATCTGAAGAAACGAGTATTATATATTTCTTTGATTACTGTCTACATGCATTCTACGGGCAAAATATAAAAAGTCCAGCCGGCCGATCCATGTTTCACGTAGGCAGTATTTGGAGTACTTGCATGTGGACAACATCATCGTTTCAGCATATTTGCACACTTGGACAATTTTCAAAGCCCCAATATACACACGTCTCAGTAGGAGGTTCTTTAATTGATATCACTAGATTTTATCCTAGTATTATATTTTTGGGCTGTGCATGGGCCGGTCCACACAGGCTTTTGACCAAATTTTGGCCCAGCCCGAACATTTCGCCCTAGGACATTTTGGATGAAGCTTTAATCTAGACCATTTTTACTCTTGTACTTAGTAAGTTTTGAATGATGTTGGGTAAGTCTAGAGTAACACCATGTACTTTCAAACTTTCAGTGGCAGGTGATTCACCTAGGGTTTGGCTAATGGATTATTAAGCCTAAACTTAACTCACTCGGCTCTCCCAAGCCCATACCAATTCGTGACTTAGGTTCAAGTTTTTTAACATGCATATATATTTTATCTAGGAGTCGCCACTAATCTATTTTTTGGTGGGTCGATTAGAAACATAAGTAAAGTAACGGGAGTTTTACTTTACTTTGGGTACCGGGATTTGGTTATACTAAATTTCTCTAATTTCCTTTCGGTACTATTCTTTTACTTTCAATATAAAAAAATTTGCAGGCAACTTAAATTAATTTTAAATCTATTTCCCTAACATGTGATGTGATCATATGAGTGCGCAAACTATCAATTTAACACCCAAATAAACAATGAATAAATTACGAGACTTACCTTGTAGCAACGAAAGCATCTGCGTCGTTAGATCAAAATTCACATCATCAACCCTATATATGATTTCTAATTAACATGCAATTTCTTTTTATGTTTATTTAGTTAATAAGAATCATACTTTATGCAATGCAATATAACTAAATGACCTAATTCTAATGACAGGCAATTTCTAATTAAATGGACCTAGCAACAATCACTAAATGACATGCATTTCATGAATCTAATTTTATATGACATGCAATGACATTTTTTTTTATGAAAAAATTCATAATTAAAAATCTAACTAAAGTGAGATATTATCTAGCTTAAGTTAGGAAATAGACTAATCTAAATCTTATCTTAACTCAGAAATTTATCTCGACATGCAATTTAATTCAAGGATATTATCTAACCTAGATACCATCTAAACATGCATTCTAATATAATCAGAAAATAATCTAACTATTCTATCATGCAATTCTATCTAGGAAATTTATTGTAATCTACATAATATGCAAATGCAATCTTTTTTGTATTTTCAGGATAAATAAAGCAATTAAAAGATAAACACCAAATCATTCAAAATCATCAAAGATATCATACATCGTTCGAATCAGGAAACAATATCCAAATTAGCTTGATTATTTAAAATCGATAAATTGATCTTAAGCCTTAAAGATCAAGATATCAATTTTATTCCCACGTGATTAATTATTCCATCTAAAGCCTTATAAATGGAATAAAAAAATCTATGTGCGGTTGCAAATTAGGAAGTATATCGTAATGAATATTATACCTCTTACTCAAAAGGTTTAAATTAGATATCAATCTCATCAATGTAGGCAATATGATGTTTAAATCAAATTAAGATGAGATTTTTTTTACCTAATTGCTGAATATACTTCCAAATCCGAATTTGTCGATGGATGGCTTGCGAACGGTGATTACTTCAATTGAGGAACAGTTCTGGACAGTAGCTGGGGTGTCGCCGACTGCAAGATACGAATGGCAGCCGTTATTTGCACGCTTGCTAGACTCGCGTCACAAAAACGAGAGATGTGGGCTTCGTGGGAATTGGTTTGCTTGGACTTCACTGGTCAATGTGAATGGTCTGCAGAGAAAAAGAAAGTCCCCCCCCCCCCCAACTTTCTCTTCGTTGGTGGACTTCATGCTTGCAAACGATGGCCACAAAAACATGACGTGGTATTCATGCTGAACGGGAGATGGTAGCCTTGTTGGACCTTGGCGAAACCTGCGAAGAATAAGTACAAACGAAGCGGCCAAAGTCTGAATTAGGTAGCAATGGTTCAAGCGTCCCTAGGATGTGCTGGTTCGTGGTATCGAGCACAACAACAAGCGAGGACTGCTGTGACGGTTTGCTTGGGTTGCTGTGTTCATAAAAAAAACCTGCGAAAATTCAATCAAGAATACAAAACCGGCTTGGCTGCTCACGGCCAAGGAGGACTCGTAACGCGGGTGAGGCGATTGGTGGACGAGCTGGACGTCTCTAGTTGTTGACTTCAATGCGATTTGCTACGTGGTTTTTGCTGAGCAGCTTGCGGGCTTCTTCACTCGATCTGCGGAATTGGCGTCGAGAAGGGCTCCGGAGTTCTCTGGGATGTTGAGGTGTCACGGGGATTGAGCGGACCGTGTGTCACAACTTGCAGAGGGTGCATCAACGGATGAGGTGTCGAGGAAGAATTGGTGTGAACCTTCTCTTTATTGTTCTCTCTCCCCGTAAGAGCTGCGGCAGCACTCTCCTTTGCTCTGCTCTGAACACACTCTCTCCAAGTGAAGCTCTGAATTATGGCCGCTCTCTCCTTTTTTATTCTCCTTTTGGCTATCGTCTCTCAATGTGTTGTGGTCGTATATATATCCTGAAGAGCCGCCTCATTGTGGCCGTGTGTGTCAATTGTTGGTGGCCCCCTCTAAAACCCTCCCTTGGCGCTTTAACCTATTTATAGGTCACGGATTAGGGTTTTAATTTTTCCAAATCAATATCCACGAAGATTTCTTTTTTCAAATGCAATATTTGCTTTTCCAAACGCAATATTTTCTTTTCCTTTTGTGGGCTTAGCCCAACTTATCAAATTAAAGTTTATGAAGCATCAATTCAAACCCATCCGTCATTGGCTCAATGTAAATGCAAATTAAAAATAAATGCACATAAAATTATATGCTTATGTAATTAACTATTTTCTTATGGATAAAATTAACCCATAATTTTTTTAATGCAATAAATGATTAAACGAGTCACCAAAATTTAGGTGTCAACACCTACTGCCACTTAGTATGTCGATTTTGTTTAGTATTCATAGCTTACCTAGTATTTCTTTAATATTTGTTAAGCATATGTAGATGTTCCATATGTACTAGATTATAGTTAATCTCTGTCCGAGTAATTGTGTAACCTGATAAATGCAAGTCAAATATAACTACTGAAGCACATATGTCCGTGCTCACGGAATTGATAACTTGATATGATTTATTACATAGTCATACTGAAGCTGCCAATAAGACATATGATTGCATTACTTGATGTAGTTTAGTAGTAAAAGTTGCCAGTACGTAGTTCTCAAAAACTTATTTATAACACTTTAAACCGCAATTAGTTCTTAATTCAGTGGTTGGTTGGTTCTCGTTTCAACTATTCTTTTTGGTATATTGATGTTGCGACCTACCTTTTTCGTCTGGAGAAGGTTTAGGAGTATTGCTCAAAGGGTATGCCTAAGGTACTCAATTAGAAGCTGGCTCTCTCAAGCCCTTATCTTGTGCAACGTTGAGGTATTCGATATTAAGTCAAATTAACACTTTGACAGTTTTCTAAAGATGAGTAGTCATTAGCCTATTGGGATAAGCTAAAAACCAAGTGAGGCACGAGACTGTACCTCCCTTTCCACTTGTTGCGACCCACCCCTCACGATGGAGAGAAATAGGTTTAGAGGTACTTGCTTATAAAGCGTGGACTCTCCCTAAGTCCATATCTCGTATGACATTGGTTTTCCTAATCTACGTATTAAAAAAGAGCCGCCACTAGCCATTGTTGAAGGTCAACTAGAAACCTTAATCAAGACGTGGTCTTGATGCATCCGCAACCAGAGATCTTATGATTAGAGACTTGATTACCCTAGCTATTTAATAGAGGCCTTTCACTACCTAAACATTTTCAGATTTTTTTTTCTTTTTTTTTAAATAGATAAACTAGTTCTAAAATAGAATTAACACTAAAAATCTAATAAAGCTAGTTCAAATTTGATTTCTAAGCTTTTTCCAATTTTTTTTTCTTTTTTTAGGAATTTATTATTATTAATTTAATATTTTAATATTTTTTAATCCGAAAATGGGACCCAGACTGGGCTATTAAGCCCAGTTCGAGTATGCGCTTAATTTAGACTCTCGGGCTTGGACCAAGAACTTAAAACATGAGAAGCCAGAACAAAAATGGGCTTATCTATTGGAGCCCAATCCGACCTTAACCAACCTGAGCCTACACCTGAAAAATCTCAAGGTAAGCCCAAGCCTATCAATCTGACTTTAAGCCCACATCCACCAGAGCCTAAGCACGCCCCATCCCACCATGAAAAAAAAAAAAAAAAAAAAAAAAAAAAAAACCCAGCTTGCTTTTCTTCTAATTTTTTCATTTTTTTTTCCTTCCTTTCTTTTAAAAAAAAAAATCTTTTTAATTTTTTTGGTCGGAGCCACCGCTGGCCACTAGCTAGCTGGAGGTTTCTAATGTTGCCGAGCCTCTTTCCAGCAAGAGGCAAACACACCTCGACCAACTCAAACGGTGCGAGACAAACCGCCGAAAGATGATGAAAATGCTAAAGGGGACATCGAGACAACAATATTATCACAGGTTACGCAGAAAACAAAGAGTTAAGCTTCGATTCAAGGATTCGTTTTAGGCCATTCAATGAGGCATTTTGTTGAACATGTGGTGTGCGCAGGCTAAAGGAGGAGTCTAGACTCATTTGGGGATCATGTTCGGGCCAACGTTAACATACAACATACAAGAAATATTCTAGACCAATTTAGAAAACCATCACTCACAAGAATTAATTCTTTTTAATTTTCTATGGGATAAATGCATTAGAAGTCCTAAAACTTATTATGAAAATGCAATTGAGTCCTAAAACATTCAAAAAGTGCAATTAAGTCTTAAAACTTATTACGAAAGTTCAATCAAATCTTAAAACTTTCAAAAGATTCAATAAAGTCCTAAAAATTGTCTCGAAATGCAATCGAGTCCTAAAACTTTAAAAAATGCAATCAATTGAATGACTTAGATTGAACCACTTTGATAAGTTTTAGGACTTGATTGCACTTTTTGAAAGTTTTAGAACTTAATTACATTTTGTGACAAGTTTTAGGACTTAATTGTACTTTTTAGAAGTTTTAGAACCTAATTGCACTTTTTAAAAATTTTAGGACTTAATTGCATTTTTATGACAAATTTTAGGACTTCCAATACACTTATCTCATTTTCTATTTATCTAAAATAAGTTAAAATAAGGAAAAATAAAAATTAATACGTACAAATAATATTTAATGCTTATGTGATGCGAAAATAATTTTTTTCAAGGGCCTAATTGGTACCTAATTTTCTTTAATTTAAATCTAAATATTTAGTCAAAATTTAGGAGTCAACATTAGTCATAAAGTTTTTCATAATTTGTCAATTGAGTCCATTCGATCAATTTTGATTTGAAAGCACTAACATGGATACCTGCTGTCCTACATGCTATAGTTGACACATATATGAATAATTTTTAATAATTTTTTTTAATTCTTTTATTAACTCTTTAACTTTTTCTTTTCTTTCTTTTTCCCCTTTTTGTGTCAAACGATTAGCAACTTGACTGAGGGGCAGCGACCTCCCCAACCACTAACCGAGGATTGGCGGCCCCCGTTGGTCCCCAAGTGAAGGCCGCAAAGCCCTCGTCGACTACGAGAAAGAGATCGCAGCCCCTCTCTATGGTCGAAAGGGGTGTCCCAAACCCTTGTAGTCGCAACCCTCATTGTGGTTGGCGAGGGCCTAGGCGAGGGTCGCAATGCCCTCACCTTGCCAAATCTAGTGAGGGTGTCGTGAGCCCTCACCTAGGGCCTTGTTGGCCACAATGAAGGCATCATAGCCCTTGCCCACCATCGCTATGGTTGGTGAGGGTTTTGTGGCCCTCAAATAGTGGCTGGTAGAGGTTGCCACCCCTTAACAATGGTCAACGGCCTCCCGAGCCCTTTAAAACGAAAAAAGAAAAGAAAAGAAAAGGAAAAGGAAAACAAAAAAATAAAAAATTATAAAAAAATTCAAAAAGATATCTAGAAGTTATTAAAAGTTGTCAATGTTAGTGCTAATCAAGTCACGTAAAATAGCCGACACTGACTGGACTGCCACGTTAGTAATTTTAAGCAAATTTTGGTTGGATGGACTCAATTGGAGAAACTTGAAGAAATTGTTTAAGACTCAATTAGTAAAATTAAAAAAGTTTATAATTGAATTTACAAAAGTGCAATAGATTTAGAACTTTTTGCACAATGTTCGCAAAATATGAGAAGTCAACGTTATCCTCTAAACTGGTAAATTAAACCTGACGTGAGACTAATAATACAAGAAGTACTTATCTAAACTGCTTGATTAAGTCTATTCACGCAATTCTCGATAGTCTGTTCACGCAATTCTCGATTTGTTTCTTGTCAAAGTTAATGGGGGTAGGAAAGAAATATTACATGCGGTTGAGGAAATTTACTCGATAAGTCTCACAATAATAAAGAAAATATTCAATTGTTCTTCGAAACTAAATGGACGACTGGAGTCAACAACTTATGGTGATATTTTATGGTAAATATGTAAAATGTCAATAATGAGATGAAGTATGGAAAGTTAGGAGCATCACCCGGCATTGCAAACATAGCTAATTATCTAATTATGCAAAAATATGGAGGTAGGAAGCCTTCGCATAGTTGCCAACAAAATATTAGCTTGAGAGGGTTTACAATTTTGGAAAAGTGAGACCCTACCCCTTACAATATTACTTATCCTAGTCAAAAGAAAATTCATCTCAATTGACTTATTTTGGAGACATCTACGATTGTGCTCCATCCATATACAATGCATGGTCGCGAAGAAGGATATCTTGAGAAGCTGCGCTTGCAAATTCTTGCCTTTTGTGGCTCTTTTCATCCAAAGAATTTCAAAATCCCATCCTCCTGAAGAATGACGGATGCCATTTTGTGTAAGGATATGTCACCATATACTTCAGTTCCAGTTACATTTAAAGAACAAATGAGTTGTGTCTTCTACACGGGATATATTTAAGTTATATTGAATGTCAACTAAAGGGCTCCATAGTGATACGGCCACTATTGTCGGTAATCTATTTTGGAAAAATTCTAAATTGACCTCATCTTCTCCTCATAGAAAAATTTCGCAGATCCATGTCGTTCATTTTTCGCACCCTTCCTTCTTTCCCAAACAAAAGCAATCAAATTAGGGGCAGATGAATAGACTTTCTTTGTATTCCAATTTGGGTGAGGCTAGTGGTACAAGACAATGCATGTACATATGATTAACATGCAAAAACCTAGGTAATGATGAAGTTATACCATATGTGTGGAAGCAAATTAGCCATGCTTCTAGAAAGACAGAGTAATCCTAGACAATCGGCGTTTATCTGACGAGTGAATCAAGTCACATGATTCGTAGAACACAAACTGAAGGCCAGAAAATGCTGGATTTCTTTAGGGAGGAGACAATAGACTTTTCAACCTATAATCTTTAATATTTATGTAAAGACATACATGTCGCAGTTACAACAGTTTCTTTGACTAGTTGAGGTCGTTCTATACAACCCTAAATTTCCACATGTGCTTTCTATCCATGGACTTTGACCTCTCTTAGGTACTTATAATCGGACCCATTGAGACATTTGATTATATCATCACAGACCACTATATATAAAGTTAAGTTTTTACATAAACTGACAGAAACCTCAAATTTTCTACGGATTTGTTTTAGGTGGCATCTTGAACTCGAGCAAAACAACCACTGACAATTCTTTTTCTTCTCCTCTTTACCGGTGGGCCTAAACCTTTTCATGAACTATCAATATAATCATTTTGCCTAATTTTAACAAAAAATCATTGACATAACGGTCCAGTCAGCACCATCTATCCTATGTGGTATGGCTAGCGCTAACGTGGACAAATGTTTAATTTTCTCTAAAATTTTCTGAACTTTTTAATTTTTCTTTTTTAATTTTTCTTCATTTTTTCTTCACATTGCAGCCAGATAAGGTTGTGAAGCCTTCGTAGGCCACAGTGAGGGTAGGCAAGGGCTTGTGACGCCCTCACTAGCCATAGTGAGGGTTGCGACCCTCACCTACTTTTGGCAGTTGGTCACTGATGCCCTTGACTAATGGTTGCAGCCTCACTGGCCTTGTGAAGAAAAAAAAAGAGAAGAAAAGGGATAATAAGAAAATTACTAGTGCCCTTGACCAATGGCAAGCGGCCTGACTAGCCTTGTGAAGAAAAATAAAGAAAAGAAAAAGGATAATAAGGAAATCAATAAAAAATAAGAAAAAAATTGTTCATATCAACGTTGGCCGTGCCATGTAGGATGGAAAATTAGCTAAAATGATAATATTGGTAACTTGTTAAATGTTTATAACTAAATTGATAAATTTTTTAAATTGTTTAGAATTAAATTGACACGATTAAAATATTTAGGACTAAATTGATAAATTGCAAAAATGTTTATCATTAAATTGGTACAACTAAAATATTTAGGATTGAATTAACTATTGTACAGTAGGTTTGATATTTTTTAATAAATTTTCGATGCCCTTAGTTATCTTCATTGCATAAAAAAATTAGACTAATGTCATGCTTTTGCCAGTACACATTTTGATTTTGTCGTGCACTTTCTAGATTGCGGTGAATAAACAACTTTTGAATCGCTTTCATGCTCGCGGTAGGCTTCGTTGTCTTTTTCCACTACAGCAAGATAAAACGAAGGCATCAAGTCGCCTTTTCTTTTATTTCATTTGATCCTACTGATTGAATTCAACCTCTCTGAAGACATCGATGACGGAAGCAGATTTGTCTTGCTTGCAGCGGGTCGCGGCATCATAGAACTAATCAGCACTCCAAGATTTTATCTTTAAATTATTGAATGAGAGGCCGCAGCCCCATACACAACGTGTCATGATTGATATTTAGGTGATTATATAATGAGAAGTCATTTGACTCACTTCATGATGTCGCAAGTTAAAAATGCATGAGAGCGTGTTTTTGTTGTTCAGGAAATTGCCTCGTGTGAACTTTGCCTTTAAGATTACCATCTAAACCTAGTTTCATGATGTTGTCATGCACCGATACGTGTATGAATATAGCTTATCTCCTTTTAGAGGGAAAAAAAGGTTGCCTCTCTGACCTAATTAGTAATTTATGAGCAACTCAAAAAGGAAAAATTTGTGGCTGGTAGAATCTAAACTAGGCACAAGATTCTCGCAAATTAATATATATATATATATATATGAGTGAATCTGGCACAAGCATAACACAATGATCAATGGCTTGGTAATTGACTTATTTATAGGTGAATTGGTACAAATTCGTTATGTTGTATTAGAATTAGCGATGGACACAGGCCATAGATCACATTTTGTGCCCATGCCATAAGGTGCTGCAATTTCCACTTGTCACGCCCCGAACCCCGAGACACGTGAACAACCCGCCATGGTCATGTAAATGCGATATTCCCAGGTAGTGTCGCCGACCCCAATATTAGAATTATTAAATTATTATGCGCATACGGAACGTGTTAATAAATCCCCTGACAAAAGCATACGGGATAGGACAACATGAAAAATAAATTCAAAATCAAACACACTTTCATACATCATCATCAATCCAGGGTTTACATACACCAATAGGATCCAGAGACTATATGCACCAAAAATGAGTCGAGTTTATGTGCATCAAAAGGGTCGGAGCACTCTCGGTCGTCCGGTCCATCTCCGTCGGCATGCCATTCATCTCCGAGGTACCGCCATCTACGGTCCTGTAATATTTTTCCCCAAACCGGGATGAGACTTTGTCTCAGCAAGTTCACCCCTCCTAAACCCCTATTAGAAAGCAAATACACCCCAAAGTGGTCTAGCCACATAGCATAGAAGACTTACCTCGCCTTCTTGCCTTCCTGCAGGTTAGTACAATTTATATCACTCAAGCACCAGTAATGATAAGAATGTAAGCCATCGGAACACAATCAATTTCACTTAATTTCACAATCACAGCAAGCATTCCATGTCATCATTATCCACCGCCACACAAGAGCACAGTCTACTCGCAGGTCGGCTATCTACTAACATTACAGCATTTCTAGAAGAATAAAGGTCCAGTCGGTCTCGCCATTACTGCGACCAAGCCAGGTCATTCTATCGACAGCATTTCTAGAAGAATAGAGGTCCAGTCAGTCTCGCCACTACTGCGATCAAGCCACGTCATTCTATCGACGGCATTTCTAGAAGAATAAAGGTCCAGTCGGTCTCGCCACTACTGTGACCAAGCCACGTCATTCTATCGACGACATTTCTAGAAGAATAAAGGTCCAGTCGGTCTCGCCACTACTACGACCAAGCCACGTCATTCCATCGACGGCATTTCTAGAAGAATAAAGGTCTGGTCGGTCTCACCACTACTGTGACCAAGCCACGTCATTCCATCGACGGCATTTCTAGAAGAATAAAGGTCCAGTCGGTCTCGCCACTACTGCGACCAAGCTTTTCAACCAGCACATGACAATTCAAAATCGACCCCTGTACACTTTACGTGTCACTCACGTACTCCAATTTCAATATTAACCCTTCCAAATTCGATTTCGGTGTCAAACCCGACACGTGGGAATTTCTGAATAAAATTCATATTTTTCACAATCAACATTCAATTTGCAATATTTAATTATCAAATTCAAATTCTAAACACACGGCAGCGATCGACACAAAATTCTGAGCAACTAGGATCAAAAATAAATTTTCAAGTTTTTTTTATTTTTTTATTTTTTTATTTTTTTTTTTTTTTTTTTTTTTTTTTTTTATTTTAGTGATTTTCGGAATATAATATATTATTAATTAATCCAGAAATTTCGAAACATTTATTTAAATCATAAATAAATTCCTTTAAGTCACATCAAGGCTTATATTAAAATAAACCTACTTAACCTTTAAACTAAACATACTTTACCTTAATTAATCTTATTAATCTAATCCACATCTAAATAAACTAATCTAATAACTAAATCTCAATCAATCTAAGCTAAATACACTTAAGGCATCATTAACACTCTAATCAAGGTTTAGTGAGGTAAACTCACTTGATTAACTCGCCACTTAGACCAAAACGACGAGGGCGACGCCAGGATCAACTTTTCCAAAGGCGGGCCTAGCTTCCGGGGCCGGGAAGATGGCCAAAACGGGCCTTGAGTGGGCTGCGAAACCCACTTCTTCTTGCTGCACGACGAGGCCTGAGAGGAGTAGGACGGCGACGGCTAACGGTAGTTGGGGCGGAGGAGCGGCGTAGCTCGGCTAGGCGGTGGCTTACGATGGCCGGGCGCGGCCTCCGGCGACCAATGGCAGCTCGGGATGACGGCTGAGGCGGTTGGCGCGGCGAGGTTGCTAGTGCGGCAACGGAGAGGCTGAACCGAGGGAGAAGCGGTCGCGGGCTGGCCGGCGTGGGACGACGCGGCGGGGACGGCGGCTCGGCACCACACGACGGCGACGCACAGTGGGGAAGCGGCACACGGCTGCTGGTCCGAACGGCGAGCTCCCCCCCTTCCGATTCTCTCTCCTCCTCTCTCTCTCCTCCAAGTTCAAATGAAGAAGATGATGTTGATGGGTGTGAGGGCAAATTTTGGCCCTCCACTTGTCAAGATCTCCTTCATCTTGGTTACCCACCATGACCTCATCCCATGACATCATCTTCCACTATCTCCCCTCCCACAACATCCTTCAATGGGTGCAATATTATTTCCGCCCGGGTCCAAATCTTTGTACTCCCAATTTCTTCAATTTTTCTATCAATTCACTTCCAATTAAATCCAATTAAAATTCACAAAAATTATCCCATGATCCTAATAAGATGTGTGACATGGCCGAGCTTCCAACTTCTAAGTTCAATCTCAATTTTTACGGTTGAATTCAATCTGGTGCGATCTCAGCGCACCTAATCCACTGAGTAGCTTTTAGGGAAAATTTCTTGCATCCGACCTGAGGGTGATCAGTCCCCAAGCCTGACGCGGTAAAATTCCTTAATCACTTCACTCAATAGACTAGTTCCCTCGTGAGTAGCCAACTCCAATAGACGAACTATATGCACAGATGAATTACCCGACTCAATTGACTGAAAATGAAATTGAGAAAAATCGGAATGTCACACCACTCCCGCCTTGTGCCCAATGCAAGGCATAGCAAGGGCCCTAGTTTCCATCCCTGCAAGGTAAAATGGTACCTTCTGTGGCTTCATCCATCAACTGGACAAAATAAAATTCTCCCTCAAGGATACATCTATCTAGGCGAAACTAAAGACAATATCCATGGATTCCTTATGAAGGTATTGTTCCAACATGGACGATAGTGAGGAGAAATCTAAAAGAGAGATGCAGATCGGACTCAGATCGGTGGTACGATGGCACGGTCTCACTTCGAAATGAAGAGGGAGAGAGAGAGAGGACAGCGAGATATCGACATGCCAAGGTAGAGAATCGGTAAGGACGTCAAAGAGATTGGAGAAGGAGGGCAGATCGGACTCAGATCGGTGGTACGATGGCAAGGTTTCACTTCGAAACGAAGAAAAAGAGAGAGAGAGAGAGAGAGAGAGAGAGAGAGAGGGGGAGGGAGGGAGAGAGGACGGCGAGATGGCGACATGCCAGGACAGAGAATCGATGAGGACGTCAGAGGGATTGGAGAAGGAGGAGGTTAATCATAATGAGGAGCGGGAAGAAAAAAGTAAAGTAAAACTTCGGCCGATCTTTCCTGAACCCCGACTATCATGCCTACACCGGTCGCTCTACTGGGCTTAGGAAATTTAGTGTATATGACTGATAAAAATAAGGAAAAACATAGGTTAGGAATAGGATTCTCGACCTACCCCAATCTTAATATGTTGAATCGCGTTAAAGGTTCGATGTCATTCGACCGATGGATTTAGGATTTGGGTACAAAAATTTCTCGCCAGACGGATTTGAGATGGGTTCAGCCAACCAAACCCCATCTCTCTTCCACTAAGCTCCAAAAATACTAGATTTTCGCAGGGATCGTAATTTTAAAGGTACGGTTAAATGATACATGACAAAAACTCCATGTTGATTGCGAGGCAGCTGTCTTGCACCATTGTCTTAGGTTTGCATGGGCTAGCTACATACATCTGTTGTGGCTCTGATAAAAGAAAAGAAAACAGAATCTCCACGTTACATGGTTGAATTTACGAAAGTCATTGGGAAATATGAAAGTGGTAAACATGAGAGTCTTCGTCGTGCCCTAGAATAGACGTCTCTCTCTCTGTGCTCCTGATTAATTCCATCAGTGGTCATACGTGAGCTGTCGTCCCATGATTTCTGAATATTTTCAAGCATGGGATGGTCTACTGAACGTTTGTTAGGGTTCTTGAAATCAAACGCACGTGTTCAGAAAGTTAGGGGGGGGGGGGGGGAGGGGAATAATACAGTAATGTTGTTCCAGCTTTAACCATTGACCACATCCATTAGGGGTGTAAGTGTGAATATTATGCACTTGCTTTCTTTCTTTCCCTCCAAGAATAAAAGTGTGTTGAAGAGAATGGTATGGTCAATATTTCAGAATTTTTTACCCTTCATCAGATCGGAAGTTTCCTATGGTATTTTGTGGGGAAAATTGTCCAAAAAGTCCTAAACCTATTGCAGTTTTGCCAATTTAGTTATAAGCCTTTTAACTTTGCCAATTAAGTCCTAAACATTTTTCACTTCTTACCAATTCAGTCCATCCGACCAATTTTGGCCGGAAAATACTGACGTGGACGCTGGCGGTGCCACATAGGACTACCGGCGCTGAGATAAACAATTTTTAATAATATTTTAATAATTTTTTTAATTTTTTTTAATTTTCTATATTTTCCTTTTTTTTTTTCTTTTTGGCCTTTTCGATGGCCGGTAGCCGGCCACCGGCTAGCTAGCCTCGCCCGCCACAAGCGAGGCCCGACCGGGCGATGGCGATGCCAGGCGAGGCTACCCTAGCCCCGATGAGGGTCGGCCTCGCCAAATTTGGGGAGGGGAGCCCTCGCCGAGGCTTGCCCTTACCTAGGCGAGTGTTGGCCTCGCCCTTGGCTGGGCGGGCAATGGCTGGCCACCAGCCACAGGCCAACGCTTGCCTGGCCAGGGGCGAGGGTTAACCTTGCCAAATGCGACGGCGACGCCGGGCGAGGCCGCCCTGGCCTCGGCGAGGGCCGGCCTTGCCAGATTTGGTGAGGCTCACCCTTGCCTAGGTGAGCGTCGGCCTCGCCCAGACTAGATCTGGCGAGGTCGGCCCTCGCGCCTTGCTGGGCAAGCGTCGGCCTGTGGCCGGTGGCTGGCCGTCGTCCGCCAGGCTAGGGGCAAGGCCGACGCTCGCCTGGGCGAGGGCGAGCCCTAACGAGGGCTCTGATATAGCTAGTATAAGTACCTAGAGGGGGGTGAATGGGTATATAAATGATTTTTCTTAATAATTGCGCAATACTAGACGGTTAATAGATTTGAGATAAGCAGTAATCAAATTAAGACTGAGAGAAGAGAAAATTGAACACGCGATTTATAGTGGTTCGGCTTATTTCAAGCCTACGTTCACTCTTCGCACGCGACGGCCTATTGGCTGGATTCCACTATGAACAAAGAGATGTTACAGCGTTGTTCTTCCTTGACTTCTCGGTGTAGATGATCTACCACACTCGCTCAAGGTATCACTGAGTATAGTCACTCTTTGTGTATACAATTTCGCTCAAAATGTATCGACTAATAATCAAGGTGCTTCAGACTCTGGAATTTATCTATCTATCATCTTTTCTAAAGTAACTAGAGCGTCTTCCTTTTATACTCATTTATGCCATTATACCCGTTGGCACTTTCCAAAGGAATTCCTCCAATCTACCCGTTGGACAGAATCAATCAAGAAGATCATTCAAGCTATAAAAGGAACTTGACGATAGCCCATCAATCCTGTTCGCCCATACAATCAGGATCTTGGTTTCCAAGAATAGAACATTCCAAGAATATTTCGTCGACCATCAGATCTTCAAACGATCTTGATAACGAATAAAAGAATCCGTTATATTTATCTAGCCAAGAGATCTTCTCCAGACGATAGGACTGAATCCTCGACCAAATACTTTGGCTCTGGATTGCCTTCGTCACTTTGGATTAGAAGAGCTTGTCAATGAGAATAGTCTTGAGTCTTGAGTCGGTGATCGAAAGTCTTCGGACTCTAAACAGAAGGTCTGTATTTATCCAGACTAGACTAATAGAAACGTTTTGTCAGCTTCAAAATATTCTGGAAAGATTTCTCCAACAGGCTCCCCTCGCCAAATCTGGCGAGGCTGGCCCTCACCGGGGTCGGGGTGGCCTCGCCCGGTCGGTGGCGGCCCTCACACGTGGCCGATGGCCGGCCACTAGAAAAGGCCAAAAAAAAAAAAAAAAAGGGAAAAAAAGGGAAAAAAATATTAAAAAATATTATATTATTAAAAATTGTCCACGTTAGCACCGATAGTCCTATGCGGCACTGCTAGCGTCCACATCCGCATTTTCCGGCCAAAATTGGCTAGATGGACTTAATAGGTAAAAAATGAAAAGGTTTATGACTCAATTGATAAAGTTAAAAGGTTTAGAATTGAATTGGCAAAACTGCAATAGATTTATGAATTTTTGGATAATTTTCCCATATTTTGTGTGTTTAATGACTGGTGAAGAAGATGTATTATTTAACTTCACTGCTGACAAAGGATCAATGTATCTTGGGTATAAGACACTCTACATTAACAGTTTATTGCAAACCCTTGTTTGTTTCCAACAACATAAATTAGCTTTTGCAATTGCATCCTAGGTTCTACTTATCTGAGTGAGGTGTTCTCTCTCTGTCTATCTGTCTGTCCGTCTCTCTCAAACACACATAACATGTAATCAGTCTTCCAGATTTATGAAATTAACAATTAATGCTGCGTTCTGATGTATATCGAAAAGCTTAATTATCTGAAAAGGAGTTGCCGTTAAAGATTGGGCTAGAACTAAGCACATTTTGTTAATCAATACAAGCCACGATACGTGCATTGTCCTTTAACCCTTCAAGAAAGTCACTCATTTCACAAATTCCACTAAAATAACGATAAAAAATAGGTAATGCAACATTTAAATAATCTCAAAGCACACACGTTCATACGTTTTATATGCTTCCCACAGTCCAATCAACGTATAGATGTGCTTCGTGTAATACTGGCACCACGATGCCGCAACAATCTTTCTTAGAGCGTATCAACCAATTATAGCATTATCAGATTTAGAAGATTTATAATCTTATCTTTAGAAGTGATCGATCAAATATAATGCTATCAGATTTGGAAGATTTAGAATCTTATTTTTGGAATGTATTTCTTTTCTTGCAGATAGATCTTCTAGAATGTATTCTTGGGTGTATAAATACCCATCTAAGCTTAATGAAGGCTAACGCCCTCTTTCAAACCTAGCTTTCTTCTTCTCCTTTTTTTTTTCCTACAAGGTGGTCTATATGGCCATGGAAAATCCCTCCGCCTCCACCATCATAAGTCCCATCACAAACTCCTCTTCTATACTTCCTCCATTCAGATCTACTCACCACTTCCATTCTCTACATCTCACGGCATCCAATTGCTTGCCATGAAAAGCATAGGTTATCCCATTTCTTAAGGGACAAAGCCTTTATGGCCATGTCGATGGAAGCACAACTTGTCCTTCTGATGCAGCCCAAGCAACTCTCCTACAACATGATGCTTCCATCATGAGTCTTCTAACTGCATCCCTCTCAGAACCGGTGTCCTTTGATTATTGGTAAGCTAACTGGTAAAGCCATATGGGATGCTCTCGATGCCTCTTTTGGCTTAGCTTCCGCTACGCGCATGCCCTCTCTTCATCTCAAGTCTTCAACGTCTGCAACCAAAATGGGATGAATACGTTTCCTCTAGCTTGCTAAATCTATTGTCGATGGAATGGGTGTTGTGAGCAAGCCTCTTGAACCACAAGCTTTCAATGTCCATATCTTTCATGGTCTTTGATTTGATCTCCAAGACATCGTTCCTACATTACTTTGTCGTTCTAAACCAATCTTGTTTAACGATCTTCAATGTCTTCTCCTTAGTCACGATAGTATTAAGGCCTTTCAAAAATTGCAAATCTCTGAGCCTTCCTCTCAGGCTAATCCTATTATAGCCAACTCTGCTCAACGAAATGCGTCCACCCCTCCTAATTCCCCTTTCTCTAGACGTGGTTAGTCTAGAGGTTGTGGGGGTCACGATGGTCACTTTGTCCATGGTCATGGTGCGTTATAGTGTTCCATCTATCAACATCCAAATCATACTACTGCTACATGCTACTATCATCCTCCAAGTATGCATTATTATCCGCCACCTACACATACCCCTTCTTCTACTTTATCATATCAACCATCTTACTCTTCTAATGCCAACCTAAGTCATGCACTTTCCACTCTTTTACCTACACCTACCAACACTCTACCTTGTTACTCTGACACGGGTGCCTCCCATCATGTCACACTTGATATACAATCCCTTTCTTCCTACAAAACTTATAATAGATCGGATCAACACGTTGGAAATGGTCAGGGTCTCAAAATTACTCATGTTGGTACCTCTTCTATTCTTTCTTTATGTTTAAAATGATGTACTTTATGTCCCTGATATTTCTAAGCATTTACTTTCACTTCAAAAAATTGCATTTGACAATAATGTCTTCTTTGAATTCTATCCTACCTTTTGTCTTGTTAAGGATCTAGTGACTAAGGCAGGTCTTCTTTCCGGCCCAAGTAATGATAGTCTTTGCACCATACCACAACAACCTTCAATGCTTACTGCCAGCATTGCGGAATGGACTTCCATGGATGGCTAGCATCAATGTCTTGGTCATCCCCATAAGGGTCTTTTATGGTTTATGGTCAAAGAGAAAAAATTGCCCTGTCAGTCAGTCAATTGCGTAAGGCTAGTTGTTAGTCCTTAGGATTGTCTCCAACTCGTAGTTTGTTTTCATTGGATTTAATTTATCATGATGTTTGGGGTCCTTCTCATTTTGTTCTCATTTTGTTTCAACTGGCAGTCATCATTATTTTGTCATTTTTGTTGATGATTGTACCAAATTTATTTGGTTATTTCCTCTCAAAGCAAAGTCAGATGTTTACTATGTTTTTCTTACTTTCCAAGTCCTTGTCGAACGTCACTTTTCATGGGAAATAAAAGCCGTTCAAATGAACCGGGGTTGGGAATTTTGTGCCCTACCCCTTTTTTTTCCTCAAAAATTGGTATTACTCACCGCATTTTCAGCCCTCATACCCACGAATAACAAGGGGTTGTTGAGTGTCGTCATAAAAATTCACTTTTTGCAAAAGAAATCTAAAAAAGGTGTGAAAAATAAAAAGAATATTACGTTCGAGAGTTATAGGCGATCCAATTTCACGCTTGATATAGGTGTGAAATCCGACTTGCAATTGCTTGGAAAATCGCCGATCCAATTTCATGCTTGATATTCGATTCGCGATTTTGTTTAAAAATTGGCCAACCAGATCTCATACTCTAGATATGGTTCGTCAATTTATGGATATCAATCTTATCTTGTTTGATTTGTTGCCGTGTTGTTTGAATTAATTTTATTTTCGTAAAAAAAAATCTAAAAAATATTTGAGTTAGGATTAGGTTCGTTTTAGAATATTTCTTGTTTTAGGGTTATATAGCATATTTAGAATAGGGATTTTATTTCAAATTTTTAAAAATAAAAAATCCAAAAAAATGCATTCATTTAGGATGTTAGTTTTTTTTTAATTAAGTTGTTTGTTTAATTATGTGGCAATTTTAGTATCAAATTTCATAGGAAAAAAAAAACTAGAATTAGGGCATTCTTTGTACGTCATTGCATATTATGAGAAAATTGCATGCTTAATCTTAAGTTTAGATAAATCTTTTAGATAGATTGCATGTTTTTTAAGAAAATGAAAATGTCATGTGCACATCATATAAAATTAGGTTCATAAAATGCATGTCATTTATTAATTGTTGCTAGGTTCATTTAATTAGAGATTGCCCGTCATTAGAATTAGGTCATTTGCTTAAATTGGATTGCATATAGATAAGATTTTATTAAACATGAGAAAATTCTTTAAAAAAAAAAGATTGAGTGATTGTGTGTTAATTAGAAATCATATCTAGGACTGTCAATGTGAATTCAGATCTAACATTGCTGATGCTTTCGTTGTCATGAGGTAAGTCTTGCAGCTTATTCACTGCTTTATCTATGTGTTAAATTGGTGTTTTACGCACCCGCATGATCACCTCCTATGTTAGGGAGGGAAGTGAAATAAAATTAATTCAAGCTGCCTGCAAAATATTTTTTTTGAGATGAAAAGAGAAAGGTACCGAAAGGGCATTAGAAAAGTTTAGTGTAACCAAGTCTCCGTACCCAAAGTTTTTGGTTTGTAGGAGTAAGATAATTATCTCATTATTTTATTTAGGTGTCTAATCAACCTACCGTAAACTGATTAGTGACGACTCCTAGTTAATAATCTTTTGCATGTTAAATATTTGAACCTAAGTTACGAATTGGTATGGGCTTGAGAGATTCCGAGTTAAGTTTAGACTTAGTAGTCCATTAGCCTAATCGTAGGTGGTGTACCCGAAATTTAGGTCACAATACGACTAAGGTCAATAATTGTGTCTCCCCTTTTTCAAATGGTTTACAATCATCCTCCGCATTATTTCTTTTCAAAAATCTTTGGGCATCGTCGTTTTCCATATTTATGTCCTTATAATGCTCATAAGATGGATTTTCACTCCATTCCTCGTATTTTCTTAGGATATAGTCCATCTCACACATAGTAATGCTTCCTTGATCCTATCACCAATCATTTATATATTGCTTGTCATGTTCATTTTGATGAAACGTGTTTTCCCTTTGCAACTCCTTCCATTCTCTATCCATCACCTCATTTATCACTTCCTTGCCTATCCTAATATTGTGGGCTTCAGCTTCTATTAGACTTCTATTGGAATTCCTTTGCCTACCGATATAGTGAGATCATAGACTCCTCCACCAGCTCCCCAAGCATTGTCTAATATTGATTCATCCATCTCCCCTGACTTAAGAACTAGGCCCCTCCATGACCTTTATCATCCTCGCCCCTCGCCCCTCATCCTCTCCACCACTGTCACTGTTGCCCCCACCTAGGTCAACACGCACTGTCACGCCCCGAACCTCGAGCGCGTCAACATCCCACCATGGTCATTCAAATGCGACGTCCCAGGTTAAGTCGCCGACCCAATTTCTTTTATTATTGCGCAAGCGGAACGTATTATAAAACCCCTGACAATAAAATACGGGATAGAAAAGCAGGAAACAATTTCACAACCAATCACTTACATAAACCAACGGAGTTACAAACGAAAGCCTACAGCCAAAAGTCTACGAAAGACTGGCTCTTAAAAATGAACTGTCCTACGATCTACAAGTCGGACACGCTCTCCAATCCTTATGACTTCACCTCTGCAATTCTTCAAGGCCAACCAAAGATATCTGGCCACTCCGTCCACCGGGGACCTGAAATGGTTATTCAATAACCACTGAGACAACGTCTCAGCAAGTTCAACCCCCTAAACCCCTATTAGAAAGAAAATACGCCCAAGGGTGGTCTAGCCACATCACACAGAGAACTTACCTCGCCTCAATTCCTTCCTACAAGTTAGCACAATTTATATAATTCAACCACGTACAATTATGATAACCAAACAACCATGGCACAATCACATCATCTGAACAATTCAACCACTTGGATCGTCTCAGCGATCAATCGACTTGGCTGATTACATGTCTAGCAAATCAATCATTGCTCTCAATCTCGGCCCTATAGGAAGGTTTAACAAACAGTGGCAATCACGGCCCCACTCGGCACGACCTTTAATTAGGTGGTCCATCACGGCCTCACTGGGCACGACCTCTAATAGGTGGTCAATCACGGCCTCCTCAGGCACGACCTCTCATAGGTGGTCCATCACGGCCTCCGGGCACGACCTCTCATAAGTGGTCCATCACGGCCTCACTGGGCACGACCTCTAATAGGTGGTTCATCACGGCCTCACTGGGCACGACCTCTCATAGGTGGTCCATCACGGCCTCACTGGGCACGACCTCTAATAGGTGGTCAATCACGACCAATCTCCCATCAATTTCTACACTTAGGATTTTATAAATAATCCCTATATATCGCAATCACACTCAATTTGCCACAACAAATCATCAATTTCAAATTCCAACTACACAGCAGCAATCGGCACGAAATTCTGAGCAACCGGGGTCAAAAATAATTTTTCCGTTTTTTTTTATAAGTAATAATATTTTAATAATTTCGGAATATAATATGATATTATAAATTCCAGAATTCGAAATCATTAAATAATTCAAAAATAAAACCCTATTATGTCACATCAAGGCTTTATATTAAAAATAAACATACTTAACCTTAAACTAAACACACTTTAACTTAATTAAGCACCATAATCTAATCATCAACCAAATAAACTAATCTAACCATCTAAACTTACTTAATTTAGACTAAGCACGCTTAGGGCATCATTAACCGTCTAATCGAGATTTAGTGAGTTAAACTCACCGGATTAGCGAGCCGAGCGGACCAAAACGACGAGGACGACGCGAGGATCGACTTTCCTCAAGGCGGGCCGAGCATCCGGGTTCGGGAAGGCGACCAAAACGGGCCAAGAAGGGGATGAGAAACCCATTTTTCCAGCTGCTGGTTGCGGTTGGACGATGGCTGATCGGCGGCAGTTCGGGCGCGGGGAATGGTGGAGGACCGGTGGGGCTTGGATGGGCCGGGCGACGGCCAGAGGAGGCCTCACGGCGGCGGGGACGAGCTCCGGCAGCTCCTAAAATACGCGAGCAGGGGCAGACGGAGGCGGCTGGGCAAAGCGAAGGGAGAGGCGGCGGTCCAGGCGAGGCGCGTGCAGGACAACACGGGCGGCGGCGAGCGGTGGAGGCGTGCGGCTGCTCCGGCGGTGCTGCTTCGGCGTCCATCCCAGATCTGGGATCTCGAGCAACAAACGGAGATGGAGAGAAGGCTTCGACGGCAGTTGAGGAGGGTGAGGAAGGCGGAGGGCAGCGCACGCGGCTGAGGAGCGGCGACGGTGTGCGGCGAGCTCCGGCGAACGGGCGACGGCCACGACGGACGAGCGGAAGGAGGGCGTCGGGCCGGCTGGTTCCGCACGCAACTCCCTCTCTCTCCCCCCCCTTCTCTCTCTTCCCAAGATTGAAGATGAAGTTGGTTCAATCTCCCCCCTCCACTTGTCAAATTCTTCTTCAATTTGGCCAACCACCATGACATAGGGTGATGTCATCTTCCACTAAAATTCAAATCCTCCACAACTATCTTCAATAGGTCCAATTTCATTTTCCGCCAGGGCATAAAGTCTTGTACAACCAATTCTTCAATTCCACTTGATTCCCTTCCAATTGAATCAAATTGAAGTCCATAAAATTAATCCAATGTCACCACACTTCAATTAACATCTTCACTTGTCCATAGAACCAACTTAAGTCTTAATAGCAATACCAAAGGCGGCCCTACTAATTTCTCGAGCCAAATTAGTCATTCTCTGATTATTTTGCTGAAAAACTCGGCTTGCATGAAAAATCTTCCGAATATTAATCAATGTTTCTAAAATGATTTGTGACACACCCAAACTTCCAATTTCTGAATTCGATCTCAATTTCATGGTTAATTTCACTTTGGCACGATATTAGCACGGCTCAACCTACCGAGTAGCCTTTAGAGATTTTTATGCATTTGACCTGTGGTTGATCATCTCAAGCCACAATGTACATCTTTGAAACATTGGCGACTTTCGGTTGTCGGGGTAATCTCAAGGTTTCAAATACGAACATAGGGTACCCAACCGATAGAAAAGTCGGTCCAGTGCCGATCGACACGAATTGTGCGATCGGTGGAATCATCCACACACGATCACATATCTCGTCGAGTCGACCTATCTCCGATCTTTAATCGATTTTAATTGTGCCGTAATGACCCTTGCGAGACTAGCTCGGTCAAAGGTCGCTTCTGGTCAAATTCTCGAGTCGATGCATTAGAAACTCTTAACGGCTTCTTTGATAGACTAGTTTCCACATGAGTGGTCAACTCAAGGAAAAAGAACTATATGCGTGCCAACGAAATGCCCAGAATCGGAAAATCGGGATGTCACACACACTTACACCATGCAACTTTGCTCTTGTCCTCTTCAAATTAATATAGCCACTAGCTCCCCCACTGAAGCAACCTTATTCACCCAAGCCAACAAAATCTCCAAGTGGCGTGCAGCTATGGCTGATGAATTTAATGCCTTCTTAAAAAAGGACACATGGTCTTTGGTCCCTCACATTTCCTCCATGAATCTCATTGGGTGTAAGTGGGTCTACATAGTTGAGTGCAAAGTGGATGGTAGTCTTGAATGATATAAAGCTCGCTTGGTTGCTAAGGGTTTTCATCAACAACAAGGCTTAGATTATATGAAAACCTTCAGTCTAGTTATAAAAATTACCGATGTTCACTCCATATTATCTCTTGTTGCCTCTCAAGGGTGGCAAGTGAGACTATTAGATGTGCACAATGCTTCCCTACGTGGGGTTCTTTCTGAAGAGGTGTTGTGACATCCCGATTTTCCAATTCTATTTTCAATAAATTGAGACGGGCATTTCGTTAGCACGAACATAGTTCCTTTCCTTGAGTTGGCCACTTATGTGAAAACTAGTCTATCCGGTGAAGCCGTTAAGAAATTCTAATGCATCAGACTCGAGAATTTGACTAGGAAGCGATCTTTCGACCGAGCTAATTTGCAAGGGTCATTACGGCACAATTAAGAATCGATTAGAGATTGGAGATAGGTCGACTCGACAGAGGGATGTGATCAAGTGTGGGTGATTCCACCAGATCGCACAATTCTGGTTGATCTGCACTGGACTGACTTTTCTGTCGATTGGGTACCCTGTGTTCGTATTTGAAATATTGAGATTACCCCGACAACCGAAAGTCACCAATGTTTCAAAGATGTACATTGTGGCTTGAGATGATCAACCACGGTCAAATGCATAAAAATTTCTAAAGGTTACCCGGTAGGTTGGGCCGTGCTAGTATCGTGCCAAAGTGAAATTAACCGTGGAATTGAGATCGAATTCAGAAATTGGAAGTCTGGTGTGTCACAAATCATTTTAGAATATTAACTCATCTTTGGAAGATTTTTCATGCAATCAAAGTTCTTTGGCAAATTAAATCCGAGAATGGCTATTTTAGCTCGAGAAATTAATAGGCTGCTTTTGGTCGCGCTTTTGGGACTTAAGTTGGTTCTGTAGACAAGTAAATATGTGAATTGAAGTGTGGTGACATTGGATTAATTTTATGGACTTCAATTGGACTCAATTGGAAGATAATTGAATGGAATTGAAGAAATTAATGTACAAGATTTTATGCTTCGGCGGAAAAATAAATTGCACCCATTGAAGATTGTTGTGGGAGGATTGGAGATAGTGGAATGTGACATCATCAAGTGATGTCATGGTGGGGCTTGTGCGGCTAGGATCTTGACACATGAAGGGTGAGGATTTGTTCTTCAAAAGGTGGGATGTCACCTCCAACCCATCTCCATCATCTTCTTCATTTGGATTTTCTTCTTGGATTTTGGGAGGAGAGAGAAAGCTCCGAACGGAACCAGTAGCCGCACGCCCCTTCACCGCTCGCTCGGTCGCTCGATGCCGCCGCCCATCGCCGGAGCTTGCCGCCTCGCCGTCGCGCCGGACCGTCGTTGGCCGACCCCCTCTCCTTTCCCCTTCCTCTCTTCCGTCAACTCTCTCTCCTGCTTCTTTCCGTTCGTCGCCCAACAACCGAAGACCAGAAACTGTCACAGCCACCGTCGAAGCAAGCACCACCGTCACCGTTCGTCCTTCGCCGCCGCCGCGTGTCTGCCCTGCGCCGCCCGCGTGTCTCCGCCTTCAATCACGTTGTCCCTAGTTTGGCCGACATCCCGAGCTGCTGTCAAGCTTGTGCAGGAATCGCCGGAGCTCCCTCCGCCGCCTCCGGCCACCGTGAGACCCCGCCGTTGGCCGCACGGCACCGCCGCAGCTCCTCCGCCGTTCCTTTGCCCAACCAACGCCGGAACCGCCCCATCTCTACCCGCGAACAGCAGCCAAGAAAGTGGGTTTCACAGCTTGGTTTTGGCCCGTTTTGGCCGGCTTCCCAACCTCGGATGCTTGCCCTGCTTCGCGGAAAGTCAATCCTTGCGTTGTCCCCATCGTTTTGGTCCGCTCGGCTCGCTAATCCGGTGAGTTTAGCTCACTAAACCTTGATTAGAGGGTTAATGATGTTTTAGGTGTGTTTAGTTTATGTTAAGTGTTATTAGGTGGTTAGTTTAATTTAGTTAAGAGTAGATTATATTAATTTGCTTGATTAACTTAAAGTTGGTTTAATTTAAGGCTAAATGAATGCTTATATTAATATAAGCCTTGATGTGACATAAATGAATTTACTTTTGATTTATTTAAATATCTAGAAATTATTAAATAATTTAATAATATATTATTATTCGAAATTATTAAAATATTATTATTTAAATGATTTTCGTAATAAATTTAATTATTTAATAAATTCTGAAAATTATTTTGAACCTTATTTTCTCAGAATTTTGTGTTGATCGCTGCTGTGTATTTAGAATTTGAATTTGATGAATGGATGTGGTAAATTGAGTGTTGATTGTGATAAATAGGGATTTTATTCATAAAAACCCAAGTGTCGGGTCTTAATGCAAAAATTGGATTTTCAATATTATACTAAGTAGTGGGGTTTGAAAAAGTGAGATATTGGTTTTCTGGATCGAAATTAACGTGCCCCCACACACGTGGTTAATTTATGGACTATTGTTAATATGAAGAAAAGTGGTCGGGATCACTGTTTTAAGTGGAAGCATTGAGTGAAATACAAAGTGCCCCGGGCCGAATATGAATTGCTGTGTGATAATTAAGAGGAGATCGTCTTGGGCTGTTAAGCTGAACTTGCCCCTATATGGGATGCCCACGCAGTGGTTGTGGGTCGCAGTTGATTCTGGACCCATGCTCCGTCTGGAACGTCGTCAATGTACTGACGAAGTTGCGCTCCAAGGTGGGGAGGCGATGCCTGTCTATATGCCAGTAGATAGCCGAACTGCGAGTAGGCTATGCTCTTGTGTGGCAGTGAATAACAATTGGAATGCATGTTGAGTGTTGTTGATGTGTCGGATTATGGGACGGATGTGTGGCATGGAATGGGACGTGTCATAACGATTTAGTCTTATAATCAGGACCCCCGCGGTTGTTGGTAATATGAAAGAGAATGCGTTCCGGTTGTTTAAGTTCCTATTATTATCTGTGATTGAGTAATTTGAATTGCGCTAACCTGCAGGAAGGAACTGAGGCGAGGTAAGTCTTCTGTGTGATGTGGTTAGGCCACCCGGGGTGTATTTTCTTTCTAATAGGGGTTTAGGGAGTTGAACTCGCTGAGACATTGTCTCATCTCGGTTTGGGGATTAAAATTTCAGGTGCCTGGTGGACGGAGCGGCCAAATAGCTTTGGTTGATCTTGAGGAGTTGCAGAGGTGAAGTCATGAGGATTGGAGAATGTGTCCAACTTGTAGGTCGTAGGACAATTCATTTTTAAGAGCCAGTCTTTTGTAGACTTTTGGCTGTAGGCTTCTGTTTGTAATTCTGTTGAATTATGAAAGTGTTATGTTGTGGTTTTGCTTCCTGCTTTTCTATCACGTATTTCATTGTAAGGGGTTTTATAATACGTTTTGCTTGCACAATAATAAATGAATGGGGTCGGCGACACTACCTGGGAATGTCGCACTTGCATGACCATGGTGGGATGTTGGCACGCTCGAGGTTTAGGGCGTGACGGGTGTACATGGAGCAACCCCCTTGATATGAGGACCCCACTCGTCGTGACTATGTTTGCAAGTTGCATCATCCTTTATATGGTCTCAAGCAAGCTTTGAGAGCTTGGTTTCACCACTTCCATAGTTTTTGCTTCATTTGGGATTTCCGGCATCACAGATTGATCCCTCATTGTTTATTAATTGAAGAGCCATTGATGTCATTTATTTATTTTTATTTATGTTGATGACATTCTGGTTACAAGTAATGCATCTTCTACCATAAGTGTAATTTTACAGAAATTATCTACATAGTTCTTAATTAAGGATCTTGGCTTCCTCCACTTTTTCCTTGGGATAAAGGCTGTCTCTCACTCAAATGGGCTACTTCTCTCTCAAGGACATTATATTGATGACCTTCTTATCAACCGGGATGTTTGAGTGCAAGCATGTCCAAACTCCTATGGCCATGACTATAAAACCATTTGAGAAGGGGATGCTCTAACGTCTGATCCTACTCTGTATTGGTGTATAGTTGGTGCCTTGCAATATGTGACATTGACAAGACTAGATATCTCCTTTGCTGTTAATAAAGCTTGTTAATTCATGCATGCACCGATTGAAGACCACTAGCAAATGGTGAAAAGTATCTTGTGCTATCTCAAACATACAATGTCATTTGGTTTGCTTCTTTCTTGATCCAATGATACTCGCTTGCAAGCCTTTTCCGTTGCGGATTGGGCTGGTAGCTCTGATGACAGGAGAGTCAATTGGAGGGTATGCTATTTTTCTTAGTCCTAACTTGATCTCTTGGAGTTCCAGAAAACAACGAATAGTAGTGCACTCTTCCACTGAGTTTGAGTATAAAGCTCTTGTCGATATTACAGCTGAACTCATTTGGCTCGAGTCACTATTTCAAGAGCTTGGGTTCCCTCTTCGAGGTCCTCCCATCCTTTGGTGCGATGATATTGGTGCCACTTATCTGTCTGCAAATCTGGTTTTCCACGCTTGTACCAAACATATTAAAATTGACTTCCACTTTGTCCGTGATTGTGTGGCCCAATGACAGTTCAGTGTGCAATTTATCTTTACTGTTGACCAATTAGCCGATGCTCTCACCAAAGGTCTTCCCAAAGCATGTTTTGCATTTTTACGAGACAAGTTGAAGATTCATAGTCTTGACTCTTCTACTTGAGGGTGTGTATAGACTAAATATAGTGCTATTAGATTTGGAAGATTTAGAATCTTATCTTTAGAAGTTATCAATCAAATATAGTCTATTTGATTTGGAAGATTTAGAATCTTATCTTTAGAATGTATTTCTTTTTTTGCATATAGATCTTCTAGAATGTACTCCTGGGTATATAAATATCCACTCAAGTTTAATGGAAATACACAATAATTTTTGTCTCAATAGATGTATCAAATACAAGCACATCATATTTTTTGGGTAGAATACTGATATAAATGAAAGTTCTGTGCATTTAGGGAATGAAAATTAAGGATAAAGACATGAATATTACCTGCATATTTTCTTGCTCGACTCGGTCAACGTTAGAAAGGCTAAAGGTGCTCTAGAAGGCTGTATAGCACTCTCGAGCAGGTACTACTTTGCACGATGTGCTATTGACTTCGCAGCCGGCTCTCCATTTAGTTCATTTAATTAATCTGTTATTTTATCGTTATTGGTCTCCATCATCGGAAAAGTTCTTTTTCACCACATAAAGAATGACAAACTTTCGTCTAATCTCAAACTTAATGAATTGGTCTGGGTCGCGTTTTTGCACCAATTTTCAAGACCATAGAGAAATAATTTGTTAGTTTTAATTTTTTGTGGAATTTAGTGTCAGCCGCCGAACACACGGATGACATAGGCTGATTTACATTAGTTGCCAAAATCAATATACATCTGTTTCACAAGGATATCACGAGTAAACCATGCTCTATATTCATTGTATGCGCAAAACATATATAATATTTATTTTTTAAATTTTTATGATATATTAATATTATTACCTTTCATTTCAAGGAAACAACCCCATTCGTTGCCAGAGAAAAAAAAAAAAGAATTGGACAGATGTTCATGTTATAACTTTCAGAGCAATGAATTGTCCTAGTTAAGTAAAGGGCTTTCCTATATAGTTGTAATTAGAGTATGTCTCCCATGGCGACATTTTATACTTGGATGTCCAATAGTGGGCTCCGTCCACACTTTACCTTTGATGCCAAACATGCACAACTTATGGTGCTTCCAGGAAGAGCAAGTACCCAATTTCCATTGGAATTATCTGCTTGTTGATTATCATGAAAAAACAAAGTTTTATGATATTTTATTTTCCTACTAAATCACCCTTTTAATTAAAAAGTATTGTACATCCCAACTAGCCGATTTGGATGATGGTCTTGTGTTCTTGATCATCAACATGCGACATTTGGATTAGTCATAAGTAAAATTTTGGGGTCCTCTATGGTAATTATCTAGGGAAAATGAATAATAAAACGATACTTATGACTCATCTTTTGCTAAAAAAGTTTAGTATCGGCCATAAAACGAGTCAAACTTTGCCAGATTTTCATTTCTTGGAAAGAGAATTAATTGGAAGACGCCAAGAGGGTTCGGGCTATTTCCTTGAAGAACAAGTACCCATTTCACTAGTAATTATCTGCTTTTAATTATTCATGAAAAAAGCCTCGCGGGTCAAGCTTTGAAGACACGTGCAAGGTACCGAACGACTATAAATCCAAGTGACCCTCTTTGGAGAGGAATAACTTCATTCAAAGCCGACGAGGGTTGGAAGCTGCGCAATCTCTGGTGTCGATGGCCAGGTATCCCAGGGTTGACAAAATCAGCAACAGCAAGAACACAGTGAAGAAGGGTGCTTGGAGTGCTGAGGAAGACCGGAAACTGGTGGCTTATATCATGCGATATGGCATTTGGAGCTGGACTCACATGACCGAACCTGCTGGTGAGTACGTGATGTATTGAAACTTTTATTTCCAAGATCCAATTTCTCTTCATTGAACGAGTTTGATGTGGGTTTGGATCTTCCGGATTCAAGAGTATAGCACCCTGAAGAGTCAAGTAACTGAGTGGCGTATATATGGATCCAAACCCCAGAGCAGTGCTAGATCAAGATTTTATAAAACATTTCAACTCATAATCACTAGCCCTAGTTTTGAATTTGTTATTATCATCAGGCTTGGCAAGAACCGGAAAGAGTTGCCGACTTCGGTGGATGAACTATCTGAGGCCCAACATCAAGCATGGTAACATCACCAAAGAAGAGGAGGAAATCATTATCAACTCGCACCAAGTTCTTGGTAATCGGTAGGTAAATTCGGAGTATGCAGGATGATTCTTGGTTGAGATTGTACGACATACACGGACTTTGGGCAATTTGTGCGTCAAAATATGTTCTATTCTCATGATTAAATCATTCTCCCCAGTTGATATGCAATTGACCTAATTGGCATGCTACTTCAATCTATCTGCTTTTCCTAGCTTAAAGATACCACAGATCCAGCAAATTAACTGAGGAAAATACCTATGTTTCTGCTAGGGCACGGAAATAACTTTGTATTATCATTATACCACAACTCGAGGAATGAGTGGGGTAATCACCACAGTAAATAATCTAGAACCCTAAATTAGAATCAAGCACTTCATATTGTGTGTGTGTGTGTGTGTGTGTGTGTTTTTTTTTTTTTCCTGATTCAACCAACAAGCAAGAACACATTGTCATTGCTATTCATGATGAGCTAGGTTTCTAATTTATAGTTTTTCTTCTTGTAGTTGGGCCACAATCGCAAGTAGGCTTCCAGGAAGGACGGACAATGAGATAAAGAACTACTGGAATACTCGCTTGAAAAAACGCTTCATCCAGGAAAAGTTGGAAATGCCAATTGCATGTGATGTAAAAGTTAACTCCAATCCAAATAATATTTTAACCCACCAAAATCCATCTACTTCCATTCTTCACCCTACAGAAGCAACAAATTTTGGATCTCCCCAGGATATTCCAACACTAGATGCAAGCAGCTTGTGCCCATCTTATGAAGTTCATCATGAAGACAAAACCCTAGTGAATCGCTGGCACTCTGCGGGCAATATAATTGGAGAAGATGCAAACTTTTGGGAACAATTGCTTTCTGTGAAAGATTTTAGCGCAATAGAAGATTTGGAGGGTATGTGCCAGAACTTGGGAAGTATATCGCCTTCTTATGAGGGAATGTACTCCGATTGTGTGTATTTTGGTGATTCCTACGACGACTTCACCATAGATTTATGGGCAAACTGATGGTAATATGGTTGATGATTGTCGCAATCGTGGATCTCCTCAGTAATGTCAATTTTCCTTTGTTTTTCATAAGGCTAGTTTTTACCCCTATGCAGTAAACTTCGTTGTGCGTCTATCTAGTAAAGTTTCCACCGGGTTGAGTATAATAGCCTAGCATGTCTGTCAGTAAGAGTGGATATATGAAATAAATGTCGTACTATCCAAAATCAAACTATGGGGATAGTATTTTATCTGGTTTAGAGATCAACTCTCCTTTATGAATCATATATGATCTTTATAGTGGAGCTTCATGCTTTATCGGGACGATTGGAGAATATGTATTCTAAATTTCTTCTGTTCTTTAAGCAGTGTTGTCATACTTTTATTCCTTCTGATACAATTTCTTTCAGTTGGTGCTTGAGCTTTTATGCTGCGGCTTGCGCATTTTAGCTAAAATAGCACTTGTTCAAAGTAATGGTGATTGCATAAGTATGATTGTAATGAACAAATCAAGACGGAGTTTATTATGCTAAAGTACGTTCTTTGCAAGTAAATTAAAATCTCTCCCAAGTGCTGCCAATAATAAATTTGAATGGATATGTACTTAATAAGATCCTATCTATCTCTCAACCAATACAATGATGGTATAGCATTGAACTAAAATGTTTTGCCTTGCAGCCTACTTCTTGATATGCCAGGGCCTCACTTGACTATTATGCTGTGTACTCTAACCTACAAACAAATTACCTAAAACTTGCTTTTCATTTATACACAATCAACTCTCACTGTACAATTGTATATATAGGCAAAACTCTTGAGAGGTTGAGCCACATCGCATGCTCATATATGAGTTTTATACAATATTTGGCTTTCCATGATCACTTTAGCAAGCTTTTAATCATAACAAATCTCTAACTTTGTATATATATCATAGAAAATTTGCTTTTATCCTCAACTTTAGTAACTTTTTGTATTCCACTAAGTAATTTCGGAGCACCCTACTTGCTTGAAGAGGCATTATCTCATCGATTGAGTGTCGGTACACATCTACTTCATTGTACCTCCTTCCTTAGGTAACTTTGGCTCTCTATGGCAACGGCATGATCCAACGACTAAAATGAACCACTAGAGTATGTATATTCTGGATTTATGCAATAAAAATTCGTTGCTTAGATATTCAGTTGATATACTTATAGCCTAGCTTTCTGAGCTAACTAATTTCAAGTGTAAGTATTGGTTAAACTCATTCTACTCACTCAAGTTATATGACATCTAAAGAATCCTTGAAATCAAGATGGATTCCACCAGAATAAATTATCATGAGTTCTCCAATAGTGTAAAAGTTGGTATTTTTTTTTTCAATATAATTGATCGTGAATTGATCGTGAAAGGTATACATGAGTACCTGGCTACTACGGGTGAGCAAGGGCCGCTTCAAGTATGTTTTTTTGGCTCAACCCTAACAGGATGCACTTGGAATTTCCAAGCTAGGTTCTATTGTACAAGAAAAAGGTTCAGACTAAACTATGTTAGAATATAATATGCGAAAACGACATGATCTTACAATCTATGTCAACGTAAAATTACCAGAAAAATAAACAAGAAATAATAAGAACATCAGAAATTTACATGATTTGGTCCGAGTATCTATACCTACGTCTACGAGAATAGCTAGCAGCGCATAATCCACTATAATCGGAAAATCAAGATTTACAATTTCTCATTCGTTCAAGTATTTCCCATATTTAGATTTAAGCTCAAATTCAAAATGTTTAAAAATAAACAACTCATTTGGACTTAAATTCATAGTACAAAATTACCGTGCATTCAATCTTAAGGTAAAACACTCTATGTACGCTAAAACAAGAACTTGACGTCGGTCTCTTCTCTACGTACGTATACCTTCGTGTTCTTTACCTTCGTGTTTTTTTCTTTTCTTTTCTCTCGTAGGGCTTCTACGGCTCCTCCTCTTCTTTTCCGCTTTTTATACGTGTGTGGGCCCAAGGTCAACAATTTGACCGGGGCCCACCTACTTTAGTCTTCAACGTGAACAAGGGTTGTTGCAGCAAGGGTTGTTGCAGCAGAAAGAAATCCTTATTTTATCTTTTATTTTATTTCATCTTTTATCTTGTAATGATAGGTTAACTTCATTCTTTTGTTTCCTTATTTATTTTGCACGTCTGAAAAAAAAAAAAAAAGTCTGATAAGAAGAAATACTTATTCATCTGATTTGTAATTCGCTTGAAAAACCTTCCTTAACAAAATTCAATTTAATAAACGAATTCAAATTTGAGACAATAATTTAACAAACTAAATGATTCTGGATCAAAGCCGAGTCAGGCTTAACTCAAATTTTTCTTTGTTTTAAAATTAAAAATGGATTAATTTTTATATTTTCGATGTCATAAACTACTTTTTGACTAGTATGGACCGACTCATTTGATTGATTAGCTTTGTCTAGTACATGATGACTTTGAAGATTATTCTTTTATCTATTTATTATAATTCAAGGTTACTAATAGGCAGCCACATGCATTGTACGTAATTAAGATTTTCATCTTTCTTTAGGACATGATCATTGGTTCAAAAAATAGATTCAAGAATATAGCTCTTTGTATGGATAGTCTTGGATCATGAAAAGATGTAACTCTTATATGGATAGACTTATTATTTGAATAATAGACATAACTCTAAATAAAAAGGCACAACCCTAACAAAAACATTTTGAAGCATAATAATCTCCAATGAGGAAAAAGTACACTAAGAGCATATTAAACTCAATTACAACATTTTGTTTGACGAGTTCATGCAGCACGATAGCCACAATCTTCCACAAATGATGGCACCAGCAATGACATCGACCTAAAAGTCTAAGATCCACACGTGCTTTCTAGTTCTTTGTAAACTCCATGGACTTTGACGTCTCTTTCTTTCTTTCTCTCTGCTGTGCCGTCTCCTTCATCCGAAACTTCATTGATGTGACTCGTACTCGGTCAGTCGCTCTGATTATCCAACGAATCTAACCGTCCGCGTGCATGCACCATCGACTTTCGTTATGTGTGATCGCGTGCCTACGACTATTCAGTTAACATAATTTCGAAGCATCCTCTGTCTTTTGTCACTTGTTAGTCTTACCTTCCAACTTCTCTCTAGTTCCCTAAAACCACAAACACCTTGAATTCCCTACGATTGTCTGAGACTGACCACGACCATTGAATTACTTATTGATAGTATGGGACGACGTTTTCTAGGTGGCTGAGCCATGTTTCCCGTGGATGGTTTCGCCGATTGAAAATAAACTCGTGCAGTCGCGAAACTTAAATTCCCACGTGTAAATGTTGTCTGTTCTTACTTATTTATGTTGCCCAACACGAAAACCTGCTGAAGATTGTAAACAGCAATTGCCAAATTACTGACAAGTAAAAACCATCTCAATACTTGATTACTTTTGCTTTCAGCAAAACGGAAGGTTAAATGTAAAAAGGATAGAACTCCAGAATATCAAATAAACCTTAGTCTATTACTATATATTACGATTTATGAAGAAACTAAGGTACGATAGACTCATAAATGATATGTGGTCAAAATCAGTCATAATTTAAGAAACGCATGCAAGCTTGTATTCTTTCTATGTGATCCATAATGAATTTTTCTATTTCTAAAATGTGATATAATACGACTAAGCGGAAGCGTGACGATTTGAGTAAGAAATTAATTACAAAAACAAATTGTAATACAATGGGTTTACTTGATCCAGCGGTGTGCCCACTATATGGGGAGATATCTTTGAGATGGTTCCATTATAATTGGCAAATATAAAATTAGAACCGCTCAATCACACTCACTTATAATTGTTTCTTAATCCTAGGTTAAACCTGAATCCCAAAAAATCAATCACCAGATAAGAGTTTCCTTAAACTCTCACTCTATGCCTTCTGCATTTCCCGTAAGTTTACACACATGTTAAGCATATTCAATATGCACCCAAGACCAAACTCAACAACATATATTTTTTTGCAAATAAAGTATAAGTCCTTCTCCGATGTGAAAATGTACTTCATCTTCAATAAAGAATAAAATATCCTGTGGAAATTAATTTTCCGTTTTGCATCAACCACAATCCTGTTGGCCAGAGTCCAATTCGGCCTTTCCTAATACGGCCTGGATTTCTGTGCGATTCAATTATAGATCGGATTTGAAAACAATTAGGATTCATTTCAAGCCTTAATCAATAAATCTCCATTTTGCGAGAAGTCCAACTTCATCCTCGCCACTGTTGTCCTACCCTAGCCTCTATGCTCATCACCTGCTGCAGACTCCAACCAAGTTGAACAGTACCGGAACTTGGTCAATGGGATGGGCTTCGTCAAAATGTCTTGTCTGATTATTTGTTGTGTGCACTTTTTCCATTGAATACGGTTTCTCATGACATCATATCAATTACAAAATTGTAGGTGACATCATTGCGTTTTATCCGCTTGTAATTCACATGGTTTTTAGTCAAATGTATTGCACTCTAATTATTGCAGTAAATAACTATCTTCTCCTACAAAAATCCCATATTATGGAATTTAACTCCTGAGCCAATTTCTTCTTTGATTGCGTCGATTGACACCATGTACTCTGCTTTAATGTCAGCAAAGCAACTGCATATTATAATTGCGTTTTCCACCTGACAACCCACAAAACTGAATACTTAACCTGTCAAGGACCTCCCTCCATCCAAGTGACCAGCAAAATCTGAATCCAACACGTTAAATTCAAATTTAATTTTAAATGTGGCATCCTCTCAATAGTTTAACTAGAAACTCTTTGATGCATTGAACCGAAAAAAACAAAGTTGCTCTAAATATTGCACCTATCGGAACAAAACTATTCTCCGAACACCATTTCACTTCAACGGTCAACGTTTGACAAACCTATTTGTTCTCATTCTTTTTATTTCTCCTCCAAGCCAAAATGTATAAACAAATACAAGGTAAATATAAAAACCAGTCATACTTAAACTTATTAGTAAGTATATTGCATATAAACACAACACATGGGGTTTCCATAGCCGACGGGTGGTGGTGGCTCGAACTGAGGGCAGAAAGAGACTTGCGAGTGGTGTGGGTTGTACTGGGGGGGGGGGGGGGGGGGGGGGTGGTGGGGAAGCCAATAACACATGTAGAAAAATGTTAACCACTCAAAAAAAAAAAAAAAAAAAAAAAAAAAAAATATATATATATATATATGACGTAATTGTATCTCTTAATTTTAGAGGATCTTAATTCATTGGTTATATAAGCAGTTCACATTAAAGAAGAATCGCATCCTCTTTTGACCATATATTCTCTAAGTTGAGTCGCTTGCTAACTTAGCCGTACTCTTGGTTGCCTTTAAATGTATGAATTAAAGGTCCAACTAGGGATTTATTTTTAGTGTCTGCTGAGCACACGGATTACTTGAGCGGATTTGAATTACTTGGCCGGTGGCAATTTCATCATGGAAGACAACGCAATTCAACACTCCCTGATTTTCATCTAATCTTTTAATGAGGCCGCAGCCTCAATACATGCACGTTTCCCAAGTAAATTTTAATTGATTACATCAGAAGTCGTTTGACTCATGGCATTAGGTATATCGGCAATGAACCAGGTCAAGTCCTGCCAAAACAATCGGCTCCCATTCTAGTCAACACAAACCTCGGTGTTCTCGAAAAGAAACGTCTAACCTCGGTGTTCTCGAAAAGAAAAGTCTCACGTACTTGCGTACTTGATTTTAAAGCAAACAATTAGCCTCCATGCTCTTCACCCCACCTTCAGCTCCTTCATACCCACCCTGTTTGTTTTCACACTCATTAATAATGGAGTCTTGAACATTCGAAAGGACAATTCATAACCTCTTAATTATCTGTGTCCTAAAAAAATTTGCCCTAATTAATTCCTAAACATGCACGTTTCCCAATCGAATTTCAATTGATTACATCAGAGGTCGTTTGACTCATGTCGCAAGGTATATCTACAATGAACCGGGCCAAGTCCTGCCAAAACAATCCGGCTCCCATTCTAGTCAACGCAAACCTCGGTGTTCTCGAAAAGAAAAGTCTCACGTACTTGATTTCTAAGCAAACGATTAGCCTCCGTACTCTTTGCCTCCACCTTCAGCTCCTTCATATCCACCCTGCTTGTTTTCACACTCCTTAATAATGGAGTCCTAAACATTCGATAAGACAATTCATAACATCTTAATTATCTTTGCGTCCTAATTAATTCCCTAATTAATTCCTATCATATTTTGTTACCTGGGATGTATGCATAGGTTCACGATGTGCATCCGTGCTTGCATGCGTGAGTAATTACATATTTAAGTTTTGCCTGGAGACACAGGTTTTAATTCAAGTAAGCCACAAAGATTCAGCTTCTACAAGCAGCAATCGTATTAACTTCATATTAACAATTATATTAAACTGATAGTTTTACTTTAAACTCAATTCACCCTCCTCCTTTGGCAAACACACATCTATCCACTTCACCTTTGCACACTTAGTTCTCAGATGGCATTCTTAAAATTTCTCGGAATGGACAATATTAGACAGGGCCAAAAAGAAGCTTCCTATTAGATCTTAAAAGATATTCTTCTTTATGTTTCTTTTATATTATATTCTTCAGTAGTTTTTTTTTTTTTTTTTTTTTACTTTTTAAATCATAAAGTACAAAAAGATACTCTCCCTCTCCATGAGTCAATGCTTTAGTTACCCTTCTAGATCTGCCGTACTAGACTCCGAAATTAAGGCCGCAGATTGCGAAGCTCAATTGTGGAAGTTATTGGGGGGAAGTATGAAAGTGGTAAATATGCAAGAAAAACAACCTCTTCACTAACTTCGTGGTCTCCTCGCGAACTGTCCTTTCAAAGCTTTTGAGTTTCCAAGAAGTAATATGTAGGACCACGGATCGCGGTCGTTCGTGTTCTGTGTGCCTTGGCATATTGACCACGTTCGATTGGAGACCGTGCGTGAAGAGGAAGCATGTTTGTTGATGTTGGCAGTAGTTTGAGCGTGTTGAAGGCAAGTTAGAATCAATATATTCCACGATTTGGACCTTTCATCATCAGACAATTTCTCTCTGTTTCTTTCTGTCTTGGCGTCTCCTGTCCTTTTCTCTAATAAAGCATAAATAAGCGAATGCATCTGGGGTTCCCTTATCCGAGTGAGGTGTTCTCCATGAAGTAAATAAGTGAGCTTTTGCGCGCTCTCTTATCCTGGTTCATATCTTAGGGAACCAACGAAGTTGAGCAAAATCTAATGAGTAAGTTTGCGCAATGGAATGAACAAGTTTATATTCTCCAACGTATTAACTTATTGGATTTTCTAGTGGAACAACGCATTTTTATTTTTATTTTTCCTGAAGAAGAAGAAGAATTTTGTTTGCGCGTCTAAAGTTGGATTATATGCATGTGTTTACTAGATGGGAGATGGGAGTGGTGGTGAGTCAAACGTCACACAATTACTCACCACCGGCCACAAATTAATGACCACTATAGTCTTTAACCTTAAATAACAGGATCTGAAGATTTTTCTTACAAAAGCAAGAACTCACAATTTTTTTTTAACAAAATTACCTCTAGAATAGTAACACGATCGGAAGAATAAGCATTTTTTTTTGGTGCAATCCATTAAATTCAATGCCAATCAAGCACATCATCATATAACATGAACTCTAGAAAGCAAATAATTTGACAGCGAATTGTAAGCAATATATGGATATTCTCAGTGATATCTCTATTATTGCCATGGTCCAATTACCATATAAAACTCAACACCAATTAGACTTTCCTTATAGCCTAGCACATATCATATTTGATTCTTCGTATCTGTAGCCATATTACACACTTCAACAGACTCGGCTTAACGATTAAAACCCTCCTTGATTATTATCTGGTCTTTATGCATCCTGTTAATTAGTCGTATTTAGCACCAGCATTTTAGGGTTTCCTAAAAGGGTTGTTTGAACGATGACCGTATGCACTAAATTCAAGACAATTAAACTTTATTGCAAGCACGAGATATTCCAAACTAAAGTGACGCAGAAGAGTTATATTCAACTGGCTAGTTCTATCCTGACTTGTTCCGCCTTAGAAAAAGCCCACACTGTTTTGCAGCTCTCTTGTGCAGGTATGCACTATTGTGCTTCTGACTTCGATGCTAGCTTTCCATTTACTCCACTGGATTAATTTGTTCATGATCATTTTGGCCTACGCAAGCCAAAAGATTTCTGTCACATTAGAGAAAGAAGGCAAAACCTTCATCCAATTTCAAATTTGGCGAAGAATTGGTGGGTTGCCTTTCTCACCAAATTTCGAGAACATCGTAAAAACTGTCGTTATTTTAATTTGCTTATGGAATTTCATTCTTCTTCTGCTGATTGCATGGATGACATTCGTAGACACGAGTATTTTATATTCCTCCGATTACTGTCTACATGCATTCTACGGGCAAAGTATAAAAAGTCCAGCCGGCTGATCCATGTTTCACGAAGGCAACATTTGCATCGCTTGAATGTGGACAGCATCGTCGTTTCAGCATATTTGCACACTAGGACAATTTTCTTATGAGGTCAAAGCCCCAATATGCACACGTTTCATTAGAAGGTTCTTTAATTGATATCACAAGATTTTATCCTAGTATTATATTTTAGGGCTTGCATGGGCCGGTCCAGGCGGGCTTTTGACCAAATTTCGACCCAGCCCGAACATTTCAGCGTAGGACATTTTGGAAGAAGCTCTAGCCTAGACCATTTACATTCTTGTACTATCTTAGTGAGTCTTGAATGATGTCGGGTAAGTCTAGAATAACTCCCTCGTATTTTGAAATTTTCATTTGCAGCCTACTACACCACTTAGTATGTCGATTTTATATAGTAATTGTAGCTTACCTGGTATTTCGTTGTTATTTTTTTAAGCATATGTAGAGTTTCTTCCTGTACTAGATTGTAGTTAATCTCTGTCCGGGTGATTGTGTACCCTAATAAATGCAAGTCGAATATAACTACTGGAGCACACAAGTTTGTGCTCACGGAATTGATAACTCGATATGATTTCTTACATAGTCATACTGAAGCTACTAATAACATATGATTGCATTACTTGATTTAGCTTAATAGTAAAAGTTGTTGGTACGTAGTTCTCAAAAACTTCTCTATAACAACTTAGACCATAATTAGTTCTTAATTCACTGGTTGGTTAGTTCTCGTATCAACTGTGATATCCTGAAATTTGGCCCATTTCGAAATATATGAAATAGTTATTTCATCAATATATTAATAGTTAATTTACTCCGAATTAATTACTTATGAGTTAACTAATATATTGGGTGAAGCTATAAAGAGTTATAAACGCGAAAGATCAGAGAATTCAATCACAGATCAACCGCTTGACCATGAGAATCAACAATAATCAATACTACACTGTTATAGGCCAATTAGTGAACGGATATAAATCAATTTGACAAAAGTATGTAGTCAGTTCGCAGCGGTTCCGCACGATTACAATACTCGCATTGAGCAACAATAAACCAATTTCCTATTGATCTTGTAGTTAGGGTATGTAATCGAACTCTTGTGATTACATGACAACTGATGGTCATTTACGATTCGAAAAGGCACAAATGTGAATTGAAAATTATTAACCACGGGTCAATCGCACGAAAACCCCTAAAAGCCATTTGATAGTTTAGGTCGTACTAAAATCGCATTTGATTGATTTTAATCATGAAATTTAATTTGACTTCGGGTATTGAATTTTCAAGGGTTTTGAGACTATTCTATTAGATGCCGCCTTATTCATTTACGAATTATCGGTAAGTTTAAAATTTTCAAAAAAGGAATAATTGGATAAGAATTGAAAGCTGGGAAGAGAAACTAGGCCAAGCGGAGCCCATTTCAAGCCCAATTCAAGCAAACGGGCCTGGGGCTTTTGGCTATTGACACCTAAATTTTGATTAGGTTATTAATTAGGCCTTAATTTCTTTTATTTTTCCTTTTTTCAGATAATAAATAATAAATAACAAAAACAACAAAAAATTCAATAAAAACAAAAGGAAAACAAGAAAAAAACAAATAAAAACAAGAAAAAAAAAGCAGCCCAGCCCCCTCTTCTTCTTTTCCACGCAGGCCCAGGGCCCAACCCTTTTTTCCCCAGATTCGGCCTGGCCTCCTTCTTCCTCCTTCTTCCTTCTTCTTCTTCCTCGCTTCTTCCTTCTCCGCCTCGTAGTTCACGCGCAACAACGATGACGCGCTCGAAGACAACCTACGGCCGAGGAGGGTAGGCCGATGTCGGATGAAAGAGACAGATCTCAGGCGCAATTACTGGCTGCCTTCAATACCGAGCATGCCTTGTTGGAGGAGCTCAGATGGGACGCCGGTTCAGCCGCGGGGGTTCGGTCGGCAAGCCAAAGACCGGCGGCTGAGCCCCTCCATTGACCGGACCTCCTCGCCTATAAATAGCAGAGCACCCCCGTCGTCGAAGGGAAGGAGCCAGAAGCTCAGAGGGGTTCCTGAGAGACTTCGGGGAGCTCAAAGAGCGAGCAAGGCGAAAATCGGGTCGCGAGCTCAAATCGACCTCCCTCCAAGAGACTTCGGGGGAGGCCGACGGCGAATGAGCCCGAGAAGGAGAGCACGGCGAAGTGAGGGACCATCGGTAGCAAGCTTCGAAGACCTTTCCCGAGAGACTTCCGGGGAGGTTTGAAGGTGAGCGACTGGAGATCTCAGATTTGGCCGAAGGATGGGAGTTCTAAGCAGAGGAGGTTCGAGATCTGTGAGGTGGGAGGTTGCAGGAGAGAGAAGGCCAAAACCGAGGAGGGAGAAGGCACCTGCCAAGCCACCACCGCCATCCTCGACGCAAGCCGAGACCCTTGCCGAGCCACGTCGCCATCGATCCATCGACGCCATGCCAGCTGGGAGCTGAAGGGCCGCCGAAGCTGCCCCATTGTCGTCACACGCACCTGCACCCCCAGATCCGCTGCTGTTCCAGAGCTCAAAGAACCGCCGCGACTTGGAGCCCCTGTCGCGGAGTTCCCCCTGCTGGGTCGTCACCATTTCCCACGCCGCTGCGCCATACCCTCTCCACAGGCAGGTATCAGCTTTGCTTGGCTGTCGTCGTTTCCACCCGAAACCCTAGCCGCCGCCCCTACTTGTCGATGTAGCTTCGCTGTCACTTCCCCCCTCAAGAATCCAGTAGCCTCCCGTCGACGTTGCTGCCACCCATCGTCGCCCTAGTCATCGTCGCCGTCAGGCCCGTCATCGTTGTTGTTGTCAACGCAAGCTGCCGCCCCAGCTTACCCCTCTCGGCACAGCAAATCGTTGAGTTCTAGGGTTCCCACGAAGCCAGGTCGTCGGGTCGGGTAGGGTTTCGCCATGATCGGGTTGTCATGTTAGGTCGGATCTTCTTCAAACAATGGGCTATTGGGCCGCGATTTTTTTTTTTATTTATAAAAAAAACCGAGTCGGGCCTGCATCCGGTCTTTAGGTGGACGACCGGCCGGTCCCAACCCGAGAACCCAATCCGGGTCATTTTTTAAATATATTAATATATTAATATTATAATATATTAATTAAAAATAAAGAATAATTTCTTTTCCAAAAAAAAAAATCATATTTTCCCAAAAAAGGCCAAAAAATCAGAAAAAGCCAAAAAAGACTTATATTTTCCAAAAAGATCAACAATCCAAAAAATGCTTTTTATGTCCAAAAAAAATGAGAAAAATACCCAAAAATGTTTTTCCTCCACAAAATGCATGGAAAATCCCTCAAAAATCCAAAAAACCTTAGGGTTTAAACAAGATTAGGTACCGAAAGGACATTAGTGATTAACTAGTGTAATCAAATTCCCGATCCTAATTTCTCTGGTTACGCAGGAGCGTGTATTTGTTTCGATATTTCGCTTGGGTTTCTAGTCAACCCACCCAAAATTGATTAGTGGCGACTCCGTTTTAAAATTAATTTATAGGTTAAAAAACTTGGACCATTAAGTCGTGAATTGGTAGACTTGGGAGAGTCCAGGCTAAAAAGACCTAGCCAAACCATTAGCCTCCACAAGTCGCGCACCCCGATCGGGCGCTGAAAAAAAGAGGTTGCGACATTGGCATTAAAAAAACGAAAATAAAAAGAAAAAGAAGTGTAGGAGAGGATTTTTAAGATATTTTTGGAGAAAAAATATTATATATCTTTCTCTCTCTCCCCTCTTCCCCTCATTTCCCCCCAAAGTGGCCGAACATCCCCTCTCTCCTTTCTCTATTTTTTTCTTCATTTTCCTCTTCTTCTTCATCATCATGATCACCACCGAAGCCCCACATTCACTGCCCCTTTAGCCACCATCCACCGGCTGTCCGTCAAGCCACCATGCCACCGTTGTTTTGCCATTTCCATCACTGAAGCACCACCACCGCCGGTGCACCATTGCCCAAGCCAAGCCCAAGCTTGGCTATGGGTTTTGAGGAGCCACCGCCGTGCTATTCGTGTTGCCATTCACATTGGGAACTACGTGTTCTTGATACCATCGGACCGCCGTCATTGTGGGCTCGCTGATGTTGAAAACCATGAGTTATCTCTTAATCCTTGATTAGGTAGTTAACTGAGTTTAGGGATAGGTTTAGTTTAGGGATAATGATGATTAGTGTTTGTTAATTTTGATTAATGATGGATTAGATTAAGGCTAATAGGAATTAGTTTTAATTAAGAGCAATTAGTTTAAAGTAATCGTGGTTATGTTAATTAACCATAATTGGTTTAAAGTATCAATGGGCAGGTTAATTAACCATAGTTGGTTCAAAATAACCGTGGTTAAGTTAATTAACTGTAGTTGGTGTAAAGTAACTGTGGTTAGTTTAATTAATATTAGTTAGTTTAAAGTAACCGAGGTTAGTTTAATTTAATCGTTGTGTAGATTAATTAATTATAATTAGCTTAATTAATCACAATTAGTGTACATTAATGATGAATTAGTCATTAAGTAGAATTTTATACTTGATTTTCCGAATGAATTTATGCATAATTCTGACTGTTTGAGCTTGTTATGCCATGTTATTGATTACCCAATTATAGTCCTTAATTATATATATTTTTTAAGAAGGTTTATTTGGCAAGAAAATGGTATATTTTGAGGTGTCGGGTTTGGGTGCTGTGTTTTATGTGTTAAATGGGACAAAGGTGTTTTAAAATGAATGTATGTAAAATTTGGAGGGTTGATTTTAACTACATACCGTGTGAGATTATTTTACCTGAATTTTAAGTGTGAAAATTTGCCAAAGTTTGTTATTTGAGCATGAACTCTTTTGCACTAGGCTAATTGATTGCAAATAAAATTGGCTTGAGTGTTGACATGCTTGAGTGGTCACTGAATCGAACCCATCACCCAACGGGAGTTTCAAGACAATGCTCAATATTTATTGGATGCCTGACGAGGATTTAGATGCCAAGTTGCGATTGAGGTCGAACCGATACTCTTTATGGAATGTTGTATAGGTGGGGGTTCTAGAAGATGCCGTGCCCGATGGGGTGGAATGATACTAGTCATGCCGAAAGACCACAAACCCTTATGGTAGCCATGGTCCGAGGGTTGTAATAATTGGAACACGTGTGATGACTTTGTGCATGAGTATTATGGAATGCATTATGATTATTTATTATGTTTGTTGTATACTACTGTCATATATAAATTGTTATATGCAGGGATGTACCAAGGTGAGATAAGGATGCATATGGGTTATTTGATGGCTTTAATATGTCTTTAGGATCAATTGCTTGACCATATTTATATTTAAGGCAAAGCAAGTGTTGCTTTGTTAATGATGTGTTCTCAATATAACGCTGTATGTTTAGGCTGTCTCTGAGACAATTAGTGTCCTAGTCGAGATTTAATTCATTGACTTGCTAAGATTTATATCTCACTTCATTGTTGTTTATTATTTTCAAGCCTGTAGTATAGAGAACAGTCATGTTCCGTTTGGGGCCCCTTTGGAGATGAGAGATTGTCTTGGCATTAGTGAAGTTTAAGTTAACCCTGACCCACTATTGGTTTTTGTTGGGTGGTTGGAAGTTGCCGATGTAGGGCTTGTAATTACTAAACTTCCTAGGGTTAATAATTTTATAAATAAAAGTAATGCTTTTGGGAATGTTTGTTGTCTTGTGTTTTTACTATCCCTCTTTGTCGATTAACTAGGTGTTTATATTAAATGCTTTCACTTGTGTTTAATCGAAAGATAAAAAAAGATGGGTTGGCGACACATTTTGGGACGTCGTATTTTATCGACCGTCGTGGGATTTTCGCGTGCTTGGGGGGTTCGGGCCGTGACATCAACTGTACTTTTTGGTAAGTTCATGTTGCGACCTACCTTTTCTGTTCGAAGAGGAAAAGACATAGGTTTAGGAGCATTGCTTAAAAGGTGTGCCTAAGGCACTCAATTAGACGTAGGCTCTCCCAAAACCTTACCTTGTGCAACATTGGAGTATTCAATATTGTTGACACCTAAATTTTGGCAACCCATTTAGACATTTATCGTATTAAAAAATTAGGGGTTAATTTTACCGCTAAAAAATAGTTAATCGCATAGCATATAGTTTTACGTACATTTATTTTAATTTGCATTTACATCGGGCTGGTGACAAGTGGGTTTGAATTGGTAGTTCTGAACTTTAATTTAATGAGTTGGATTAAGCCCACAGAGAGAGCAAATTAGCCCGAGCTGTTATAGAGAATTGACAGTGGATTTTTCAGTATTTTCGAGGAGATGATGCGAGCTCATTTTTGTGAGATTCGGAATCTGGAAAAATTCGATTACAATCAAGGAAGTTTGGCGATGTTCGATCAATCTTTGGTGAGTTATTAAAAATAATAAAATGGACGATCTAATGGAAAAAAGGATTTCTTGCTGATCGCGTGAATGTAAACTTGCGGACAAAGACATTAGAAAAAGGCAAGAAAGGATTAGCTGATGGGAAGAAATGTTTAAAAAATATTCTTCAATGGGGACACATGGATCCGCAATGCATACAAGGGAAAGAAAAAAGAATAAAACCTCACAAAAGAAGGAAGTCGGTAGGTGGTTTTCTTTAGTATATTCATATTTCCTGTTTTGAAGTGCAGGGTCGGACGCTATAAAAGCAAGCTCACAATAGACAAAAAGAGAGGCCACACTATTGAGAATACACGGCCACAAATTCATGAAATAAGAAATCATGAAAGAGAGAGGGAGAGATCTCGGCCAGCTTTCAGCGGAGACAACTCTCCACGCCAGTGCCCTCTCCGCGACCACACCACTGGTCGCACCTCCGACGTGATTGCCTCTCACCACCTCTAGCAACTTTGCAACAAAGTAGCCAGTCGCGGGTTCACATTGTCCCCTCGGGTCTCGTTGTGCTCCAACGGTAGCCGTGACATGTCTTTGCTACTGCTCTCCATCGCTCGCATCTCCAACTGGCAAGCACCGTCATAGTGTCATCGATAAGTTGACTCGTCCAAGTTAAAAGAGGATAAAAGACAACAAAGAGGGAGGTGGCTCTTGGAGATTTGCCAATCGAGGACACGCTTGTCACCTCTCTTCATCACCAGCTGTTCAATCCGAGTCTTCGCAATAGCTGGTCAGCATCTCTATCCTTGGATGCGAACTTGCTCGACCGTGACTATCCTTGGCGTGTCGCCTTTGCTGCCCGTGACGACTCGTTGCTGCTTTGATCTGTGCCACGCCCAATGACGAGTTGCTGTCCAATCGAGCCATAAAGCCACCGTTCCCATTCGCATCCGAACCAAGTCGATCCCGAAGTTCTTATTTTTTGCAGGTTCATTGACCGTAAGCCCACGGTCATCCTTTATTAAGAGATCCCACCATCACCCACAATGCACCATCATCAATCTGATGTCAACTGGGTGAGACTCGGTGAGAATTGCGAAACGTGGAGAACAAGAGCTAAAGAAAAGAACACAAATCCTTCGGAAAATCGTGAACGATCCACGCTGGGACAAACGCCATAGTCGACCTTCTCTACAGCTCAAGAAATTTCTGTTTTGCAGGTTTCCTTAAAACCCCACTGAGCTCACTCCTTGCCGTGATAACTCTTACGTGAAGCGTCATCCCCATTCGCCGTCGAAAAACCGGTCGCAATCTCGGTCCGATTGCACTTGGTCTAAATTTGGAAAAGTTATCGGTGCGATATCGAGAGCTAGGTAATATTTTTGATTGATTCGATTTTCTTATATTTTATTATCCGATCCATGGGATCGCGATTTACTTTGAATATTTGTTCGATATTGCCATATCCAAAAGATCTCTTGACCCCTCATGAATTAGGAAATTTTCCTAATTTCGCAACGTGCGTATGATTGACAGTCCGATTTCACACTCGAAATATGACTCGCAATCGCACGGAAAAATCGCCAATCCGATCTCACGCTCGAGATACGATTCGTCAATTTATTTCCAAAATGGACATAGATGACATCTTGCTTCTGATTTGTTGCCCTGTTCTTGATGTCTTATTTTGATTGCTCCCGTAAAAGAAAGGAAAGATCCAAAAAATCTGAGTTAGATTAGGTTCGTCTTAGAATATTCATCATTTTTGGGTTATCTTGCATGTTTAGAATAGGGAATTTATTTATTCTGAATTTTTGAAAAAATGAAAAATCCAAAAAAAAAAAAATGCATTCATTTAGGATGTTAGTTTTTATTAAAATTTGAATTGCATGTTTAATTATTTGGCCGTTTAATTTCGAATTTCATAAAAAAAATTAGAATTATGGCGTTCTTTGCACGTCATTGCATATTAGAATAAATTGCATGCTTATTTAGAATAAAAACCATGTGCACGTCACATAGAATTAGGTTCATACAATGCACGTCATTTAGTGATTTTTGTTAGATGCATTTAATTAGAAATTGCCCGTCATTGAATTAGGTCATTAGATTAATTTAGATTGCATATTTAAGTGTTGCATTTCTTTAATTTCGAATCTCATGGAAAATACAAAAATTATTTAGAATAAATCCATCTCATGCTTCAGGATAGACTACATGCTTATTTATGTCATATCGCTTAGGTCATATAGCTAAGTCATGTTGCCATGGCATATCATTTCATGTTAAATTAGTGACATGCATTGCATAAAGCATGATTCTCATTAATTAAGTGAAAAAAATGAAAAAAAAGAAATTGCGTGTTAATTAGAAATTATATCTAGGGTTGTTGATGTGAATTCTGATCTAACAACGCAGATGCTTTCGTTGCTATGAGGTAAGTCCTGCAATTTATTCATTGCTTTCTTGGGTGTTAAATTGATGGTTTGCGCACCCGTATGAACGCCTCACATGTTAGGGAAATAGCCTAAAATTAATTCAAGCTACTTGCCAAATATTTTTCAAAATAAAAGAGAAAGGTACCGAAAGGGCATTAGAAATTCTAGCGTACTCAAGTCCCCGAACTCACAAATCTCTAGTTCGTAGGAGCAAAGTAAATCTCCCATTACTTTACTTGGGTTTCTAATCGACCCACCAAAAATAGATTAGTGGCGACTCCTAATTAAAAAATTTGCATGTTAAGAACTTAAACCTAAGTCGCGAATTGGTATGGGCTTGGGAGAGCCCGAGTTAAGTCTAGGCTTAACAATCCATTAGCCAAAACCTAGGGGGTTCACACCCCGAAAAAATTGGGTCGCGACAGCTTGGCGACTCCGCTGGGGACTTGTGTTAAAACACTTAGTGGACTTAGGCCAATTCTCTTCTTTTTGAAAAATGCTTTTGTTTGGCAGCGAGGATTCCAGGTACGTCCCTAACATTTAAGGTGTTAAATGTTTTTGCAGATTGGGAGGTATAAGGGGAAGTGTTTGCTGACCTTTGTTTTGCAGGGAGGTGTAGGAATGTATGGTTTATTTTCATGAACGAAGTGTTGCTTGATATAAACTGTCGTGCATGCCTTGCATCTAGCACTACACTATTGCACACACAACCCGCCGCCGGACCTGGGCCGCATAGGATTATTTAGGATGGTGTTGAGATGGATACCACTCCGACCGCATGCTCGCGGTACGAGTCGCCCATCTCAATTCCAAAGTTTCTTTCATGGTGTCAAGAGTACCCACCTCGGTCCGCATGCTCGCGACCCAGGTCGGCTCTTTGACTAAGCCGAAGTCATGAGAACCCGACATAGTCCACAAGCTCGTGGCTAGTCTGATCATCTTTGTGGCTCCACTTTGATAAGCCTTATAGAGTAGAAATCGAGCCACTTACCATGCGCATGTCTATGTGATTGCCATTGATTTTCCTTGGCGAAGTAAGTCTTCTATCCCTATACTATGCAATTTACTTTTGGTCCATCCATGACAATCTAGGTTAGTCGTTTGATCTAATTCATTTGTCAATTAGAAATGAAATGAGGAAATTGCCATGCAATGAATCATTTGGAAAATAACAAAAAATTGGAGAATTTGTTTTCAATTCATGTTTAGGAAATTTGGTCTTGTTAGGACGTCTATCTTTATTTTCCTAGTCCATTTTTAGGAAATGCCCTTCTTGTAAGAACTTTTCATGAATAAATGAAAAAAATGGAATAATCGATTAGATCATTGTCATGGATCGACTTTCTAATTACACCTCATGCTTACTTGTTCCCGTTAATTTGATTAGGTGATTATGGAGCAATCCCACTCACCCATCCGTTCACGATCAAGAGTTAAAATGATGGATCAAGAAGAGTTTATCTCGTCAAGCAAAAGTGCTGCGATCTATCTTTAGTGAGAAATTGCAACTCCAAAAAGAGAGCCAAGAAGACTTTTTGACTCGTCTTATTTTCCTGAGGTAGCCGAATTTGATGTCATCATGAAGAGACTAATGACATATCTAGAGGAAAAAATATCTGACATGAAGGGTTCACAAGATCAAGGAGGGTGAAGAATTTAAGTACACATGACTAATGGTCCTAAGTTGTTCCATTTAATTAGGGGCATGCACCTTCCCATGCGTGGGAATTTTTCTCTCTTTTTAGGGATTGATTTCAATTTCTTATGTGCTTGAACAGTACATTCCAATAAATGTAATTTGATTGATGAATATCAATAGAATTACAAGTTTTGTTTTGAGGACATGATGGGGTGCACCAAACTAGCCCGGTGACGATATCCAACAATGAAAAGAAAATATCATCCAAGGAGAATTCTGAGGACTGGGCTTCTTCATGTTTCCTCATCAAAAAAAAAAAAAAGATCATTTTTCAAGCCATTTCCAAAAAAGCATGCATTAGATTAGCCTTGTTTAATTTTCTAACTCATTTACTTCATGTTTCAGAGCATTACTTTCTTGACCCGATAAGAAAGCATCTGAAAAAGGCACATCAGGTTGCAATTGGTTCAATTGTTCTAAAGAGTTAATGTTGGTCACATCTCAATACTACTTGAAATATCCATCTTGAAGGGCCAAACAAAGTGTGTTCCATTTCCATGCTTGACGGAATTTTCATTCTTGCCCATTAAATGAGGGGCAAGTTAAAAGATGATCATCCATCTTTGGTGAAAGAGGTACATCTCGTCTTTGAACATAAATAATTTTGGGAGATGACGCTTTGCTCTTTTCCTTGCAGATGACAAATTGGGGGCACTACAGATTCCAGTGGTGACATAATTGAGACAGAATCTCGATCCGAGCCAAAATGGTTGTGCAATTTGAATTTACTTTAATGTTGCATAGTATCCTATTCATGCACGTTGTTTTGTGCAGGGGCAAAAGCAAGATTTCATCAAATCAAAGATCGGATTTTCATCCTTGATCAATCAATTTGTGTGTTTGTTCCCTTTCAAAAGGGGCAATCCAAGGACATTCATTGCCAAGATAGTCCCTTCGTGGGACAATTCCTTGAATAAATGCTTGAAATCATGTTTTTCATACTTATGAGAACATTTTTTTAGTGTAATAAATTGTTTGTTGGAAGTCACAAACGCTTTTCATGCTTAAAGTTGCTAGACTCTTTTGAAAAGAAAATTTTCATATTGATTTAGCCCACCAATTTCATGTGGAGATTTGTCAAGATAGACAACTCAATGGAGTGACATCAATGTTTAAGAAAGCTGAATGAGACATATCAGGATGATGAAAGGCAAGCCCTATCCTATACACAGTCCCCTACTTATACACTTGTGAGATGAGTGTAAGAAGTTCCATATCTACAAGGTAAAGAGTTCTCTCGCAAAAGGTACGATGACCGAAATGACAAGGGGCAATTCATTTCTCTATCCCAAACACTACAGGTGATCCATTGTTTAACCATTTTGAGCCCATACACTTATGGATATTCTTTCCAAATCACCCCTGTCAAGAATCACCCCACATCGGGCAACTAAGAGATCAAATGGCATCATGAGGTGAGGAAAATGAATTGAAATTTTCTTGCTCTCACTTGCATCAATCTTCAAGTCATGCTATTACATTGAATTCATGTGGTAATTTAAGTGCCCTAGGATGACGAAGAGCATTCTTCTCTCTATCCTAAACACTTATATCCTTTGCGTAGCCCACTTGAGCTTGCAATTTCATTTCTTCAAACCCAGTTGGTGATCATCCCCCCACATTGGGGCAAGGCAAAGGGCAGATGAAGACTCTTGAAAAGTTCAAATGTCATTCAAAGTGTAATTCTTTGACGCATTGTGCGTAAGAATTGAAATCAAAATAGAACTAAGGGGCATGAAAAAGCAGTGTGCCTGGTAAAAGCAAGGCCAATGCCCATGAAAAGAAGTGAAAAAATGCATGAGAACTGGGGGTATGAAAAAGCAGTGTGCCTAGTAGAAGCAAGGCCAATACCCATAGATGAAAAAAGAGAGTCAATATAGGTAACTGTCAATTGCAAGAATTGAGTCTCAATGGAGCAATACTCAAAGAACTCAAAAGTTGAGTTTTCATAATCAATGGGGCACTTCATGAAGACAATCCCCAATGGTGAAAAAGAAAACTGGTGGCAATGCCAAGATGATCATCAACTCACACCTTTTACACACATTTTGAGCCTAATGATCCTTTCATTTCTTAACCCATGAACCCAACCCACGTTACGTCCCTTACAAAGTCTCTTCAGATTAGGGCATTTAAATTAACGTAAGAGTTCATATGTTTATAAGCATCGCTCGAAGGAGTGCAAGCAAGATTATTTCTTTCTCATTTTGCAGGGTTCTTGACTTGTAAACCCGAAGATGAATACTGAATTGTTTTGACTCAAAAAGTCCCTTTGTTAAGCCATTGACCAAGCCCACATTACGGTCCCTATTAAAGACCTCTTAGATTGGTAAGATCGTACCGCTTGCAAGAATACTTGGATCCTTGTTGATATGATGATGTTGAGATTGAGTGATTCTCACAAAATAGTTATTCTAAACGAGAGTGAGTGAAAGTCCTTTCTAATTGAAAGTCTCTCATTTAGTATTTTTAAGAAATCCATGTCGTTGTCTTGAACGACAATTCTCTCCAGTGGAAATTTGGGTGATGCAAAGGTCATTATGCATGAACCCCGATTGAGTTGATAAAAACCTCACTGAATTTTGAAATGTGCATTCTAGAGTAGCTTAGATTCTCTATCTCTTTGATGAATGCATATCGGTTTTTGCTCTAAACCATGTCTGACAGGTAATTAAAGTTCCTTTCAGAATGTTTCATGATATTAGGAGATGGGAAGCCTCCACCATGAAGTGGAAGACCTCCACATGATATCTAAATTTCAAAAGACATATCCCCAGGAATCAGAGATATCACCAGGTAAGTATATCTCCATCCATACCTTGAATATTTGTCATTGCACAGGTATTCCCTTTTAAGCATACCGACACCCAATTGAGTTGTCCCCCAAAGATTTTTCCTCCAGATTCAATATGATTAAGGCGACCAAAGAATGGTTCGGGTCCTGGTCAGATGATTTCTGTCGCAAAGCTGGGCGACCGAAGAATGGTTCGGGTCCTAGCCAAGCAAAACCTCAGTCTAGGCGACCGTAGAATGGTACGGGTCCTGGAAAATGAATCCCCATTTAGGCGACCGTAGAATGGTACGGGTCCTAGACAAAACATTTCTGCTGTACTGGGCGACCGTAGAATGGTACGGGTCCTGGGAAAGCAGTTCCTTACAAAACCTTTCTGCCGTACTGGGTGACCGTAGAATGGTACGGGTCCTGGGAAAGCAGTTCCTTACAAAACCTTTCTGCCGTATTGGGCGACCGTAGAATGGTACGGGTCCTGAGAAAGCAGCTCATTTCTGCCATACTGGGCGACCGTAGAATGGTACGGGTCCTAGGAAAGCGGCATCTTCACAAAGTCATGTTACTATTCTAGGCGACCGTAGAATGGTACGGGTCCTGGACAGGTAACACCCACTACCTCGAATTACTCTATTATCCTCGAAGGTAAGTTATTCCAGGTAGGTTAATCTATCATTTTCATTAGCATTTCCATGCATCATACAAATTGCATTAAAAAATAGAATTCATGTTCCGACAAAAAAAAAAAAATCATTCACTGCATGTGCATGGTCAAAATTTAGGTCTCAATTTGTCTTTGAAGGCAACCTCTACGAGCTCACCTTCAAAGAGGGGCAGCTGTTGACACCTAAATTTTGGCAACCCATTTAGACATTTATCATATTAAAAAATTAGGGGTTAATTTTATCCCTAAAAAATAGTTAATCGCATAGCATATAGTTTTACGTACATTTATTTTAATTTGCATTTACATCGGGCTAGTGACAAGTGGGTTTGAATTGGTAGTTCTGAACTTTAATTTAATGAGTTGGATTAAGCCCACGGAGAGAGCAAATTAGCCCGAGCTGTTATAGAGAATTGACAGTGGATTTTTCAGTATTTTCGAGGAGATGATGCGAGCTCATTTTTGTGAGATTCGGAATCTGGAAAAATTCGATTACAATCAAGGAAGTTTGGTGATGTTCGATCAATCTTTGGTGAGTTATTAAAAATAATAAAATGGACGATCTAATGGGAAAAAGGATTTCTTGCTGATCGCGTGAATGTAAACTTGTGGACAAAGACATTAGAAAAAGGCAAGAAAGGATTAGCTGATGGGAAGAAATGTTTAAAAAATATTCTTCAATGGGGACACATGGATCCGCAATGCATACAAGGGAAAGAAAAAAGAATAAAACCTCACAAAAGAAGGAAGTCGGTAGGTGGTTTTCTTTAGTATATTCATATTTCCTGTTTTGAAGTGCAGGGTCGGACGCTATAAAAGCAAGCTCACAATAGACAAAAAGAGAGGCCACACTATTGAGAATACACGGCCACAAATTCATGAAATAAGAAATCACGAAAGAGAGAGGGAGAGATCTCGGCCAGCTTTCAGCGGAGACAACTCTCCACGCCAGTGCCTTCTCCGCGACCACACCACTGGTCGCACCTCCGACGTGATTGCCTCTCACCACCTCTAGCAACTTTGCAACAAAGTAGCCAGTCGCGGGTTCACATTGTCCCCTCGGGTCTCGCTGTGCTCCAACGGTAGCCGTGACATGTCTTTGCTACTGCTCTCCATCGCTCGCATCTCCAACTGGCAAGCACCGTCATAGTGTCATCGATAAGTTGACTCGTCCAAGTTAAAAGAGGATAAAAGACAACAAAGAGGGAGGTGGCTCTTGGAGATTTGCCAATCGAGGACACGCTTGTCACCTCTCTTCATCACCAGCTGTTCAATCCGAGTCTTCGCAATAGCTAGTCAGCATCTCTATCCTTGGATGCGAACTTGCTCGACCGTGACTATCCTTGGCGTGTCGCCTTTGCTGCCCGTGACGACTCGTTGCTGCTTTGATCTGTGCCACGCCCAATGACGAGTTGCTGTCCAATCGAGCCATAAAGCCACCGTTCCCATTCGCATCCGAACCAAGTCGATCCCGAAGTTCTTATTTTTTGCAGGTTCATTGACCGTAAGCCCACGGTCATCCTTTATTAAGAGATCCCACCATCACCCACAATGCACCATCATCAATCTGATGTCAACTGGGTGAGACTCGGTGAGAATTGCGAAACGTGGAGAACAAGAGCTAAAGAAAAGAACACAAATCCTTCGGAAAATCGTGCACGATCCACGCTGGGACAAACGCCATAGTCGACCTTCTCTACAGCTCAAGAAATTTCTGTTTTGCAGGTTTCCTTAAAACCCCACTGAGCTCACTCCTTGCCGTGATAACTCTTACGTGAAGCGTCATCCCCATTCGCCGTCGAAAAACCGGTCGCAATCTCGGTCCGATTGCACTTGGTCTAAATTTGGAAAAGTTATCGGTGCGATATCGAGAGCTAGGTAATATTTTTGATTGATTCGATTTTCTTATATTTTATTATCCGATCCATGGGATCGCGATTTACTTTGAATATTTGTTCGATATTGCCATATCCAAAAGATCTCTTGACCCCTCATGAATTAGGAAATTTTCCTAATTTCGCAACGTGCGTATGATTGACAGTCCGATTTCACACTCGAAATATGACTCGCAATCGCACGGAAAAATCGCCAATCCGATCTCACGCTCGAGATACGATTCGCGATTTTATTTGAAATTGGCCAATCCGATCTCATGCGTGAGATACGATTCGTCAATTTATTTCCAAAATGGACATAGATGACATCTTGCTTCTGATTTGTTGCCCTGCTGTTCTTGATGTCTTATTTTGATTGCTCCCGTAAAAGAAAGGAAAGATCCAAAAAATCTGAGTTAGATTAGGTTCGTCTTAGAATATTCATCATTTTAGGGTTATCTTGCATGTTTAGAATAGGGAATTTATTTATTCTGAATTTTTGAAAAAATGAAAAATCCAAAAAAAAAAATGCATTCATTTAGGATGTTAGTTTTTATTAAAATTTGAATTGCATGTTTAATTATTTGGCCGTTTAATTTCGAATTTCATAAAAAAATTAGAATTATGGCGTTCTTTGCACGTCATTGCATATTAGAATAAATTGCATGCTTATTTAGAATAAAAACCATGTGCACGTCACATAGAATTAGGTTCATACAATGCACGTCATTTAGTGACTTTTGTTAGATGCATTTAATTAGAAATTGCCCGTCATTAGAATTAGGTCATTAGATTAATTTAGATTGCATATTTAAGTGTTGCATTTCTTTAATTTCGAATCTCATGGAAAATACAAAAATTATTTAGAATAAATCCATCTCATGCTTCAGGATAGACTACATGCTTATTTATGTCATATCGCTTAGGTCATATAGCTAAGTCATGTTGCCATGGCATATCATTTCATGTTAAATTAGTGACATGCATTGCATAAAGCATGATTCTCATTAATTAAGTGAAAAAAAAAGAAAAAAAAGAAATTGCGTGTTAATTAGAAATCATATCTAGGGTTGTTGATGTGAATTTTGATCTAACAACGCAGATGCTTTCGTTGCTATGAGGTAAGTCCTGCAATTTATTCATTGCTTTCTTGGGTGTTAAATTGATGGTTTGCCCACCCGTATGAACGCCTCACATGTTAGGGAAATAGCCTAAAATTAATTCAAGCTACTTGCCAAATATTTTTCAAAATAAAAGAGAAAGGTACCGAAAGGGCATTAGAAATTCTAGCGTACTCAAGTCCCCGAACTCACAAATCTCTGGTTCGTAGGAGTAAAGTAAATCTCCCATTACTTTACTTGGGTTTCTAATCGACCCACCAAAAATAGATTAGTGGCGACTCCTAATTAAAAAATTTGCATGTTAAGAACTTAAACCTAAGTCGCGAATTGGTATGGGCTTGGGAGAGCCCGAGTTAAGTCTAGGCTTAACAATCCATTAGCCAAAACCTAGGGGGTTCACACCCCGAAAAAATTGGGTCGCGACAAATATTAAGTCAAATTAACACTTTGACTGTTTTCTAAAGAGGAGTCGCCACTAGCCAATTGAGGTCGGCTAAAGACCAAGGTGAGGTATGAGATTATACCTCACTTCCTACTCAACCAAAGAATTTAGGATCTAAGACTTGATTACACTACATAATCAACTAGTACCCTTTTGGTACCTAACCTTTTTCAATCGCTAACTAAAAATATTCAAGCAACTTTCTTGCTAATCATGAGTCCTAAGGTCCTACTCTTAACTAGGCTAAAGGGAAACCATAACCAATGTATTAAAAAGTGCACACTCAAATACATAATAGAAATAGAAATAGAAATAGAAATAGAAATAGAAATAACTTAACATTAGTTTCTAAGAGCATACGGCATCCTATTATAAATCCCTAAGGGCTTGTTCAATTGACTAAAGAATTTTTTTTTTATTAGAGATTTTCGTACATTGAAAAAACTACTCAAAATAATTTATTATTATTTTTTTTTTGGTAAGGGCAAGATTTGTATAGACTTTACCGAAAAAAATATAGGGGAGGAGTCACGGCACCAACAAAAGGCAAACACGCAAAAGATAAAGAAGTCAAAAAGAGTGTAAGGGTGCCGTGGATCCAACAAGTAAACCAAAATGAGCAAATATAAACAATGGATAAAAAAAACAACAAAAAAGGGGGCAAGCACAATATTTCAAATAAAGACAGATTGAGTCCCCAGCTTCGTTGTAGTCTTCTATTTATAGGAATGTCCAGAACATGCTAAAAGGTCAATGCCTTGTCCTTAATAGCCTTTTGAAGGTGCATCTTCAAAGCCGGGAGATAGAGAGACTAATTGCGGAAAATGATATTGTTTATCTCTTTCCAAATTATGTAACACAACGCTCCAAAGGCAAAGTGAGCCAAAGACTAGTGAAAACTACCATTGACAATATGCATGGCAACCCAATATAGATTTTCCATCCAAGATTTATTTTGACAAACCAGATTGCATTTGGCCGCCCAATAGAGTGCAAGGCTTCCATATATATGACAACAAAAAAATAGGTGATCTATTGAGTCCGGATGGCAAGAACAAAATGCACATACAACATAAGGGATTCTGCCATAAGTAAGTAATGAAACCTGGGTTGGCAGTCGATTCCGAGTGATCAGCCAAAGGCGGGCTTGGCAACGAAGAGGCAGCGAGGAATTCCATATAAAAGAGGACCATGGCACCGAATGACCTCTAGGGTGAATCAGGTTCCAAGCCGACGCAACACTCAAAATATAAAATTATTTGAAAAATTTTCAAGTTTTTAATTTTTTTAATCCTATATATATTTTTAAAAATTAAATTATTTTCACCCGTCTTCTTCTTAAAAAATGTGTATAGAAAGGACGAAAGAGTTGATAATCATCTTGGTATTGTCACTAGCCTTCTTATTCACCATTGGAAAGTGTCTTCATAGATTTTGCGTTAGCTCTGAAAGTTTGATACTTGACTTTTTAAGACTCAAAGGATGACTACTATTTCACTGGGGATTAAATGGCTTGAGTAATTAATGAAAAGAATCTTTTGGCACACTTTAGTGGTAGTGGCAAACTTAGATGGTGGTCTTCCATCCTCTAAATGTTAGGATCACATGTGAGTGAGTTGTGTTAGAAAAGCCTCATATTGGAGAATTGACGTGGTGTCGAGTAGTTAATATATTATAGTTGGCTCATAACTCATTAATTTAAGCTTTTGAGTAAAGACAGATCCAACCGGATATATTGACGAGCTTGACTTTAGGCTCTCTCTTGACGATGTCTCCGGAGGAAGGTATTAGGCTTTTGCTGCGCACCCCTAACAAAAGGTATCAAAGTTGATGATTGCAGTTTTTGAGCTAGTGGATGTTGTGGTGTAGCAACGCGGGCTCATAAGTTGGTGCAGAAGAATAACTGAATTAAGGGGGTGAGCCTAATGCTGAGTTCATACGTGAGGGGGAGATTATTAGGATAAACGTGAGTAAGTTGTGTTGAAAAAGTCCCACATGGGAGAATTGATGTGGTATAGAGTAGTTAATATATCCTAGTTGGCCCATTACTCATTGACTTAAGCTTTTGAGTGAAGATGAGTCCAACTGTATATATTGACAAGCTTGGATTTAGGCTCTCTCTTGACAATTTTCCCGGAAGAAGGTATCGGGTTTCTGTTGTGCACTTCAAACATTGAACTATCCCAAGCCTCAAAGACTCTTTATTAGTAGAACTCCTAATTATAGGAGTCATTGATTTTGAAATCTTGAAGTCCAAACACGCTTCTAGTAGTTTGACGAGACATTATATTTTTCCATTATGATGGCCAAAAGATGTGTTACGTGCATTGTAGCAAAGTTGTTGTCACTCAAAACTCAATGGTTTCAATTAGTAACTGAAATTTAATGAGGATGATCGATACTAATTAAATTGTTATATATGACTTTGCATGAAAGTAAATGGATTCTAATATGCCTTGAATACTAAAGAACTTTGCAACATTTGAATTACTAGTTATGCATAGATAGTAGACTTGAAATAGGTAGGAAATTGCAGGAAATTGTATTGAATAAAAATAAATTGTTTACATTCTTGGAATATATGCTCGCTCGATGATTGAACTAAACATCAATTGCTTAATGGAGATGACTGGAGTGCGTAAAGAAGGTAGAAAGCTTATAGATTATGACTAGAATGCTTTTATAAACGTATAAAAATGCTGGATTTGAGGCACCTAATCTTATTTGAAATTCAAATTCAGACTGAGCTAAAATCTGATATAAAATTATTTGTGATGTGACATCCCGATTTTCCAATTCTATTTTCAATAAATTGAGACGGGCATTTTGTTGGCACGCATATAGTTCTTTTCCTTGAGTTGGCCGCTCATGTGGAAACTAGTCTATCGGATGAAGTTGTTAAGAGTTTCTAATGCATTAGACTTGAGAATTTGACCAGGAAGCGACCTTTTGACCGAGCTAGTCTGCAAGGGTCATTACGACACAATTAAAATTGATTAAAGATCGGAGAAAGGTCGACTCGACAGAGGCATATGATCAGGTGTGGGTGATTCCACCAGATCGCACAATTCGTGTCGATCAGCACTGAACCGACTTTTCTATCGATTGGGTACCCTGTGTTCGTATTTGAAACCTTGAGATTACCCCGACAACCGAAAGTCGCCAATGTTTCAAAGATGTACATTGTGGCTTGAGATGATCAACCACAGGTCAAATGCATGAAAATTCCTAAAGGCTACCCGGTAGGTTGGGCCGCGCTAGTATCGTGCCAAAGTGAAATTAACCGTGGAATTTAGATCAAATTCAGAAATTGGAAGTCTGGGTGTGTCACGAATCATTTTAGGAATATTGACTCATCTTTGGAAGATTTTTCACGTAAGCCGAGTTTTTCAGCAAAATAATCAGAGAATGGCTAATTTGGCTCGAGAAATTAGTAGGCCCGCTTTTGGTCGTACTTTTGGGACTTAAGTTGGTTCTATGGACAAGTGAAGATGTGAATTAAAGTATGGTGATATTGAATTAATTTTATGGGCTTCAATTTGATTCAATTGGAAGTGAATCAAGTGGAATTGAAGAATTGGTTGTCCAAGATTTTATGCCTCGGCGGAAAATGAAATTGGACCTATTGAAGATAGTTGTGGAGGATTTGAATTTTAGTGGAAGATGACATCACCCTATGTTATGGTGATTGGCCAAATTGAAGAAGAATTTGACAAGTGGAGGGGGGAGATTGAACCAACTTCTTCTTCAACCTTGGGAAGAGAGAGAGAGAGAGAGAGAGAGAGGGGGGAAGGAAGGGAGCTGCTCGTGCGATTCGACTAGCCAGCCGACTGGACGCCGCCCCTTCGCCGCCCGACGCCGCCAGCTTCGCCGGAGAAGCTCGCCGCTGCCGTCGTCCGTGTGCGTCGCCCGCGCACCGTGGCCGCTCGTCGTCGCACCATCTCCGCCGCCTCTAGCCTTTGTCCGCGTGGCCCCGAGCTCCTGCCCCTCCGTCAAGTTGCTGCCGCCGCCGCCAAAGGGTCGCGAAGCTGCCGCCTTGCCCGCTCGAGCTGCCGACGCCTTTCTCCGCCGTTTCAGCGCCGAACCGCCGCCGAACAGCCTCCGTCCAGCTGCAACCCGAAGCTGGAAAAGTGGGTTTCTCAGCCCCTTCTTGGCTTGTTTTGGCCGCCTCCCCGAGCCCGGATGCTTGGCCCGCTTTAGAGAAAGTCGATCCCCCCGTCGTCCTCGTCGTTTTGGTCTGCTCGGCTCGCTAATCCGGTGAGTTTAGCTCACTAAATCTCGATTAGACGGTTAATGATGCCCTAAGTGTGCTTAGTCTAAGTTAAGTAAGTTTAGGTGGTTAGATTAATTTATTTGATTGTGGATTAGATTAGGATGTTTAATTAAGTTAAAGTGTGTTTAGTTTAAAGTTAAGTATGTTTATTTTAATATAAAGCATTGATGTGACATAATAGGGTTTTATTTTTGAATTATTTAATGATTTCGAATTCTGGAATTTATAATATTATATTATATTCCGAAATAATTAAAATATTATTATTTTAAAAAAATTGGAAAAATTATCTTTGACCCTGGTTGCTCAGAATTTCGTGCCGATTGCTGCTATGTTGTCAGATTTTGAAATTGATGATTGGATATTATAAATTGAGTGTGGGCTGTGAAAGATATGGATATTATTATTTAATTATTTTTGGAATAAATTTAATTATTTATTAAATTTTCGAAAATTTTGTCAGGACCCTTAACTCTCAGAATTTCGTGCCGATTGTTGCTGTGTATTTAGAATTTGAATTTGATGATTGATTGTGGCAAATGGAGTGTGATTGTGATAAATAGGGATCCTCTTTATAAAATCCTAAGCGTGGAAATTGATGGGCGATTGGCCGTGATATGCCACCTATTAGAGGTCGCGCCCAGTGGGGCCGTGATATGCCACCTATGAGAGGTCGTGCCCAGTGAGGTCATGATGAACCACCTATTAGAGGTCGTGCCCAGTGGGGCCGTGATATGCCACCTATGAGAGGTCGTGCCTAGTGGGGCCGTGATATGCCACCTATGAGAGGTCGTGCCCAGTGAGGCCGTGATGAACCACCTATTAGAGGTCGTGCCCAGTGGGGCCGTGATGGACCACCTATGAGAGGTCGTGCCCAGTGAGGCCGTGATGGACCACCTATGAGAGGTCGTGCCCAGTGAGGCCGTGATTGACCACCTATTAGAGGTCGTGCCCAGTGAGGCCGTGATGGACCACCTAATTAAAGGTCGTGCCGAGTGGGGCCGTGATTGCCACTGATTGTTAAACCTTCCTATAGGGCCGTGATTGAGAGCAATGATTGATTTGCTAGAATGACATGTAATCGGCCGAGTCGATTGATCGCTGAGACGATCCAAATAGTTGAATTGTTTTGATAATGTGATTGTGTCACGGTTGTTTGGTTATCATAATCGTACGTGGTTGAATTATATAAATTGTGCTAACTTGCAAATGAAGGCTGAGGCGAGGTAAGTCTTCTGTGTGATGTGGCTAGGCCACCCGGGGCGTATTTTCTTTCTAATAGGGGTTTAGGGGGTTGAACTTGCTGAGACATCGTCTCATCCCGGTTGTGGGATTAAAATTTCAGGTCCCTGGTGGATGGAGCGGCCAGATACCTTTGGTTGGCCTTGAGGAGTTGCAGATGTGAAGTCATAAGGATTGGAGAGCATGTCCGACTTGTAGGTCGTAGGACAGTTCATTTTTAAGAGTCGGTCTTTTGTAGACTTTCGGCTGTAGGCCTTCGTCTGTAACTCCATTGGTTTATGTAAGTGATTGGTTGTCAAAATTGTTTCCTGCTTTTCTATCCCGTATTTTATTGTCAGGGGTTTTATAATACGTTACGCTTGCGCAATAATAAATGAATGGGGTCGACGACACTACCTGGGAATGTCGCATTTAATCGACCGCTGTAGGATGTGCTCGCGCTCGAGGTTCGAGGCGTGACATGTGACGTTAAAGTCAAAATCTAATGTGTTCTTCGTGATTATTTGTGTCTTAACTGCTTGTGCTTGATTGATGCCCATGTATTTGTAAATGGGCCCTCCTAGTTTTTGGTTTGATCTTCATCTGCAAAAAGCTCAAACTATTTTGACTTGCGCACAACTCTATGAATGATTTGCAATCGCTCTAGACTCTTGAGCTATGCTTATCGTTTGGTCGATGAAGCCTTTCGTCTCAGTTTAACTATTGTGCATGCTTCGAATTAATCAATTGTTGCTACGTATTACGTACTTTGCTTGAACTTTGCCCATTAGACACTCATGATCAATGAGCTCACCAGACATTTCATCGATGGGCCTAATGGGTCCTTTGTGTTTGATGAGCTTGGCAAGTACTCTGTGACATCCTGAATTTCAATTTATGGTTTCAATTGAATAAGTCGGACATTTTATCTTCACGTCTATAGCTCTCTTCTATGAGTAGGTCACTCATGAGATAACTAGTTTATCATGTGAAGCCGTTAAGGAATCTGATGCAATAGACTTGAGAATGTCGATCAGGAATCGACTACTCGACCATGCTAATCTACAAAGGTCATTGCGGCACAAATCGATGAGAGACCGGTGATAGGTCGACTCAATAAAGGCATGTGATTAAGTGTGGGTGATTCCACATGATTTCACAAATCTTGTCGATTGGCACTAGACCGCTTCCTCTGTCATTTTGGTACCCTGTATTCATATTTGAAATCTTGAGATTTCTACGACAACCGAGAGTCGCCAATGTGTCGAAGATGCACTTTGTGGCTCGAAAACAATCAACCACAGGTCAATTGCACAAAAAGTTCCTAAAAGTTACCCGGTAGATTATGACGCACTAAAGTCACGCCAGATTAAAATTAACCAAGAACTCGATTTCAAAAATTGAAAGTTTTGACATGTCACAATTCATTTTAAGAACGTCGACTTATCCTCAGAAGATTTTTCTACAAAGCCGAGATTTTTGGTAGAAAAGCAAAGTAAGGCCGTTTTTGTTTGAGATAGTCAGAGGACCGCTTTAGATCGCATCTTTGGCTGTCAAGTTGGATCATTTGATAGAGAAAAGACATGAGATGGACGAGGACACCTTCATGGATTTAATTGGGTTTCAATTGGATTTGTTTGGTTGAGAATTAAATGAAATTGATTGAGATTGAAATGAGAAATGTAACAAATTTGTATGCCATGGGACAAGAGGCATTTTGGACCTATTGGAAGAGTGTAGAGGAAGATTGGAGATGAGTGGATGGTGATGTCATGTGAGGTCATGGTGGGCCATGTTTGAGGGATTAAAGAAATAGACAAAAGAAAGAAATGGTCCCCTCCTCCTTCTCTCTCCTCCCTCTTCTCTCCTCCCTCTTCTTTCTATTTGATGCCTAGAAGCCTTCCAAAACACACTAAAGTGAGCCTAGTGGATATATCACAACGTGAGGCAAGTCTTTATGTCGCGAAATTTCAATCTCACATCGAAAACACAAAGTTCTTGAAGGGGGACCTTGGCTATTCTCAAGCCATTTAGTTATCTTTAAACCATGGATCCTGAACACACCATTACACTGTTATGACTTCTCTACTTGTGCCTTTTGGGTACAGGTGTTAGGATTTCCTTTAGAATGGTGTACAAAGCGTATGATTAGCAGGACAAGTACATCATATGGGTCAAGCATTAGAGATAAAGGTCAACACAAAGGAAGGAGCATCATCGAGGGTAGGTCGAGCAAGAGTAGAATTAAATTTGCAGGAACCTCTCATATCAAGGAAGCTAATTAGGATTGAGGCTAAGCCACTTTGACTAGATTTCCGCTATGAACGCCTATCGCATTTTTGCTATTCTTGTGGAAAGTTGGGGCACTATGCAATGTACTACAAGGATATCCCTTATGATGAGGCAAAACTAGATGGTAGAGAGAAAATGGCATATGGACAGTGGCTTCGTGCTGAGGTTAAGGAAAATAGTCCATATTGGCACACTTTTTATAAGCTGCAAGACAATTCAGCGCAAACAGAAGAATCCATACCTAAAACTCCGCCCTCACAAATTCCAAATATCCCTTTATTGCCCCCACCAACTAATATCGCAACTGCTAACCTATCCAATGCAATCAACAGAACCTGTACACCAATAGTAGGGCTTGAACTGCAGCACCATCAGCGCACTATTATACATCAGACCTCTCTCCACACAGCACTCATACCTGTAGCAACCAAATTAAAAGGAGTTCAGACTGAGACCATGGATGTAAATTTACCAAAGAAGTTGAAGAATACGAGAGCGACATCAAAACTGGGAATTGCCAAAAAGCTAAAAAGATACAACCCGTACAAGACTAAGGGATTGATAATAGAGGAGCATGATGATTCAAATCTTATGGAAACACCTATTTATGAAGCAGATGAAGCAAGAGCTTGGCCTTTGGTGGCTGGCCCTAAACAACCACCCGCCGACAAATGAGGATGATATGCCGGAACTATTAGGGTTTGGGCAATCCCTTGACAGTTCAAGCTCTTAAGCCATGAAGGCCAAAGAAAAGACCGATGTTGTATTATTAATGGAAACCAAGAACACTGAAGTAAGGCTGCAACATATTCAGCGCTGTTTGAAGTTTAAAAATTCATATATTATAAACCAGTTGGTTTTGCGGGACGCTTAACATTGTTATGGAATGATCAGGTCTTTTTACAAGTGATTCGCTCCACACCACACTTTTTTTTTTTTTTATATAAGTTGTAGGATTGGGCAGGATGACAAAACTATGTGCATAACATTTATTCATGCTCCTACTAACTATCGGCAACGTCAGCTTATGTGGGATGAGCTTCGGGACATAAACTCTAACAATAATTTACCTTGGATATGTGCTGGAGACTTTAATGAGATACTTTATCATTGGGAAAAGATAGGAGAGTGACTTGCTGACCTGTCTAGAATGATGTCTTTTCGAGCTGTCCTAAATGACTGCGCTCTTACAGAGTTAGAAAGCAAGGGCTACAAGTATACATGGATGAACAATAGAGAAGTGGACGAGCTTGTGAAGGAAAAATTAGAGCGGGTGATGTGCATAATGGATTGGCGTTTATTATTTCCTGAGGCAGAGGTTTATTAACTCCCAGCTGTGGGATTCGACCATAGCCCTCTATTGATTCACACTTCAACAACTTATCAAAAAAGAAGTAAGCCTTTTATTTTTTAGGCTTATTGGAATGAGGATGACGAATGCCGCGAGGTTATCTCTAAGGCATGGAATTCATTACGCCTATTAGATTCTAGTTTCATTCCAAAAGTGAAGACTGTAACAGAAGCGCTAACTAAATGGAGCCGAACAAAGTTCTTAAATGGATATATAAAGGTGCTGACCTTACAACAACAATTACAGGACCTAATAAACCAGCAACATTATCATTATGATAGAGTAGAGGCAGCAAAACTAAGAGAGGAAATTCGTTGGACTTGGCAACAGGAAGAGCAGTACTGGGCCTTACGCTCCAAAATTCAATGGTTGAAATGAAGTGATAAGAATATGCGATTCTTCCATGCATCTACAATTCAGCGAAGGCAGAGAAATCGAATAACTATGTTACTGAATGATAATCAACAATGGGTACGTGATCTTCCAACTCTTCAAGATATGACGTCCACTTTCTTTTCGCAGTTATATACAACTAAAGGGTTTAGGGAATATGGACCTCTACTTGATTAATGTCATCAGGTTGTCACTTGTGACATGAATGACCAACTGATTGCTTTGCTTACTATTGAGGAGGTTCGGCGGGCCACCTTTCAAATGGGAACCACTAAAGCCCCGGGCCCGAATGGTTTAAATGATTTATTTTATCAACAACACCGTAATACAATCAAAGAACATCTATTCCTCTTAGTGCAAAATTTCTTGATGTCAAGAATAATGCCTATAGGTCTCAATCAAACCATTATTTGTGGCACCCCGAAACACCTTAGGTCGCCACAGGCACTTATTGCTACACCTAATGAACACTAGTTACATCTCTTAGTAGAAGCATCACAGTACATATATATATATATATATATATATATATATATATATATATATATATATATTTTGAAACGGTCCCAGCGCAACATATTAGCAGAAGCATAATTCAATATCGCCATCTCTCCCTTCAACGATCATGATACAATGCACACCACTAAGTACCATAGGAAAAGATAAAGTTGAGCCATTTTTATTTACATATTTTCATGATGGATTTTCTCAGGTCGATACAACAAAAGAAAGCCAAGATTTTTAGCTACACTTGGCCACATCCCAAAAGGATATTTCGACCCCTATAACAAACGCGTGTCATCATCCATCTATCAGTGGCGACTATTCCCAAAAAGAAACATCAGCTCTCTACCCCTCACACGGCCATCACACCCATCCTGGTGCGTCGAGCGGTGGTAGCAGCAACATCCCCCTAAACACTCCATCTTGACGGACATGAACTGACAGAAACTACTGAATGACAGGGCCCTCAGCCAGGCCCACATCGTACATAACCAGCACTCGCACTCGCACAAATGTCAGTCTAGGGACGGTAAGGCAGTTGATCTCCGTACACTCTACCTCTACATTTGATGGGAGGCTATAGAAGGTGCCCCACGTGACGGTAGGAGCGGCATCTTTCTAATATGAAATGTTGGTCCCCGAATGGGTGAGTATAGCCACTCAGCAGGTAAAAGATCCAATAAACCACTCAGCGCATCACACAATACAATCATAACAATCATAACATAGTACATGCCATTCATGCGTCCAAGCATAACTTACCTTGCAGCCATGCATATATCATCATATCATATATACATACATCATCATGTACTCATCACTATCATGTCATACATGTATCATCATGCCATATGTGCACATAATCATGTCACACACATATCATCATGCCATAGGTGATCATCATCATGTCACACACATATCATCATGCCATGGGTGATCATCATCATGTCACACACATATCATCATACCATGGGTGATCATCATTATATCACACATCCATACGTATGTCATCACATCATATGTGCATGATTCAATTTTCCACCTTTATATTTCAATTTGATCACCACATATCTCTTTTTCCGGGATCAGTAATTTCATCTCACACTTTATCACTCGCACCCCAACCTGGCATCGCGAGGAAAACCTCCGGCACACACCATCGGGCATCCGGTACCCCCACATTCCGAGCATCTCACATCCCAACCGGAATCACGAGGCATTCCCCCCGGGCACAAACCTCCGAGGCTTCCGGCACCCAACCATTCCGGGCATCTCGAAACTCATGAGGACATCTGGGCATGTATCACAATACAACCGAGCATCCGACACCTCCCATTCCGGGCATCTTGACACTCCCAGGGCATTATCGACCGCCTCCAATAGTTTCCTCATTTATCATAATTCATGTTCACCAATTTATGTCTCAAAATCAGCATGGCACATGATGTAATGGCAAACAAGATCATTTTCATCATTTTGATTCTTATATGCATTTCCAATCATCATCATACATGTAGCAAGATACAACCACTAATGACAATACAATCCATGGGGTCCATACAACTTAGAATAATCCATATATCATGCCTTTTTTGAAATTTACCAAATTCCAGCTTGCACAATTTGCAAAACATATAAATTAAATATCCATATGATCTTCAAAAATCATAAAATCAGAGCATGTAATAGACAAGACATAAAGGTAACAATTTCATGAAGAACACATGCCCAAAAGAGCTTTACACAAGAAGATATAGCTCACACAATACAGCATGCAAAATTCGGATAAAATCAGATTGCACAGTTCTTGAAATATTTCGATTAAAATACCCGAATGACCTCCAAAAATTCTGAAATTTTACCAGGTTATATTCAAGACCCTAAATTATATTTCTCATGAAGACATATAGGCCAGATTCACTCTAGATAATTTACTATATACGGTCGAAGCTCCAGTTCCTAGTACCGAACAGTCCAGTTTAGCTGTCTCCGAAAAATCGAGGTTTCACCTACTTATCTTTCTTCGTTTCCTCTGAAATTTTGATATGTTTTATCTCAAGAGGTCCCTTACAACTTTAATTAAGGGATTTAAGTGAGATTATCAAATAATAGTCACCATATAGTCTACGAAGTCTCGGGAGTCCAGTACCGTACTTCCAGATCTGCCGTCTTCAAAAGAAAATCGTTTCACTAGGCTACACTTGCTCATTTTACCTCAAATTTGAGTATTTTAGTACTTAGGATGTTATCTATAACTTTCATGAAGAATTCAAAGTTAGATTCTCGGTAGAAAGTAACATGCAACACACAAAACCACCAAGAGGTCAACAAGACAGTTCCAGATCTAGCGTCTTCGTAGAGGATGGGTTTCACCCCTTAAAACTCAACCATTTTGTCTCAAATGTTAGTATATTATACTTTGAGATGTTTTCTACAACTTTCGTGAAGAAGTAAAAGTCGAAATCCAACTCAAAACCCACATGAAAGCCTCTACAAAATTCTGGGTCAGGCGGCACACTAAAAAACAGAACACATTTTCAAGAACAACACGCTCAAGCTTCGATTTCTCACACCCTAAACATCCGAGATTTACCACCATTCAACACACAAGCAAGACACAACATGCAAGAGTAGAATATAGATCCCAACTTGCCTCCAAAATCGAGCAAACAACGGCACACAGACGGCGACGGACAAGCGGATGGACGGTGACAGATGAGCGGACGGGCAGCTCTTCCTCACGCGATCTCCTCTTCCTTTCTCTCCTTTCTCTCGGTGCCTCTCTCTCTCTCTCTCTCTCCTTCTCACCTTGGACGAAGCCCTCTCTCTCCCTCTCTTTTCTTGCTTAAACCGGCCTCCATCCCCCTAATGTTATTCCCTTCCATCATTAGCAATGATTACTAATTGCATGACCTACACTTGGCAGCTAGGAGGAGACACATGGCCTTCTTCATGCAAGATGGGCCTCCATCTCTCAGCTGGGCTTGGGCCAGCAAATGGGCCAGCGACAGCTCCTCTTCTTGGGCTTTGCGGCTAGGCCCAAATGGCCGAAAATGAGGTGAGGTCATGGGCTGGTTTTAAGCAAATACTTTGGCCCATATCTCATCCTATTAATTTACCTAATTATATAAACTCCTAATTGAAATTTATAAATCACAAAACTTTGTGACCTATCTTAATAAATTCCAAATCCATAATCCTTCATGGCCAAAATAGAAATTTTTATCAAATAATTATTCACCATAGGCTTGGCCAAAGTCTTAATGCAAGACATTAATTTGAGCACCCCTAATGACCGGCAAGGAATTTTAGGATGCCACATTATTACATTGATTCCCAAAACAACTCAACCTGAGAAGCTGGAGCAATTTCACCCAATCAGCCTATGCAACTTTGCATATAATTTTATCTCAAAGGTACTTGCTAACCGTCTGAAACCTTGTTTGAATTTTATGATTTCTAAGGAACAGTTGGCTTTTGTGAGTGGACAACAAATTCAGGATAATATTTTAATCGTCGAAGAAGTTCTTCATCAATTGAGAACTAGGAAGAGGACAAGTAGGTTCAATGCTATTCTAAAAACAAACATGAAAAAGGCATATGATAGAGTCAAATGGGATTTCCTTCATGATTACCTTCTAAAATTGGGATTTCATCCTAGATGGGTTCGATGGATAATGCAGTGTGTCACGACAGCATCGTTTAGTGTGAAGTTTAATGGAGAGCAGCTGCCCTATTCTACCCATCTCGGGGCCTCCGGCAGGGTGACCTCTTATCTCCATATATTTTTATTTTGCTGGCTATTGTTTTATCAACTCTTATTACTCAAGCTGTCAATATGGGACACATCAGGGATATTAAGTTAAATAGATGGTGTCCTACATTGTCCCATCTATATTTTGTTGATGATGTGATCTTCTTCCTAGCCGGTAGTGTGCAGGAATGCCAGAACTTAGCCAATCTTTTAAATCAATATTGTATGGCTACAGGGCGGCTAGTAAACCGTAACAAGTCAGGAATGATTTTAAGTAAACACTGTCCTATTACCCTATAGGAAAACATGTCTCAGGAACTTAGAACACCTGTGTTGCAAAAGTGTGGCAAATATTTGGGGATACCATCAGAGTGGGGTCGATCAAAGAGGGAAATGTTTTCTTGGATAATAGGAAGAGTCAACGCTAAGTTGGATGGATGGAAAGAGAGATACATTTCAAAAGGAGGTAAAGAAATTCTCATTAAATTTGTTGTTTCAATTCCACATTACCCTATGTCTATCTTTAAGTTGCCTCTTTCTGTTTGTAAATATATTGAAAAACACATAGCTCGATTTTGGTGGAGAAATGATCAAAATAGAGTAGTTATCCATTGGCAAAAATGGGAAGTTCTAAAAGAAAGTAAGGATAAAGGAGGGCTGGGATTCCGAGACCTTATTGCATTTAATAGAGCGATGCTTGGAAAGCAGGCTTGGAGATTGATAAGTCAACCTCACTCGTTATGGAGTAAAATTTTCAAGGGTTTGTATTTTCATTTGACAGATTTCCAATCTACTGTTAGAAGAACTCGGCCATCATGGGGATGGCAAAGTATTCTTATGGGCAGAGATGCTATTCTACCTCACATACGTTGGTCTGTTGGTAATGGAAAGGAGATCAGAATCCGTGGAGATCAGTGGTTACCAATGGGTATTCTCCATTGACCTAAGACTAGGGAGGAACCAGTTATGATGGCGGATCTTATTGATCCAATCAACCATAATTGGAACCAATCACTGCTCCAAATGTTCTTCGGAGAACATATTACAATAGAAGTACTTACCATCCCAGTAAGACCTTTATATGCAGAAGATAAATTAGTTTGGCCAGCTACAACTAATGGTAAGCACACTGTCAAAAGTAACTACCATACTATAATGCAGTTAATCAGCAATCCCAACAGAAACAAAGCATCAACATCTCATCAGAATCCTAGATTTTTATGGACATGCAAATGGGCTATGAAAACAGCATAGAAAATTAGAACATTCATATGGTTGTTGTGTCAAAATGCCCTAGCTTCCAAGGTAAATATCTTTCAACGACATATTATCGCAGATCCGTTGTGCCATCTATGTAAACAGAAAGCTCCTGAAACCCTAGAACACATATTTCTACACTGCTCTTGGACTTGAGCTATTTGGTCTAACCCACATATCAATTTACTCCCTTCAATCGTTACAATCAATCGTCTGGATTCCTGGCTAATATAAAGGCGAGATTACCTCATCACTTACTTGAACTAGAAATCGTTGCTAATGTCCTTTGGCAAATTTGGCGAATGCGAAATAATTTCATTTTTTTCAACCAGCAACCAAATCCTTCCTCCGCAGTAGAGATGGTAGTTATCCAGGCCAGAACATACCACATCTCCTCTGCTGCATCTAATCCGAGATTTGGGCTTGAACATCTTAACCATGCACAGCTATGGCAACCCCCGGAAGTAGGAATCCCAAAATGTAACATTGATGGAAGCTATAAGCTGGGTAGCACCGAAGGTTTGATGGCTTGTATTTGTAGAGATTACAAGGGAAGACTTATGGATTTCTTCTCAAAATGATTCCCAGCGACGTTCAGCTTCAAAGCAGAGACCCAGGTGTCGCGACCAATTTTTCGAGGTGAACCACCTAAAATTTGGTTAATAGATTATTAAGCCTAGACTTAATTCGGGCTCTCCCAAGCCCATACCAATTCGCGACTTAAGTTCAAGTTCTTAACATGCAATTTATTTTTTAATCAGGAGTCGCCACTAATCTATTTTTTGGTGGGTCGATTAGAAACCCAAGTAAAGTAATGGGAGTTTTACTTTACTCCTATGAACCAGAGATTATGGGTACGGGGACTTGGTTACACTAGATTTCTCTAATGCCCTTTCGGTACCACTTCTTTTTTAATTTTCAAAAATATTTTTTACAAGCAGTTCGGTTTGATTTTAAATCTATTTCCTAACATGTGAAGTGATCATGCGGGTGTGCAATCCACCAATTTAACACCCAAGAAAGCAAATAGAAAATGCAGGACTTACCTCGTAGCAACGAAAGCATACGCAATGTTAATTCAAAATCCACATCAACAACCTTGGATATGGTTTCTAATTAACACGCAATTTCTCTTTTTTTGTTTTCACTTAATTAATGAAAATCATGCAATATGCAATGCAATATTAAATAAATGACCTAATTCTAATGACATGCAACTTCTAATTAAATGGACCTAGCAACGATCGCTAAATGACATGCATTTCATGAACCCAATTCTATGTGACATGCGCACGATATTTTTGTATTTTTTTTATAAAAATTCGTAATTAAAATTACTAACAATAAAAATCTAACTAAGGTGAGATATTATCTATTTGAAGTTAGGAAATAGACTAATCTAAATCCTATCTCAACTTAGAAATTTATCTCGACATGTAATTTAACTCCAAGATATTATCTAACCTAGATTTCATCTAAACATGCATTCTAATATAATTTAAAAGGTATCTAACTATTCTATCATGCAATTCTTTATAGGAATCAAATCTAATCTACATGATATGCAAATGCAATTTTTTTGTTTTTTCAGGATAAGCAAATAATTAAAAGATAGACATAAATAAAATGATTAAAAGATAAACACCAAATCTTTCACAGTCATCAAAGATATTATCCATCATTCGAATTTGGAAATGATATCTAATCAAATCTGATTATTTCGCTAATAAAATCGATAACTTGATCTTAAGCCTTAAAGATCAAGATATCAATTTTATTCCCACGTAATTAATTATTACAACTAAAGCCTTATAGATGGAATAAAAAGTCGGTGTGCGGTTGCGAATTAGGCAATAAACCCTAATTGGAAATACACCTATCATTAGAATATGCACATAAGATATTAAAAAGCATGTGTTAGGCAATAAAACATCCAAATCAAATTTAGATAAGATAATTACCTAATTCTGCAAATAATATTACCAAAATTGAACTCAATGGAATTGGCTCGACGGATGTTTGGCAGTGGCTTGCTATATCGAGAGTCACGGCCCAAGGGTCGATGGCGACGGTAGTGCTCGGCTCCTGATCTCGAGGAAAGGCAGCGGCAATGAGAGGCTCAGGGAGTCGTAGCTCACCCGAGGAATTTGTGAAGTCAAACCTACAAAACAGAGAAACCGGCCCCCTTGGCTCAACACCGGATCCACAGTGACAGCGGCAATAGCAACTCGATTCGTCGGTGGAAGGAGCAGCGAGCACGCTAAGACGTCTGTCTTGATTTAGAACAGCTTAGAATAAACAGCAATGGTGGCGTGGGTGAGGCAGGTGGCGGTCAATGATGGATCGGTGGCCGCAGGTGTTGAAGTTGCACTTCACGCTTGAAGACCCCCACTGGAACAAGACAACCCCAGCCTTTATTAGTTTTTTTCTTCTTTCACGTGCTCTCTCCATGCACCTTGTCAGAGGAAAGCCCACTCTTTTGTTGACCTATTGACCCAAAAACATAAAAGAACTCTCCCTGTTCTCTTTTACGAATCGTGTTCCCTTCACGTCTCTATGCTGAGCGGGGGTTCGTCAAGAAGCAGCAAGTGTCTTGAGGGAAAATTGCTGGCGCCAATGTGCTTGGTTTGTCTCAGGGAACACCGGGCTTCGTCAATGAGGCTTAGATCAGATCGGATTTCGCTGAGGAGGGACGGCAGGAGGCCTCGGGCAGCTGGTGCGGCGTTGGGTGGACAGGCGCGGCGTTCGGTGAGCGGAGGCGGGCGGCGAAGGCACCGGGTGCTGGGCTGAGGCGAGCGGCGCGGTGGCGCAGCGAGATCGGGAGCGGCAGGCTTCGGAGCTTCGGCGTCGGCTGGGCAGGAGCACGGTCGTCGGGTCGAAAGGCGGCTGGTGTCGCGGTGGCGCGGCGATGGTGCTCGTGGTGGCGCAGCTGCGAGCGGGCTTCGGGTCGCGGGCCTGCGGTGGCTGGTGGATGCGTGGTGGAAAGAGGCCGGAAGGGGCTTGGCGAGGAAGAAGAACAGTGGCTCTATTTTGCTTTTTTCTTTTTTTTTTTCTCTCCCTCTACTTTGACCTGCCTCTCACGTCACTTCTCTCTCTCAGCACTTTTTACTGACTTTTCCCTCTCTTTTCTTGGTCAGAGAAAGAAAAGAGAAATGTTTTCTCTGACTATGATGGACGAATATTTTTTCTTTTTTTGCACGAATTTCCTTCTCAAATTTTTTCTCTCCATTTTTTGAAAATCGTTCCTCCGAATTCCTCCCTTTGCTCACGAAAATTATGGCTCCTTTTATAGTGATTTTCAGATGGCCATTTTTAGCAACTTTCGATTTTCCATCTTCCGTTGCATTAAATCAAGCGCGATCAAGTTTAACGTGATTTCGCAATCAACTCGATCCTGGCTCAGATTTCTTCCATTTTGCAAAATTCTTGCCTCTTATTCACTTGATTTTTAAATTGCTTCTGCATTTAACGAAATCCGAATGATCATCGAAATTTCAAATTTCCATGCATAATCAATTAAATAAATTTCCCCAATTTTTTTTTTCATTTTTTCCTTTTATTTGTTCCAATGCAATTGTTATTTTCCTTATTTTCTTAGATTTGCTAAAAATATGTGTCAACACCAGGCATTAATCTTCACCCTTAAACATCTATTGCAGCAAGGACTCCATGAAGCTAATCTGGAGATTGAATTAGACTGCCTCAATCTCGTCGAAGTTGTGCGAGGAGCAAGATTGCCGCCATGGGAGCTTTGTGGTGTAATTGCGGAGATTGACTTTTGGCTTTCCCATTTTCCTAACCTAATGTTGCAGCACTGTAGGAGAGAAGCTAATTTGGTTGCTGACTGGGATTGCGAAGGCCTAAATCTCAAATTTTTCAGCCCAAAGCTGGATCCTTTCTCCTCCGGTTGTAATGCTTGACTTAGTATATGCAGATGCTTCATCTTCAGGTTGTAAGTTTCCATTGTGTTGAATACAAGCATTGTTTTCAACCAAAAAAAACAAAAAACAAAAAACCTAAAACTTCTTGGTAATTTGATATTTGAGAAAAGTTAGTAATTCATTCTAATTTTAGTTTGTAATTTCATATAAGAATTAGTAAATTTGAATCACTTGTAGGTTATGTAAATAAAATAAATTGTAAGCTATCATAAAAATTTAGTGATTTCATAAATTATGGTAAGTTAACCCCCTTTTAATGCACTCAGATTACAAATACTAATTCGTTCCTTATCCCTAAATACGTCCCGTGATATTGGAGTCCAAGCATCACTATATATCATATACGTCTTTAAATAGTCATAAATTCAAATGTGGCATCTGTGGACTATACCTTTGAGATGGAGTATTCAGGGATTAATTACATGGTTATAAGATTCCCATCTACTGGCATGTGTTCAAATACATGGTCCCCACAAAGTCAAATTAGATAACCAATGACCATAGAAAAATATATCCCCAAACATAAATTATGCCGCGGGGCCAGTTCACACATGACCCCTTGTTTTGGTGCTAAAGATGCATGAACAGATCCACTTTCCAGGAAGAGCCAGTGCCCCTTTCCTCGAAATCATCGGACTTAGAAAATTTCGGGGCAGAACATTGAATATTATGGACTTTGCATACACGTGCAAGATACGGGAAAGTCATTGGAGGACCACCGTGTATTTATAGGCACCTCAAAGAGTAAGCTTCATCATTCAGCCGAAGGAGAGACTCTGAAAACAGCATTTTCATCAGGTCTCTGAACTGATCAGTGTCAAGCAACATAATGGCCAGGTATCCAAGGAATGACAAAAGCAACAATGAGACAACGGTTAAAAAGGGTGCTTGGAGTGCCGAAGAAGATCAAAAACTAGTGGCTTATATCAAGAGATATGGCATTTGGAACTGGACTCACATGCCCAAACCTGCTGGTCAGTGATGCATAATTATATTCTCGTTTGCTTCTCTTCATTTATGTCTGGTCTTTCTGATTTTTGTCGGCGAATGTTCGACTAACCCTGGTCTTGAATCACATGCGTAAACTCCCAGGTTTGGCAAGAACTGGCAAAAGTTGCCGTCTCCGTTGGATGAACTATCTGAGGCCCAACATCAAGCATGGAAACATCACCGAAGAAGTGGAGGAGACCATCATTGCGCTGCACCGAGTTCTTGGAAATCGGTAATTAATTAAACTTTAATTGAAAGCAAAGTTACGATCTTAATTGAAAGCGCTAGCGAATTAATCGCCTTTTACTGATGAAAATGTCTTATATTTCTTTGTTTCAGTTGGGCCGCCATTGCAGCTAGGCTTCCCGGAAGAACTGACAACGAAATAAAGAACTATTGGAATACCCGCTTGAGGAAACGGCTCTCCGAGGAGAAGTTTTGTTTGCAGAACACATGCAATGATGTTAATCTCCATACCGATGGAAAGGACATCTCATTCCATCCCTTGAATGATAGTCCGAATGCAACAAACCTGGGACTTGACTATCAAATCCCGACAACAAATGCAGATAACCCTTGTCCTTCCGTTGGAGTCTATGATGAGAAACCATGGAGCTATGACAGGTGCTCATCACAAGAATATGGAAATGGTGAAGGAGAAAGCTTATGGAAGCAAGTCCTTGCAGTGGAAGATTTTTACATAGAAGGAGATTCGAGTATATGTGCGCCAAATCAGGAACTAATAATGCCTATTTTTACGGACTTCGCTACTTCTATGATGATTTTTTCCTAGATTTGTGGGGGGAATCATGAAGATTGTAATTAAATTAATCTTAATTTCGTATATGGACTGGAAAATTATGGTTTATGTTAATGCAAAGTTTCTGAGGGTGATAAATGTGGTGCAGCTATGATTACCCCAAATTGTGAAATAGCATGTTTATCTGCCATATGAATGTCCTTGGACGAATCAAGATGATTTAATAATTGACTTTGCTTATTTTGCTTTGTAGATTTTTCCCGTATTTTGGCCTCTTTCTTGTGAATTCTTTCCATGGTTTTGCAAGACATCCTACTTTAGCATTTCTCCTGTCTCTGTCTCCGTCTCTCTGTCACTCTCTTTCTCTCATGTTTAGGTTAGAGTGGCAGAATAAAGTAAAACCATCGAGTACTCTGAAAGAGTCTAGCATCGCACGGTTTGGGCCATGCTCAAAAGAAGTGCTTTCTTCTCAAACAGAGAATGATTATACATACACTTAAGAAATTGAGGAAGTTCTTTAGATAATTATTTGAAAAACAAATGATGTTATTCCTATAATAGGGGTGTCACGCCCTTCCCCAAGATAAACTACCAAAATGAGGTTAATGAATTGCTAAGGTTATACTTAATGTGGAATCTCCTAAGGCCATACCAATCGCAACTTTGGGATTTTAATTCGATCAATTAAATATGTAATTTGATTCATTCAATAGTCGCCACTAATTTATTCTAGGTTGATGAAAAACTCAAGAAAAATGTAGTAGTACATTTTACTTCTATGAACTAGATATATCATGGATATGGAAAATTGATTGCGATAGATAAATCTAACATCCTTTCATTACCCTTTTTCTTTACTTCAAAAAACATTTTTGTATGTTGTCTCCATCAATTTTAATTTTAAACCACTAAAATGTGATTGGTAATTATACGGGTGCACAAACAATAAAATTAGCTCTTAATAAATCAAAGTAATAAATAAATTGTTCAAAATAGGACAAAAACCTCAATATGTTAAGCAAAGGAAAAGCGGACCTTTATTATCATCCAATGCACCAAGTGTTCTACAAGATGTAATCTTAAAAAATATTAAAAAAAAAAACCAATGCATGCATGCTCCAAACATGATTTCTAATTGCAATGATCATTAATTCTCTTCATATTTTTCTTTTTTGAGGGATGCAATTTTAATCTGAATTATTTAAATGCAGTGATTATGTGAATGCTAATGTAGCGTGCATTGATGATCTAACATGAAATCCTAGATGACATGCATACTATGATGCAAGCAACATGCAATTCTAATAATATAGAATATGATAGATTATAGAGTAACCCTAATATCTATACTAGGTATGAGATTTTTGTGTCTTTTGGAAATGAATTTCTATGTCAGCTCAAACATCTTATTGTATTTGAAATTTAGGTAAAAACTAAGCAACTATGGATATTTTTTTAATTACTTTTACTCTTTAGAGAATCTTCCATTCATCTTGTTTGGGGATCTTCGATTCTATGCTCGTCTTCAACCTCTCATGCTTGGGAGTCCTCTATCTCTCGTGATCAGGGAGCTTGTGCTCAAGACATTGGGGTTGAGACACTCAAACAGCTCGCTTGGGAGTTTTCTATCTCTCAATTATCATGAGAAATTTTGAATGGAGGGTCAACAAGGGCGGCTTTAGGAATCAAAATATAAGTTAGTGATTTTTTATGAGACAAAAAAAAAGTTTAGGATAGAATTGAAATTATTTCTAAAGTTGAAGGTTTTTTATGGGTAAAAAAAAAATTAGAAACTAGACCTAAAATTAGAGGTTTTTGAGGATATTAGGGCTAAAAAAAATGAGTCTGATTTTGTACAATGATTTTTTCCCCCATCAAGAGATTTCAAACACTTGTCCAGTAATGTTATACTTTTGCCAGTACACATTTATTTTGTCGTACACTTTCGAAATTGGGGTTGGTAAACAACTTTTGAATCGCTTTCATACTTGCGGTACGCTTCGTTGTCTTTTTCCACGACAGCATGATAAAACCAAGGCAGGTAGTTGCCTTTTCTTTTATTTCATTTGGTTCTACCGATAGAATTCAACCTCTGCTGAAGACAGGGATGACGGGAGCAGATTTGTATTACTTGCCTTTGGGGTGCGTCGTCACAAAACAAATCAACAATGAGAGGCCGCAGCACAATACGTTCACGTCTCCTAATTGATAAAATTGTATGAGAGCCTGTCTTTGTTGTTTAGGAATTGCCTCTTGTGAACTTCGCTTACAAGATTGAGCTGCCATCTAAACCTAGTTTCATGATGTTTTTTCATGCAATGCGGTTTCAGTCATGCACCGATAAAATGTGTGAATTTAGCTAACTCCTTTTATAGGGAAAAGAATGTGGTCTTTCTGACCTAATTGTTGGTTTATGAGTAGCTCGAGATTGAAAAATTAGTTGTGAGTAGAATACTAGCTAGGCATGACAACGTTGCATAGCATTAATTTATGTGGCTCAGTAATTGACTTACCCTAAAGGTAAATTGGTACAAATAAATTATGTTAGATTAGAATTAGAGATGGACATAGGCTGTAGATCACAATTCTTTTGCCCACGCCATAAGGTGCTGCAATTTCCACTGCCACCTAGCGCCCAATGCGAGGCATAGCGGCGGCCCTAGTTTCCATCCCCGCAGGGCAAAACGAGGGATTTCATCCATCAGCTGGACAAAATAAATTTCTCCGTTAAGATTACCTATATCTTGGGGAATTGAAAACAATAGCCATTTAGGCTGCGTATGACAACGCTTTTGTTCAGGGAAATATTTTTTTTTTCCTTTCAGAAACAGTTCTTTTATATTTCTGTTCCAAAGAACAATTTCTTAATAAAAGAACCCGTTTGGTAACTACACAAAATTTATATTATTGGAATAGAAAAATAATAGAAATGATTTGGTAATGTAACAATTTCTTTTTTTGTATTTATTCATTTTTTATTCTTATTCATGGATCGCCGCCACAGCCTGCCGCCCACCGCCACTGCACAATCGCTAGTGGCGAGCAACTTGGGTGGTGACGACCGGTGGAGGCATCCGGTGATTGGCGACAGCAATGGTGGTGGTGGTGGTGGCCGGCTATTAGCGGCGAAGCGGCAACCGGTGTTCGATGGTAGCAATAGGCGATGGCTCCGGCGATTGACGGTGGCCGCGGCAAGAAAGAGAAATAAAAGAAGAATAAAAAAGAAAATTAGCTTATTTCTAGAAATTGTTCTCGGGAACAAGAAGCAATTTCTTTTTGTTTCTCATTTCTACTCCAAATCTATTTCTGGGAATAGAAAAACAACTTGACCTTACTAAACGGGTTTCTGTTCTTTTTTCGTTCCGAATAATAAAAGAATAGAAATTATGAGAAATAGAAACGTTCTCATGCGCTACTTTATTCTTTATGAAGGTACTGTTCCCACAAGATGGTAGTGAAGAGAAATCTGAAAGAGATGAAAATCGGCGGTACGATGGCAAGGTCTCGCTTGGAAATGATAAAGCAGAGAGAGAGAGAGAGAGAGAGAGAGAGAGAGAGAGGTGGTGGACGGTGACATGGCGACTGGTCAGAGCAAAACTTTCGCCCAGATTCCCCACCAGTCGCTCTACAGGGCTCAGGAGACCCTTGGGTAACGTGTATGACTGATGAAAATAAAGAAAAACACAGGTTATGATACGGGTTCTTGAAACTACACACTTGTTAATATATTCAATCATTTCTTCAGACTGATTAAAGGTTCCGCCTTCAGACTCGATACATATTTGGGATTGGTTTTGGTACAGAAGTGTTCTTGCCAGACGGATTTGAGACGAGGGTAGCTAGCTTCTGTGGGGCCCAGCTAAAATGTCAATTTTTTTTTAAAAAAAAAAAGGTCAAAAAGCAAAAGAAGAAAAGGAGGGTGCTGCTCGTTCGTGTGAGAGTGAAAAAAAATTAAGAGAGGAGAGAGAGTTCTTACCGTGATAGAATGGGGAAAAGAAGAAAAAGGAGGTGCGGCCTGGCTGGCCTGATTCGAAGGCCAAAAGTTGTCTAAATTGGCTGAGTCAAATTTCAGTATATCATTCGTAAAATTGAGGACTACGAGTTGATCAGTTTCGTGCATTAAAAACCTTCTCTAAACCGTGTCTCGTTGTCTCCAATCTGGATTATGGTTCTTGTCCTATATGTGTTAATCCATCATTGTGGTGATGAAATATGGTTGTATTGTTTATATATAGCCTCTACTATTTAATTAGAAAAGAACTTTTGTGCATCCTTCTATTTCTTGGTAATTAATGAAAGATTTTGGGCGATTCGTGTTTTTTTTTTTTTTTTTTTGCATTGGGTATTTCACATAAAATCTTGGTGGTGGTGTTGTCATTGTCTCCTTATCATTTCAACATTATATTTACTTATTTTGAGATTATGTGACAAAATATATTACTAGTTGTTGATGGGTTAAGTTGATTCTTGATTGGTTTAATTTTGAGGAAGAAATTGATCTTGAATTGAGTTAGATATTGTTAAATTGTTGTACGGTTCTCCCCAACACCAACCAAACCAGTCCCGCCTCCACTAAACTCCAAAATAGAATATTTACTTATGGATCATAATTTCAAAAGGTGCGGTGAAGATGATGCATGACAAAAACTCCAAAAGTTTCACATTGATTACAAGCCACATGTTTTGCATAACTAAGGTTTGCATGGGCTGGCTACTTACATTTGTCGGGACTCTGAAAAATCGTCTGTTGAAATTACGGAAGTCATTTTGTTCAAAAAAAAAAAAATTACGGAAGTCATTGGGAAGTACGAAAGTGGTAAACATGAAAGTCTTCATCATGCCCTTGAACAGACGTGTCTGTTTATGTTCTTGATTATTTCCATCCGTGGTCAGACCTAAGCTGTCGTTTCAAAATTTCTGAATATTTTCAGGAAAAGGATGGTCCAATGAACGTTTGTTTGTGTCCTGGAAATTAAACGCACGTGTTCGAAAAGTAGCGAAGAGAGTAATATAGTAATGTCGTTCCAAATTTGCACGTTGACCAAATCCTGGAGTACAAGCGTGTTGAAGGATTGGGATAGTCAATCTTTCAGAATTTGGAGCCATCATCAGATGGAAAGTTTCCTATTGTATGTGGTATGTTTCATGATTAGTGGAGAAGAAGTATTATTTAACCTTAGTGCTGACAAAGGCGCAATGTATCTTGGGTGTAAGACGCACTACAACAATAGTCTATTTCAAAATTGTCTTTTCCTAGGTCTCTGATCAATCATAAATCAGCGTTGGCAATTGCATCTAGGTTGTACTTATCTGAGTGAGGTAATGCAACACTTAATTAACTTCAAAGCACACATGTTCATACGTTTTATATGCTTCCCACAATCCAATCATCGTCCAGATGCACTTTGTTTAATACTTGCACCACAACACCATAATATATCACATATCGCCCCCCGGATCCATAACTTGCAGCATTTTACTTTGGAAGACTCTACCAGTGCAGTATAAAATCATATTGCTTTGGGTAGAACATTAATACAAATGAAAGTTTGGTGCATTTGGGGAATGAAATTTAAGGATAATGACATGAACATCAATCATTCCAAACTACATTGATCAATAGTTGACATTAGTTAACTGGATATTTTCTTCCCTGATTCGTTGAAACGTTAGAAAGCTGAAGATCCTCTACAAAGTTATGTAGCACTCTGCAGGTATTACTTTGCACGATGTGCTATTGACTTCGCAGCAAGCTTTCCATTTAGTTCATTTAATTAATTTTTTTTTAATCATTATTGGCCTCCCCCACCGAAAAAGTTCTTTGTCACCACATAAAGAATGGCAAACTTTCGTCTAATTTCAAACTTGGTGAGTCGGTGTTGGGTCGCCTTTTCTCATCAATTTTCAATCGTTTGTGGAATTTATTATCATCCGCTGATCTCACCAATGACATAGGCAACTTTACTTCACTTGCCAAAATCAACGTAGATCTGTTTCAGACTAGGGGTACTCTCTTATACATGGATTGAGACGAATAAACTATGCTCCCCATTCATTGCATTCGCAAAAGATGTATATGTTTATTTTTATTTTTGTTTTCTACTTTTCTGAAATTATAATAGTACATTTGATTTTAAATTCTTTGAGGGAAAGTAATGAAATAAGAAAAAGTATGTTCCATTAAGTTCAAGGAAACACGCTCATTTGTTGCTAGAGAGAAAAAAAATTCATTGGACAGATGACATGCTAAAAATTTTGGAAAAATTACCAAAAAAGTCATAAATCTATTATAAATGTGACAATTTAGTTCAAAATCATTTTTTTTACTAATTCAGTCAATTCGGCTAATTTTAGCTGACCGGCATTGATGTGGATGCTGGCTTTTTGGCTGACATTAACGTGGACAATCTTTAATAATATTTTATTTTTGAATATTTTATTATTTTTCCTTTTCTTGTTGTTATTCCTCTTCTTCCTCCTTTTCCTTTTTTCCCTCACAATGGTTGGCAAGGTTGGGTGACGGCCATGAAGCTCTCACCGGCTGCTGTTGAGGTTGCGACCCACACCCAGTCTCCCCATGGCCTAAAGGTGGCCTTGCCCTTAGCTGGCAAAGCCATAGTCACCTGTGCCTGAGCCTTGGGCAAGGCTTGGGGACCATCACCCTTGCAGGCTACTATGGGGAAAAAATAGGAAAATGAAAAAGAAGAGGAAAAATAAAAATAAAAATAAAAGGAAAAATAAAATAAGATTAGAAAAAATATATATATTGTTAACAATTATCCACATTAGCATTGCCTGGTATTAGCTGACGTCCATGTCAACATTGGTCGGCCAAAATTGACCGAGTGAATTGAGTTGCATAATTGCAGAAGGTTTAAAACTAAATTGGCAAAAAAAAAATGTTTATGATTGAATTAACATAATTGCAATAGGTTTATTACTTTTCTAGTAATTTTCCATAAAACTTTTAGAGCAATGAATTGTCCTAATTATGTAAAGGGCTTTCCCGCATATAGTTGTAGCTTGAGTATGTCTCTTATAGAAAGTGACATTTTATACTTGTATGTCCAATAGTGAGGTCAGTCCACACTTTACCATTGATGCTAAATTTGCGCAACTTATGGTGCTTCTAGGAAGAGCAAGTTCCCAATTTCCATTGGAATTATCGCTCGTTGATTATCCACGAAAAAACAGTGTTATGATATTTTATTTTCCTGCTAAATCACTCTTTTAATAAAAAGTATTCTCCATCCCAACCAGCCGATTAGGATGATCCTCTTGTGTTGTCGATCATCAACATGAGACATCTGGATCAATCATAATTAAAATTTCGGGGTCCTCTATAGTAATTATCTAGGGAAAATGAATACTAAAATGATAGTCATGACTCATCTTTCGCTAAAAAAAGTTAGTATCGGCCATAAAACAAGTCGACCTTTGCCAGATTTTCACTTCTTGGAAAGACAATTGATTGGAAGAAGCCAAGAAGGTTCGAGCTAGATAAAACATTGAGCAACAAAAACCCCAATAGATAAAGAGTAACCATATAGTGGAAATCCTCCGATGGGAACAGGGACCATTTATATTTTGAATATCAAACAATAGCGGGGTCAACACCCAATTTACTATGATTCTAACTATGATGCTAAATATGCGCAAATACATGCTGTTTCCTGGAAGAGCAAGTACCCATTTCCCCTTGTAATTATCTGCTTTTAATTATTCATAAAAAGCGCCTTGCCCAACAAGCTTTGATGGCTCGTGCGAGGTACAGGACGAGTATAAATCCATGCGAACCCTCTTTGGAGAGGAATAGCTTCATTCAAAGCCGACGAGGGTTGGAAACTGCACAATCTCTGGTGTCGATGGCCAGGTATCCCGGGGTTGAGAAAATCAGCAACAGCAAGAAGACAGTGAGAAAGGGTGCTTGGAGTGCTGAGGAAGACCAGAAATTGGCGGCTTATATCATGCGATATGGCATTTGGAACTGGACTCACATGGCCGAACCTGCTGGTGAGTGCGTGATGTATTGAAATCTTTTATTTTCTAGATCTAATTTCTTTTCATTGAACGAGTTCTATGTGGATTTGGATTTTCCCGTTTCAAGAGTATATCATCTTGAAGAGTCGAGTGACTGAATGGCCTATATAAGGATCCAAACCTCAGAGCAGTGGTGGATCGAGATTTTGTTGAAAAATTGCACCACTAATCACTAACCCTAATTTTGAATTTGTTATTATCATCAGGCCTAGCGAGAACCGGAAAGAGTTGCCGACTTCGGTGGATGAACTATCTGAGGCCCAACATCAATGGCAACATCACCAAAGAAGAGGAAGAAATCATTATCAAATTGCACCAAGTTCTTGGTAATCGGTAGGTGAATTTGGAGTATGCAGCATGATTCTTGGTTGATATTGCACTACATACATGGACTTTGGCTAATTTGTGCTTCAGAATATGTTCAATTCTCATGATTAAATCATTTTCCCCAGTTTATTTGCAATTAACCTAATTGGCATGCAACTTCAAACCATCTGCTTTTCCTAAGTTATAGATACCACAGATAATGAAAATAAAATGGGGGAAGTACCTGTGTTTCTGCTAGGGCAGGAAAATAACTTTGTATTGTCATCATAACACAACTCGAGGCATTTCATATTGTATGTATATATCTGATTTCATAACACAACTCGAGGCATTTCATATTGTATGTATATATCTGATTCTACTAACAAGGAAGAACACATTGTCATTGCTTTTTCATAACAAGCAAGATTTTTTATTTATAGTTTTTCTTGTTGTAGTTGGGCCACAATTGCAAGTCGACTTCCAGGAAGAACAGACAATGAGATAACGAACTACTGGAATACTCGCTTGAAGAAACGCTGCGTCCAGGAAAAGTTGGAAATGCCAATGGCTTGTGATGTAAAAGTTAACTCAAATCCAAATAATAATTTAACCCACCAAAATCCATCTATTGCCATTCTTCATCCTACAGAAACAACAAATCTTGGATCTCCCCGGGATATTCCAACACTAGATGCAAGCAGCTTGTGCCCATCTTATGAAGTTCATCATGATGACAAAACCCTAGTGAATCGCTGGCATTCACAAGGCAATATAATTGGAAAAGATGCAAACCTTGGGAACAATTGCATTCTCCGAAAGATTTTAGCGCAATAGAAGATTTGGAGGGTATGTGCCTGAACTTGGGAAGTTCCTCGCCTTCTTCTGAGTGTATGTACTCAGATGGTGTGTATTTCGGTGATTCGCAAGACGACTTCACCATAGATTTATGGGGAAACTGGTGCTAACATGGTCAGGTATTGCTGCAATATGTGATCATCGTGGACCTCATTCGTAATGTCAGTTTTCCTTTGTTATTCATAAGGCTAGCCCTTTTCCCCTATGGAGTAAACTTTGTTGTGCATCCATTAAATAAGGTTTCTACACTGTTGTGAGTTATAGTGTAACATGTCTATCGGTGATCGTGGACAGATGAAATAAATGTTGTACTATTTGAAAAATCTGTTCTATGGTGATAATACTTACTTTTATTTAGAGATAAACTCTCCTCTGTTAATCATGTATGATCTTTATAGTGGAGCTTCATGCTTTTTCAGAAAGAAGTGAAGAATATGTAATCTAAATTTCTGGCCTGTTCTTTGTATAATATTCGTATTTTTTCTTTTACTATGGCGTTTGAGCTTTTTTATTTATTTATTTTCTTTTTGGTGTAAATATGTGAATATTTTTAATTAGACGAGGTACCAAAGCTTAAGGGAATCCCCTAGCATTTCACAGAAACTATATGCAAGAAGATTGAGGAAGGAAGCCTCCATATAATAGCTAATAAAACATTTGCCTAGGAAGGCCCACACTTTTGGTAGAGTGATGCCCTATCTCTTACAACTTTTTGAATCCTGGCCAACAAAAGATTAGGCTCAACCTACGTCTTTCGAAACCATCTATGGTTGCATTCCATCTAAATCCAATAAATTGTCGCTAAAAAAGATAGCTTGAGGAATCTTGCCTCCAAGTTTTTGCTCTTGGAGGCCCCGATCATACATTGAAGTTCAAAGTTCCAACCTCCTACATAACACCAAATTCCGTTTTGTGCCAAAATACTACGCCATACACTACTTGTCCAAGTGCACTCAAAAAATTAGTGATTTCTATCTTCTATACTAGTCATACAAAAGTTACACTTAGTATATACTAAAGATAACTACCGTGATATGACTATTGTTGTCGGTAGTCCATCTCTACAAACGAGCCAACTAACAAAATTATGCTTGCTACTACCATTGGTCCAAATTAATTGATAACCATCCATGGTTGGTCCCTCTTGTCTAAAATCCTTGTATATCTCTTTGTAATAGTATGCTTGGCTAGAGATAATAGGCATCAAAGCAAGTCTTAGCTTGAGAATACATCGCCAACTCCAAGCCATACTACCCTTCATTTGGAGTTGCGTAATGGGAGTACCTCTGTCTTTAATATGATGAACCCAAGTACTCCATAGGGATGAGGATGGAATATTGATGAGGCTCCAATGTGCTATCTCGAAATTTGGCTCCTATTTCGATATATATAAAATGGTTATTTTATTGATGCACTTGTGGTTATTTTACTCAGAATTGATTACTCGTGAGTTAATTAATCTATTGGGTGAGGTTGTAAAGGGTTAAAATACGAAAGACCCGAGAATTTTATCAGGGATCGACCGCTTGACCATAAGGATCGATAGAGGGTCAATACCACATTGTTATAAGTTAATTAGCGAATGGATATAATTCGATTCGACGGAAGTGTCACGCCTCAAATCCCGAGCACGCGAACATCCACCATGGTCATGCAAATGTGCGACGTTCCCAGAACACATCGCTGACCCATTTATTTTATTACGCATGCGGAAGCGAAACAAATCCCCTGACACTAATTAACTTGGGATAGAAAAGCAGGCAATCAATCACAACCAAACACTTACATAAACCAACAGAATTTACAAACAAAGGTCTACAACCAAAAGTCTACAAAGGGCCAGCTTATAAAAAGGGACCGTCCTACGACCTATAAGTCGAACACAATCTCCAATCCTTCAACTTCATCTCTGTAACTCCACAAGGCCAATCTTAACGAACTGGCAGCTCCGTCCACTAAGGACCTGAAAATGCAAGCCCACAACGAGGTGAGACATTGTATCAACAAGTTCACCCCTTAAAGCCCTATTAGAAAGAAAATACACCCAATGATGGTTTAGCCACACCATCACAAACAATGACACTTATCTTTGCCTCAATTCCTTCATGCAAGTTAGCACAGCTCGTATTACTCAATGCTTCCATTTAAAATAGTAATCCCGACCTCTTTTCTTCATATTAAAAATATCAAAGAAATTACTCATGTGTGTGGGGACACGTTCATTGCGAACCAGAAAACTAATGTCTCACTTTTTCAAACCCCACCATTTAATATAATCCTTAAAATCAAATTTTTGTATCAAAACCCGACACTTGGGATTTTCTAAATAAAGTACATATTTTTCACAATTAACACTCAATTTGCAATATCCACTCATCAAATTCATAATCTAAACACAACGGCGATCGGCACGAAATTCTGACAATTTAAAATCCCGAAATAATTTTTAGAAATAATAAATAATTAAATTTATTCCGAAAATTAATTAAATAATAATATTTTAATAATTTTATATAATATAATATATTATTAAATAATTAAATAATTTCGAAATATTTATTTATTAAAAAATAATCAATTAAGGTCTAATCAAGATTATAATAATCTAAACATCTACTTAGCCTTAATTAAACATGCATTAAACTAATCACACCCCTTAATCTAATACACACTTAACTAAACTAATCTAACCACATAATCTTACTTAACTTAAACTAAGCACACCTAAAGCATCATTAACCCTTTAATAAAAATTTAGGAGCTAAACTCACTAGAATCGCTTTTCGATGAGTCTCCGACGAAGACAACGACAAGGCGGTCGATAAACTTCCTCAGGGTGACACCAAAAGAGGACCGGAAGGCACCCAAAACGGGCCTTGAAGTTCCACGACCTAGCTGGGACTTAGCTTCTGATCTTGGCTGGAGGAGGGCTATTCGATGGCTGGTTGGGCGCGGAAACGGCAGGGATGGACGGCGGTTCCTCAAGCAGTGGAGACGGTGGCTCTGGCGGGCTAGGCGAGACCTCCAGTGGCCTTGGCAATGACGAATAGTAGCTAAATGAATGGACAATGGTGCTAGGATGTGCGGATGAAGGCGGAGTAGCGGCGCGAGCTGGCTAGGCGCGTGGGCAAAAGAGAACTGGCACCGGCGATGAGCTGGCTTCGGCAGTAGCTCCGGTAGCGTTGGCAACGGTGAGCTGCTGTTGGTGACGCTAGACGACGATGCTGGAGGGTTAGGGTCGCACGAGCAGTGGCGAAGCGGTGATGTGGCGAGGTGCACACGGACGAGCGGCGACAACGAGCGACTTTGGCGGCGAGTGAGCGGGCGGCCGAGCGGGCATGCAAGCAGTTGGTCGTGCGAGCGGATGGGCGGCTGGTCGAGCTGGTTTCCGCACGGCTTTCTCTCTCCCTTCCCAAGGCAAAGTCCTTGATTCAAGGAAGAAGATGATGTGAGAGCGCACCTTTTTGTGAGCAAAAGTGCACCCTACACTTGTCAAAATCCCCTCCACTTTGGCCCCACCATGACCTCACATGACCTCACTTTCCACTCACTCAAATCTTCCACAACAATCCTCCAATGGGTCCAAAATGCATCTTGCACCATGGCATACGAATTTTGAAAGTTTGTACCTCAATTCTTTCAATTTCATTCAATTCTCTTCTAATTGAACCAAATTGAAGTCCATAAATTAATCCAATGTCACCACACTTTAATTCACATTTTTACTTGACCATAGAACCATCTTGGATCCCAAAAGTACGACCAAAAGTGGGCCTACTAATTTTCTCAAACCAAATTAACCATACTTTGATTTTCTGCTGAAAAACTTGGTTTGTAAGAAAATTTTCTAAAAATAGTAAATGTTCCTAAAATGATTTGTGACACAACAAGATTTCCAATTTTTAAATTTGGTTTCAATTTCACGGTTAATTTCACTCTAGCACGATATTAGCGCATCCTAATCTACTGGGTAACTTTTATGAAATTTTCATGCATTTGACTTATGGTTGATCATTTTCAAGCTACAATGTACATCTTCGACACATCGACGACTCTTAGTTGTTGTGGTAATCTCAATGTTTCAAATACAGATACAGGGTACCAAAACGACAAAAAAATCGGTTGTTGACGCCTAAAATTTCTTTTTAATTAATTAGGTTTTACTTTATTTTATTTTATTTTCATTTTATTTTAATTTATCTTTTTCGGATAAAAAAATAATGAAAAAACATAAAAACAGAAAAAAAAAGCAGAAAAGCACTCGCATGGGCCCATGAGGCCCATTTCCGCCTCAGCCCGGCCCAGCCGGGTCTTCTTCTTCCTCGCGCAGTTGCAGTACGCGCGCAGGGGGCACGACGCCGGAGCGGAGGGGAGGAGCAACGACGACGCATGTGGATCAGGGGGCAGCTGGCGTCGGATGGGACGCTGGTTCGGCCGGCGAAGGCCGTGGCGACCGATGGTCGAACTCCATTGACTGGCCGCCCCTTGGCCTATAAATAGGCCATCGATCGCAGCAGCCAAGACACACACAGAGAGAGGGAGAGTCGGATCTAGGGCTTGCATACCTCGGACAACCCACTGAGAGACTTCAGGGGAGGTCCGAGGTCGAACAACCAAGGATCTGAGGCTCGTCAGAGGAGAGGGTAGAGAGAGAGGGGGACAAATCGAAGTCGCGACCCTTGGACACCCCACTGAGAGACTTCAGGAAGGTCGAGGGTTCGCGGCCGCAAATCTGGGCCTCGTTGGAGAGAGAGAGAGAGAGAGAAGAGAGAGAGATGCAGGAGGGGAGGGGACTCAGGTAAGGTTTCGTCATCGCCGCCATCTTCGTCCTCGTCGCGCCGTCGCCAAGCAGGTATTGCGCTATCTCCGTCGCCGTCACCATCTCCCTCTCCATAAGTCTAGTCATCGTTGTCGTTGTCGCTGCACCTCCTCGGCGCCCCCGATTTGGAAACCCTAGGATTCCCAATTTTTGGGGTCGCGATCCCGGGTTGTCGGGTCGGACCCGGATTGGGAACCGGGTAGGGATTCCGCAAATCCCGGGGGCGGCGGAGTTCGGGTCGCGATCCGGGTCGAGTACGGTTCCTCGCAGGAATCAGGTCATCATCGGAATTCGGGCCAGATTCGGGTGGGGTTTTGCCGGGTCGTCGAGTTGGGCTAGATCCCTCCCAAAACGACGGGCCATCGGGCCGTTTTGATAAATAAATAAATAAAGAAAGAAAAAAACAAGTCAAAAATTCATGAAAAAGCCACAAATATTCATAAAAAGCTAAAAAGACTTGTATTTAAAAAAAATCCCAAAAAAATCCCTTTTGTATTATTTTATATAATATTTTAATAAAAAAATCAATAATAATTTATTTTCGAAAAAATATTAAAAATTAATTTATTTTCCAAAAAAATCAATAAATCAAAAAAATTTCATATTTTCAAAAAAATGCCAAAAATCCAAAAAAAGCCAAAAATTCATGAAAAAGCCAAAAAAAATTCATAAAAAGCTCAAAAGACTTGTATTTTTCAAAAAAAAAAATCCTAAAAAAATCCCTTTTGTGTCAAAAAATAGAAAAAGACCCAAAAAATGTTTTTTCCTCCCAAAATTGCATTGAAAATCCCTCAAACATCCAAAAAACCTTAGGGTTTAAATAAGATTAGGTATTGAAAGGGTATTAATGATTAACTAGTATAATCAAGTCTCCGATCCTAATTTCTCTAGTTGCGCAGGAGTGAGTATTTCTCCCAATACTTCGCCTGGGTATCTAATCAACCCACCCCAAATCGATTAGTGGCGACTCCATTTTAAAAATTGATTTACAGGTTAAAAACTTAGACTATTAAAGTCGTAAATTGGTGGACTTGGGAGGGTCCGGGCATAACTAATTTCAGCTGAGCCATTAGCCTCCTTAGGCACCCGTACCTGATTGCAGGCGTCGAAAAAAAAGAGGTCGCGACAGCTTGGCAACTCCGCTGGGGACTTTGAAAAGTTAGGCCATTTTTGTCTTGTTTAAATTCATTACTGACTCAGGTTTTTTTTCTTTATGCAGGTCAATAAGCTTAGAAATTTATTTTAATTTTTCTTAAAATAGATTATCTTGTGATTATAAATTGTTGTGCATGCTTTACTGTTTTAAACACTACACATGACACACACAACCCGGCCGCCGGACCTGGGCTGCCATAGGATATTTAGGATGGTGTTAAGAAAGATACGACCTCAAACGCGAGACTGCGATGTAGAGGTTGCCTTTATTTTCCCCGAATTTCTTAGCCGAGGTTAAGGGGATATGCTGCTAACGCGAGACTGCGACGGGCAGATACCTTTTTAATTTCAACAAGCCTTCTTAGTTAGAAATTAAGCCGCACATCTCATGCGCATGTCTTTGTGCTTGTCATTTTATTTAAAAGCAAAGTGATTTCTTTACTTTAACTTAGTCTTTTTATTTGCTCATGGCAATTTAGGATAATCTTTTGAAAGTCCTAGTTTATATGCGATGGGGAAAGACGATATCCAGTTCATTCCTGCTCCCAAAGCGGAACTCTTCAGATAGTGAAGTCAATTGGATCAATTTGCCCAAGAGCGCATGAAGGCCAAAGTTAGTCATCTCCTATCACTGATCCAAATCACTGTTCATCCCGAAGTCATACAAGCTATGGCACATTTCTGGTACCCGAGGACACTTTTATGTTTGGAAGGTTTGAGCTAACTCCAACCCTGGAGGAATACAGCATCATCACTGAAATGCCTTTTGAGAAAAAGCTTGTCAGGCCATCAACAGGCATCATCCCATTGCGTGGGTTGGTGCGACTTTTAAGCACTGAAGTCCATGTTATGATACAAATTCTTGAAAACAACCATAATACCTGCCCATTTGAATTTATGAATGCCTATTTTCAAAATCAGTTTATGATCCAAAAAAGTGAGATTTTCCTCTTGGCCTTTTTTGGGCTCATCATTTTCCCTCATCAAAGAAATGCCATAAGTCCTAAGATGGCATGGATAGTTGATCAGATCTTAAGGGGGGGGGGAATTATGTCAACATGATTTTAACTGAAACATTCTTATCCTTTAATCGTTTTAAAGACAACACGGAGAAAATCATGCGGGTCTCTCTTGAAATTTTAAAAGTCTGGTTCTTTTCTCACCTAAGCGAATTCCGAGACTTCATGTGATCATCTGAAACAAATGCTTTCAAAAATCCATTACAAAAATTTATGGTTTTAGGATCATATATTCCCAATTAAAGCTGTTTAAATTGGGTTGACTTCCTAAGAAACCCAACTCATGAGGCATTCCAATGGTGTGCTGGTTGGTTCCATGAAAAGAGGGCTCACTTTGCTTACAAATGCACCCACCCAATTCCATTGCTTGGCTGCACCGGCGTTGTTCCCTATTACCCATATCGGGTGGCACAACAATTTGGAGCCCTTCAAGAAATTCCACCGCCTTCCAAGACGAGAATTCCTCCAGTTCTTTTCAACACAAGCCGTGACTATGCAGTCGAAATTTCTATCGTTGAGGAAACTTGGGACAAGTGCCATCGCAAAAGGATCGTGGTACCTGAAGGGCTTGAGGGAGAAGAAAAAGCCCACCACGCCTCTGCGGCCGACATCCCAATCATCACATCCCGACAAGGTGGAAGCCATCGGTCCCTCGCTCAATCAGAGAGAGCAGCCTGCATGAGCAAGCAAAGCCTATGCAGAGGATATGGGAATAAGCCAAATACTCATCTCAGAGCCAGTCCAAGAAAGCAAGCAGCCTTTGCAGGAACAAGGCTCCCTGTCGCATATAAATTAGCAGTCGTGTCTCCCTTAGTATTAATATCGTGAAAGTTTTGTCCCATTGTTTAGGGACTTTTGTTTAATATCTATTATTTCATTCTATCATTTCAATTTCAAGTTTTAGATGTCATAAATTTGCGGTCTATAAAATCCTCTTTTGATAAATAAAAAAGCAGTTAGACCATTGACATGGGTCAATCTTTGTTTACTTTCGTGCTCATTCATTATTTTCGCAACGACGGGTAATTATGAATTGTTGACCACCAATCGCCCGTGAATGGCCTCATGCAATAAGGACCAATCAGAATGATGTACAAAATTGCCTCGCCAACGTTGAAGACAGCGTAGGACAGATGTCCATTGTCCTTCGACAACCCTCGAGACAAATGAAATCTACTCAAGTTGAGCCTAACTCCATAGTTGCTTTAAGCGCTGTCATGACACCCGCGAATTTGCCAGAAAATAGCCAGCACCATAGACAGTTTGAAAAAATCATGAAAAAGTTAAACCAGCTGCAGGACGGAATCCCATGGACCTGTCCAATTACGTTAGCATTGAGATCCCTGAAAAGCTCAAAGCACCTGAATGCAAAAGGTATGCTGATACCTCCCGCCCAGAGATCTACTTGCAGGCCTACTTGGTCCGAAGGATGATTCAATCGTACCAATCAAGCTTGACTGGCCCTGCCTTGCGATGGTACATTGTCAAGAAGATTAGTCTCCTTAAAACCTGGAGAGAACTAATTCATGCTTTCCATCAAGAATATGATATTGACATCAGCCTTGACATAGCCTTGCCCTATGAAGAACTGATGATCGCGGAGCACGAGGAACCGTTAGTTGTTGAGATAGGAAAGAAACTTGTCGATGAAGCCTTGCATAATGAGTGGGCAGTTAAGCAGCATCCTATTACTGAAAAATTTCCCACTAGGAAAGGCAAGGAGCCTTTGTACGAGATCCAAGACACAGAGCCTATTCAAGACCGAGGCACGATAGGTCAACTCCCCAAGCTTACTGCAAGAGCTAGGGTCTAGAGAATACCGACCCCTATCAACCTAGAAAGTGAATCAGAGAGTGACACTCTAATATCTCTCACTACCTTGGACAGGATCGAGCTGGCAAAACGAAGGGCCTTACTCAAAAGGTTTGGACCATGAGCCAAAAAAGGAAAGCCTAAGCAAATCGATTCAGCATCTGCCAAGCATCCCTAGAATACAATCCCAAGGACTTCCAACGTTATTTCGACAATGAAACTGGCAATTCATCGCATAACTGTTTCTTACTCTCACCCGGGGATGAAGGCCCGTCAGAAAAGGAAGCATATGTCTTTATCCGCTATGATCCTAACGAAGTACTAAGCTCGTCACCTGACCATGCGGATGGCTTAAATACTTCATCCTCATTCGGAAATTTTGACCTAGAAGAAAGCAATGGGGAAATCTCGGTAGAGTCCAACTTCCCTGAAATAGAAAAATTCACCACTACAACAAATATGCAGTGGGAAAACTAGTGGCCTAGCCAAGACATACCAGGCTCGTCTTGCCCTCGTAAGATCACGGACCCCATAGAAATGTGGATACCCAATCTCCGCAAGTATAACGGCACAACTTGTCCCGTGGCCCATTTGTAGTATCTCCATGCAGAAATGAGTCGGTACTATAGCTCGATGTCGTTCACAACTCAGGCATTCCAAGAAACTCTTACGGGGTCTGCATTGCAATGGTTCATCACAGCAAATATTTATCTCTTAAAAGATTGGAATGAGCTGACTTCCACATTCTTCCATCAGTACCAAAACCAGATCGGAACTAAGCTGCTTTGTGAGAGTTTGGTTCACTTCACAAGAAGACCAATGGAGGATTTTCGAGCATACGCAGGGAGGTGGAGGGCTTTCATGATGCAAACCCACCCTCAACTAACTGAAGAGAAGTTAATGAAGCAGTTCATAGAAGCTTTGTCCTGCAAGCATCACTGTTGGCTGCATGGGTTACACTTCTGTAGCTTCAACGAGGTAGTCATCGCATGCGAATACTTCGAGTCTACTGAAGGCGAGGAATTCAAAGACGCTTAGCTTCAAGACCAGCACTATCAAAGCATTCCTTTACACAGGGGTTTTCATGAGTTTTTACTTGTTTTTAAAATTTCATATTTCTCATCCTATCTAGTGTACTACTATTGTATTTTCCATTCAAGTACTATATTGTACAGTTCTAATATTTTGTTTTGAGAGCATGAGGCGGTATCCCAAACTGGCCTAGTGATGCTATCCAACCATTAAAAAAATATCATCCAAGGAGAATACTGAGGGCTGGGCTTCCTCATGCTTTCTTTCCCCCAAAGATATATACTTTTGAAAACAAAAAATGTTTCATCACCCAAAAGCTTTTGTAAAAACAGAATGATAAATTTAAGCACATTTGTCTTTCTGACTCACTTACTTCGTGTCTCAGAATATCATCCCTTTTGACTTAGTGTGACCAAAGAGGCATTTAAAGTTGGCACATTGTGATATCAAAGGTGAGACGTAATAGGTACAGGCATACATTTGAAATCAAAGCATCCATGACATGCCTCACTCCTGCCCAGCTCCATCCTAAGCCAAAGGACTATCTTGTCGCACAACGCACCCAAATAGCTAGATGTTACAGTTTCAACTTCGACATAAGGAAGAAGTTCCTTCTCTTCCTTTAAAGTGATTACTGTCAACATGGAGAAAATCCAGACAATCAAGGCGATCTATAGCCCCACACCCTGGACAATGACTTTGGAATCTAGAAGCTTCACTCCAGACGCATATTCTTCCAAGGAGTAATTGCCATAAGAAAGCTTGAGATTTTTTATCTCAGATTCCATAGAAGCTTGAGGTACATGATTTTGCTCAATGCTGCCATAGTCAAAGACAGAAGAAAAATTCCACAAAAGGAAGGCATTGAAGATAAATCGACAACCATCAATCATGCATTCATGGCCACAAATGAGAAATGCCAATCGAAAGAGATGTAGAACTGAGTCAAGATGAAGATGCTGTCATCAACATTCAAATATCCTTAAGAGTCAGCAAATACAAACTCTGGGGAAGGGTAACTTTGTATCGTTTCCAATAACCCCACTATTTGAACCTGCTTTTGACATATTTTCCCTATCGGTAGGAAGCATTGGGATTCAAGAACCAAGCTTAATGGTTAATTTGAGCAAATCAAAAGACTCATATCAATTTTCCTAACTTGGTATCAAAGGGCATGTCATCCAGAAGCCGGTTTGGTTAAATGAAAAAGAAAACTCCCTACGGACACCATCGGCGCCTTAGCCCAATGAACTTCATATCCTCTTGATGCGGGTCTATCCAATCAATTGCAAACCAATGAAGGGTAACGTTGTATCGTTTCTAGTTGTCTAGCTTCTAAGAGAATTCGTGACTGACACGTTCTTTCCTATCTTTTGTAGGATCACTTAACTGTCAAAAACAAGGATAACAAATCAATGAGAGGCATGACAAACTCTCATAAACAAAATGGCGTCCTGAGTAATTGCCAAAGCAAATGACAAAAAATCTTTAGGCCTCAACTCACATTTGATTTTGGCTAGACTAATTGATCTACTTGTACAACTTCTCTTTTGCAAGAGGCAAGAGTAGAGATTCCTGATCAGATTCTCAATCTCTGGCTGATCTTTCGTATGTCATGTCCCTAAACCAATAGGAACAATCTATCGACACCCATTTGTGAATAACCCTTTATAAATAACTCTTTTGATGTCAAATTTCAACACATTTGTGAATACCATTCCACCAAGTAAACACCCCTAAAGCTCTTAATAAGTTTTTCTTGAGTAAAAGCCATTCATTTATTTTGAGAGTACGAACTCTATCACATCATACACTGCATGCCTTTTTCCAGGTGAATTATGCATGATGATTTTGTCTGTCTAAATCACTGATTCCATTGAGAATTATTAAGATAGACAGCTAAATGAAGAATACAAGATTGATTGAGCATACTGGATGAGGCGTGTCAGAATGATGACAGGCAAGTTATATCCTACACACAGTCCCCCATCTATACACTTGTGAGATGAGTGTAGAAGATTCCATGACTGCAGGGTAAAGAGTTCTCTCGCAAATGATACGATAACCAAAATAGTGAGAGGCATTCCATCGCTCACCCTATTAAGCCCCATACACTGGTGAAATTTCTGTCCTACCCCCGTCAAGAACCACCCCACACTAGGGCAAGTCAAAGGCAAGTCAACATTACGAGGTGAGAAAAGGGATAGAAATTCTCTTGCTTGCACTTGCATCAATCTTCGAGTGTCTTTATTGCATATGAACACTTGCATTAATTTAAGCACCCTAGAGTCATGAAGAGCAATTCTTTCTTTACGCATTTGTATCCATTGTACAACTTAATTGAGTTTGTAAATTCACCCTCACATGGAGGCAAAGCAGAAACTACTGCCGTTTGAGCAGCATAATAAGAAGCGTCAGCAAAAGATGAAGACTCAATAGTCTAACAAAGGCGTTTGCTTGAACCTGTCAAGATCAGCTCTCAAGTAACAAGAACAAAATAGGGGCATAAAAAAGGTAGTGTACCTTGTAAAAGCAAAGTCAATGCCCTTAGATGAAAAACAAAGCAAAAACTATGGACATAAACAAACAGTGTGCCTAATAAAAGCAAGGCCAATGTCTCCAAACAAAAAATACAGCTGTTTGTATTCTCGAGAGAAGTTGCTGTTGTGGTTCGATTAATGGAACCTTCATCAGACTATGAGAAGAAAGACCGGTGACAAATGCCAAGGCGATCACCAGCTCTTACCTTTTTACACATGAGTTAAGCCTACATTGCATCCCATTGTAAAAAGTCTCTTCAGACTATGGGCACTTCAATTAACGTAGGATTTCATATGTCTATAAGCATCGCTCGAAGAAGTATGAGCAAGATTATTCTATCTCTTTTCACAGGATTCTTGACTTGCAAACCTGAGGATAATCGTGCGGCACTTTGTTCACAAGCCTTGACCTTGACGGTCCCATTTGATGAGCCGTTGACTAAGTCTTCATCACAATTTCAACTAAGACCTCTCACAATGGTAAAGTCGTACCACTTGCGAGTATACTCGGACCCCTGTTGACATGATGACAGTGAGATAGTGTGGTCCTTATAAATCCTGCATTAATGGTCAGGATAGCCTTTTCCAAGAGAGTGAGTGAAAAGTCCTTTCAGACTGAAAGTTCCTCATCTGGCATGCTCAAGACATCTACATTCTATATGAAGGTTGTCTTTCAAAATCTTCCCTAGTGGAAATCATATGATGCAAAATTGACAAAATTATCATACATGAATCTCATTTGAACTCATGAATTTATAGCATATACAATCATGTGTGCATATTGTGTAAATAGCAGACATACTCTCAAAGATCAGAGATATTGCCAAGTAAGCATATCCTAATCCCCATTTATCTTAAAGTATCTACCACTGTCCAGGTACTCTCTTCTTGACACTCGACCTATTCGAGTCGTCCTTTGAGTTTGGGTGCTTGCAACTGTCTAAGTATCCCCTTGTCTTTAAGTACCCACCATTTGCCGAGTACTCCTTCTTATCGACACTTGCCCTATTTGAGTTGTCCTCAGAGTATTGATATTTGTGACTGTCCAGGTATCCCCCTATTTTTGAGTGCCTGTCGTTACTCAAGTGCTCTCTTTGTTGACACTCGACCTATTCGAGTTGTCTTTAAAGTTTGGATGCTCATGACTGTCCAAGTATCCTCTTATCTTTGAGTACCGGTCACCGTTCGGATACTCCCTTTCCATGACACTCGACTTGTCTGAGTTGTCCTCAAAATTATATCATTGAATATTAGTAGCCATTCAAGTATTCCATCACATTGTGCGCCTATGGTTACCTAGGTATGCCTTCTTATACTTGGACCAGCCTGAGTGGTCCCAGATTGTATTATTAAATACTTATGTTCATCCAAAGTATTTCAGTACTTTGTACATCTGCAGCTACTCAGGTGTTCCAGCCCTTTTGAGTGCCTACGGCCATCAAGGTAAGTCTTGTGCTACATTCAAGTTTAGGTTGCCAGAAAGTGGGAGACCTTCATGAATATCCAAGGTACATCCTCAATATTTCCATTACTAGAAGGTGAGAGACCTTCACGAATATCTCAGATACACCCTCGATATTCCTAATTATCAGGAGGTGAGAGACCTTCACGAATATCTCAGGTACGCCCTCGATATTCCCAATTACTAGGAGGTGAGAGACCTTCACGAATATCTTAGGTACGCCCTCGATATTCCCAATTACCAAGAGATGAGATACCTTCACGAATATCCTAGGTACGTCCTCGATATTCCCAATTACCTAGGAGGTGAGAGATCTTCATGAATATGCGAGATACATCCTTGATATTCCCCATACCAGGAGGTGAGAGACCTTCACGAATATGCGAGGTACGTCCTCGATATTCCCATTATTAGGAGGTGAAAGACCTTCACGAATATCTCAGGTACGCTATTGATATTCTCAATTACCAGGAGGTGAGAGACCTTCACGAATATCCAAGATATGTCATCGATTTCCCATTACCAGAAGGTGAGAGACCTTCACGAATATCTCAGGTACGCCCTCGATATTCCCAATTACTAGGAGGTAAGAGACCTTCACGAATATCTCAGGTACGTCCTCGATATTCCCATTACCAGGAGGTGAGAGACCTTCATAAATATCCAAGGTACGTCCTCGATATTCCAACTATTAGGAGGTGAGGGACCTTCATGAATATCCAAGGTACGTCCTCGATATTCCCATTACCAGGAGGTGAGAGACCTTTATGAATATCTTAGGTATGCCCTCGATATTCCCAATTACCAGGAGGTGAGAGATTTTCATGAATATCCAAGGTACGTCCTTGATATTTCAACTACTAGGAGGTGAGAGACCTTCACGAATATACGGGACACGTCCTCGATATTCCCTATACCAGGAGGTGAGAGGCCTTCATGAATATTCGGGGCACGTCCTCGATATTCACATTACTAGGAGGTGAAAGACCTTCATGAATATTCGGGGCACATCATCGATATTCCCCATACCAGGAGGTGGGAGACCTTCATGAATATCCAAGGTACGTCCTCGATATTCCCAATTACCAGGAGGTGGGAGACCTTCACAAATGTGCGGGGCACGCCCTTGATGTTCCCAATTACCAGGAGGTGAGAGACCTTCACGAATATGCGGGGCACGCCCTCGATATTCCCATTACCAGGAGGTGAGAGACCTTCACAAATATCTCAGGTACGCCCTTGATATTCCCAATTACGAGGAGGTGAGAGACCTTCACGAATGTGCAGGGCATGCCCTCGATATTCCCAATTACCAGGAGGTGAGAGACCTTCACAAATATCTCAAGTACACTCTCGATATTCCCAATTACTAGGAGGTGAGAGACATTCACAAATATGCGAGGCACACCCTCAATATTCCCATTACCAGGAGGTGAGAGACCTTCACAAATATGCGGGGCACGCCCTCGATATTCCCATTACCAGGAGGTGAGAGACCTTCATGAATATCCTAGGTACACCCTCGATATTCTCAATTACCAGGAGGTGGGAGACCTTCACGAATATCCAAGGTACGTCCTCAATATTCTCATTGCGAGGAGGTGAGAGACCTTCATGAATATGTGAGTCATGTCCTTAATATTCCCAATTACTAGGAGGTGAGAGACCTTCACGAATATCTTAGGTACGCCCTCGATATTCCTAATTACTAGGAGATGAGAGACCTTCACGAATATCCCAGGTACGTCCTCGATATTCCCCTATACCAGGAGGTGAGAGACATTTATGAATATGCGAGGCACGTCCTTAATATTCCTAATTACCAGGAGGTGAGGGATCTTCATAAATATCCAAGGTATGTCCCGATATTCCAACTACCAAGAGGTGAGAGACCTTCACGAATATGCGAGACCCATCGTCGATATTGCCATTATCAAGAGGTGAGAGATCTTCATGAATATCCCAAGTACGCCCTCGATATTTCCCAATTGCTAGGTGGTGGGACACTTCACAAATATCCAAGATATGTTCTCAATATTTCCAATTATTAAGTACCCCTTCAATACCTGTGAATGTCCAAGTATCCCCCAAGAATTCATACTTGTGATCATCCAAGTAGCCCTTCAATGCCTATGGTCAACCAAATACCCATTTTGATGCTTGCAAATGCCCAAATATCCTTCAGGTTAGTACTTGTGAATATCCAGGTACTCTTTGATATGCTTGTGAATGTCCATGTATCTTCTAGAATCGATGCCCTGAGAAAGGTCGGTGCATCCTCCCGAGAAAAGTTGGATACCAGCTATTGTCTATGACAGAGGTCAGATACCCCCACAAAACAGATGCCCTGAGAAAGGTCGGCGCATCTCCCGAGAAAGGTCGGGTACCAACTGGCGTCCTCCATACAAATCAGGCACCCATAAATGAGATGCCCTAAGAAAGGTCGGTGCATCTTCCGTCAATGCGACTGAAGAAAGGTTCGGGTCCTAGACAAATCATTGATTGTTTTAACAGGAGACCGAAGAATGGTTTGGGTCCTGGAGAAGCAATTTCCGGCGACCGAAGAATGGTTCCCGAGACATGGCGATTGCTCCAACAGCGACTAAAGAATGGTTTGAGTCCGAGATCAAAACCGAAGAAAGGTTTGGATCCTAGACAAATCATTGATTGTTTTAAACGAAGAATGGTTCGGGTCCTAGAGAAGCAATTTCGTCATCCGAAGAATGGTTCGAGTTGAGATAAACCACCGATTACTCCAACAACCTCCGTCAAGGCGACTGAAGAAAGGTTTGGGTACTAGACAAATCATTGATTGTTTTAACAGGCGACCGAAGAATGGTTCGGGTCCGAGACAAACCACTAATTGCTCCAACATGCGACCGAATAATGGTTCGGGTCCTGAAAGAGCAATTTCCCGTCAAGGCAACCAAAGAAAGGTTCGGATCCTAGACAAATCATTGATTGTTTTAACAGGCGACCGAAGAATGGTTCGAACCCTAGAAAAGCAACCTCCTCATATCACCAGGTAAGATGTCGCCTTGATACTTGCCAAACTCGGGGTTCACACCCTATCTCACTCACTCCCGGTAAGTAACTACGGGTATCTTCTTATCTGTCCTAGTATATGTAAATGTTATATTGCTCTTTTTGCATAGGATAATAGGTCCCAAATAAAATATAATCTGCTACGCATGTATGGATAAAATTTAAGTATCAATTTGTCTTTGAATGCAACCTCTGTGAGCTCACCTTCAAAGAGGGGCAAAGTTGAAGCCTAAAATTTCCTTTTAATTAATTAGGTTTTACTTTATTTTATTTTATTTTTATTTTATTTTATTTTATCTTTTTCGGATAAAAAAATAATGAAAAAATAGAAGAAAAAAAGTAGAAAAGCCCTCGCATGGGCCCGTGAGGCCTATTTTCGCCTCAGCTCAGCCTAGCTGGGTCTTCTTCTTCTTCGTGCAGTTGCAGCGCATGCGCAGCGGGTGCGACGCCGAAGCGGAGGGGAGGAGTAGAAACAACGCATGTGGAGCAGGGGGCAGCTGGCGTCAGATGAGACGCCGGTTCAGCCGGCGAAGGCCGTGGCGACCGACAATCGAACTCCGTCGACCGGCTGCCCCTTGGCCTATAAATAGGCCGTCGATCCCAGCAGCCAAGACACATACAGAGAGCGGGAAAGTCGGATCTAGGGCTTGCAAACCTCGAACAACACACTGAGAGACTTCAGGGGAGGTCCAAGGTCGAATGGCCAAGGATCCGAGGCTCGCCGGAGGAGAGGGTAGAGAGAGGGGGGGCCGAATTGAAGTCGCGACCCTTAGACACCCCACTGAGAGACTTCAGGGGGGCCGAGGGTTCGTAGCCGCAGATCTGGGCCTCGTCGGAGAGAAAGAGAGAGAGACGCAGAAGGGGAGGGGACTTGGGTAAGGTTTCGCCGTCGCCGCCATCTTCGTCCTCGTTGCACCATTGCCAAGCAGGTATTGCGCTATCTCCGTCGCCGTCACCATCTCCCTCTCCATAAGTCCAATCATCGCTGCCGTCGCCACCGTTTTCGCCATCGTTGCTGCTGCACCTCCTTGGCGCCCTCGATTCGGAAACCCTAGGGTTCCCGATTTTTCGGGTCACGATCCCGGGTTGTCGGGTCGGACCCGGGTAGAGATTCCGCAAATCCCGGGGGCGGCGGAGTTTGGGTCGCGATCCAAGTTGGGTAGGGTTCCTCGAGGGAACCGGGCCATGCTGGAATTCGGGCCGGATCCAAGTGGGGTTTTGCCGGGTCGTCGGGTCGGGCTGGATCCCTCCTAAAACGACGGGCCATCGGGCTGTTTTGATAAATAAATAAAAAGAAAAAAGAAAAAATATTTTTTTTCAAAAAAATATTAAAAAATATTTTATTTTCCAAAAAAATCAAAAAATCAAAGAAATTTCATATTTTCCAAAAAATTCCAAAAATCCAAAAAAAAAACAAGAAATTCATGAAAAAGCCAAAAAATTCATAAAAAGCCAAAAAGACTTGTATTTTCCAAAAAAAAAAATCCCTTTTGTGTCAAAAAATAGAAAAAGACCTAAAAAATGTTTTTTCCTCTCAAAATTGCATGGAAAATCCCTCAAATATCCAAAAAACCTCAGGGTTTAAACAAGATTAGGTACCAAAATGGCATTAATGATTAACTAGTGTAATCAAGTCCCCGATCCTAATTTCTCTGGTTGCGCAGGAGTGAGTACTTCTTCCGATACTTCGCTTGGATTTCTAATTAACCCACCCAAAATCGATTAGTGGCGACTCCATTTGAAAAATTTATTTACAGGTTGAAAACTTAGACTATTAAAGTCGTGAATTGGTGGACTTGGGAGGGTCTGGGCATAACTAATATCAGCTAAGCCATTAGCCTCCTTAGGCACCCGTACCTGATTGCAGGCGTCGAAAAAAGAGGTCGTGACATCGGTCCAGTGCCAATCAACAAGAATTGTGCGATCTAGTGGAATTACCCACACTTGATCACATGCCTTTGTCGAGTCGACCTATCTCCGGTCTTTAATCAATTTTTAACTGTGCTGGACTTGTCACGCTCCGAACCTCGAGCGCGCCAACATCCCACCATGGTCATGCAAATGCGACATTTCCAGGTGGTGTCGCTGACCCCATTCATTCAATATTGCACAAGCAGAACGTATTATAAAAACCCCTGACAAAAACTCACGGGATAGGAAAGTAGGAAACCAACTCATTCATAAACAAACATGCTTTCAAAGGTAACCACACTAGGGTTTACACATACCAAAAAAGGGCAGTCTACAAAAGGGATTAGTCCTATGACTACTAGTCGGACTCGCTCTTCGATCCCACTTCTGATTGATTAGCCTCCGGGGGTTCCACCATCTATGAACTTGAAATTTTTAGCCCATAACGGGGTGAGACATTGCCTTAGTAAGTTCAACCCCATAAACCCTTATTAGAAAGAAAATACGCCCAATGGTGGCCTAGCCACACCACATAGAGGACTTACCTCACCTCAATTCCTTCCTGCAGGTTAGCATAATTCATATCACTCAACCACATATAGTAATACGAACTTAAACAATCAAAACGCATTCACTTTTATATAACCGACAACCACGGGGGTCCTGATTATAAGACTAAATCGTTATGACACATCCCATTCCATATCACACAATTCCGTCCCATAATCCGACACATCAACAACACTCAACATGCATTCCAATTGTTATTCACTGCCACATAAGGGCGTAGCATACTCATGGTTCAGCTATCTACTAACATTAATGCCAAGCATCGCCTCCACCCATGTAGCACGGCTTCGTCATTATATCGACGGCATTCCCAAAGGAGCATGGGTCCAGTTGACCTAGCTTTTACTGCGACCCGAGTCTCGTCACTATGTTGACGGCATTTCTAAAGGAATAAAGGTCTAGTTGGCGTAGCCACTACTGTGACCGAGTCTTTCAACCAGCACACGACAATTCAATATTGGCCCCCTGACACTTTGCATTTCACTCAATGCTCTAATTAAAATAGTAGTCCTGGCCTCTTTCTTTCATATTAAAACATTCGAGAAAGTAGTTGTGCGTGGGCACACATCACTTCGAACCAAAAACTAATACCTTCCTTTTTCAAACCCCACTATTTGATGTAATATTTAAAATCCATTTTTGCTATCAAACCTGACACCTAGGATTTTCTAAAGAAATTATATACTTTTCACAATTACCACTCAGTTTCACAATTCAACAATCAATTGCACATATCATCACTCAATTTGCAATATCGAATCATCAAATTCATAATCTAAATACACAGCAGCGATCAGCGCGAAATTCTGAAAATTTAAGGTCCCGCAATAATTTTCGGAATTTATTAAATAATTAAATTTATTCCGAAAATTAATTAAATAATAATATCCATATTTTTCATAATCCACACTCAATTTATAATATTCAACTATCAATTTCAAAATCTGAATACACAGCAGCGATCAGCATGAAATTCTGAGCAATTGAGGTCAGAAATAATCATTTATTTATTTATTTATAAATAATAATATTTTAATAATCTCGTACTATAATATATTATTAAAAATTCCAGAATTTCAAAACATTTAAGTAAATAAAAAATAAAACCATTTTATGTCCCATAAATGTTTATTATTAAATAAGCTCTCTTAGCCTTAATTAAACACGCTTTAAATTAAAGAAACCTCTTAATCTAAATCACAATTAAATAAACTAAACTAACCACCTAAGCTTACTTAACTTAGACTAAGCACACTTAGGGCATCATTAACCCTCTAATCAAGATTTAGTGAGTTAAACTCACCTAATTAACGAACCGAGCGAACCAAAATGACGGGGACGCTGAGGGGAACAACTTTCCTCAAAACGGGCCAAGCATCTGGGGTCGGAAGCCGGCCAAAACGGGCCAAGATTGGGCTACCATACAAACTCAGCAAGCTGCTGGTTGAGGCTGAGAAGGGGCTGATCTGATGTTGGTTCAGGCGGAGAAACGGCGGAAAGGAGGGGCGGTAGCTCAGGCGGTGGCTGGCGAGGACGTACGACGGCAATGGAGACTTCGGTAAATTGCTAAAGAGTCGAATAGCAGCTGGGACACCGAACGATGAGCTAGAGGCTTAGGCGGACGAAGGCGCGACCGAGGTAGCGACGCGAGCCGGCGAGGGGACAAGCGGTGACCGCAACGGCGATGGTGACGGCTGCGACGAACGGGCGGACGGCGTCGCACGAGGAGGGGGCGTCGGACTGTTGCAACCGGTTCCCTCTCTCTCCAATTTCGAAAATCCCCCCAAGAGCTAGAGGTTGAAGATGATGGAGATGGGTGAAGTGATGTCCCACCTTTCTAAGAGCCAATCCCCACCATCCACTTGTCATCATCCTAGCCACTCTTGCCCCCACACCATGACATCACTTGTGATGTCACAATCCACTAACTCCAACCTCTCACAACCTTATTCCAATAGGTTCAATTTTATTTTCCGTCGGGGCATGAAATCTTATACAAAAATTCCTTCAATTCCAATCAATTCTCTTCCAATTGAGTCCAATTAAAGTCCATAAATTAATCCAATGTCACCACACTTTAATTCACCCCCTCACTTGTCCATAGAACCAACTTCAGTCTCAAAAGCACGACCGAGGGCGGGCCTACTAATTTCTCAAGCCAAATTAGCCATTCTCTGATTTAATTATTGAAAAATTCTAATTACATGAAAAATCTTCCGAAGATGAGTCAATGATCCTAAAATGATTTGTGACACGCCAGGACTTCCAATTTCTTAATTCGATCTCAATTTCACGGTTAATTTCACTTCGGCATGATACTAGCGCATCCTGATCTACCGGGCAACCTTTAGAAATTTTCATGCATTTGACCTTTGGTTGATCAAGCCACAATATACATCTTTGACACATTGGCGACTCTCAGTTGTCGGGGTAATCTAAGGTTTCAAACACGAACACAAGGTACCCAATCGATAGAAAAGTTGGTCTAGTGCTGATCGACAAGAATTATGTAATCTGGTGGAATCAACCACATTTGATCACATGCCTCTATCGAGTCGACCTATCTCCGGTCTCTAATTTATTTTTAATTACACCGTAATGACCCTTGCAGATTAGCTTGGTCAAAAGATCGATTTCTGGTCAAATTCTCGAGTCTGATGCATTAGAATCATTTAACAGCTTCACCCGATAGACTACTTTTCACATGATTGGCCGACTCAAGGAAAAGAACTATATGCGTGCCAACAAAATGCTTGTCTCAATTTATTGAAAATAGAATTGAAAAATCGAGATGTCACAGTACTGACCCTTGCAGAGTAGCTCGGTCAAAATGTCGCTTCCTGGTCAAATTCTCGAGTCTGATGCATTAGAATCTCTTAACGACTTTACATGATAGACTAGTCTTCTTGTGAGTGACCAACTCAGAGAAAAGAACTACACACCTGTAGATAAAATGCCCATCTCATTTTACTGAAAATAGAATTGGAAAATCGAGATGTCACATATGTAGTCGGTTTGTGAGTGATTTTGCACGATTACAATACTTGCGTCGAGCGATAATAAATCAATTTTTTATTTATCTAGTACTCATGGTACGTAATTGAACCTTCATGATTACATGACAACCAATGATCGTTCACTATTTGAAAATGCACAAACTTGGATCGAATATTATCGACCATGGGTCAACCGTGAGAGAACCCCTAAAAGCTACCAAATGGTTTAAGTTGTACTAAAGTTGCATTCAATTGATTTTAATCATGAAATTTTATTTGATTTTGGGTATTAAACTTTCGAGGATTTTAAGACTAAATTATTGGATGTCACCTCATTATCGATGAGTTAGAAATTTTCGAAAAATGAACTATCATATGAAAAATTAGAACCGAAATGGGAAAAACCGGACCTAGTGGCAAGGTTGGAATTTATAGGCCAAGATTTTGGTTTAAAGAAAAGTGAGAAAATAAAAGATATATATGGGGACAAAAGACTTGGCATGGAGGGTTTCAGGGAGGAGTTGGTGAAGGGTGATGGGAGTTTTGGAAAAAAATCTAAGGAAAATCCCTTCTTTCTCTCTCTCACTCCCCCCTCTTTTCTCTCTCCCCTCACGCCATCCCCCCCCCCCTCCCCGGGCGAACTCCTTCTTCTTCTTTACCTTGCTTGGTTTCTTCCTTGCCACCCCTTACTCACCATCTCCACCACCATCACCACCCTCACTACCATCTATGTCATCCCGCCACCCACATCCCCATCTCACCACCCTCATCACCACCACTTTGCCGCCACTCAAGCTGCCCGTCCGTCAAGCTGCCTGCGTTACCACCACCGCCCCTAAGCCACTATCATCGCCACCGTCCACCTGAGGAGCCACCACCGAACACCCAAGCTCAAGCAGTGAGCTTGAGCCGCCGCTATTGTTGCCATTGTCGAGTCTCCGTTTGAGTTGTGAGCATCATGTTCTCGACGCCATCGCATTGCTGTCGCTGCGAGCTCGCCTAGAAAACTTGTGAGTTAATTCCTAATCATTGATTAGGTAGTTAATTATGTGTAAGGGGTAGGTAAGTTTAAGGATAATGCCAGTTAGTATTAATAAAAATTTTAGCCTTATTTGTAATTGAAGATGGTTTAGATTAAAGTTAAATGTGATTAAGTAATTATGAATCACCTTAATTAAACGTGATTTGTTTGATTAATCTTTATTATTTTAATTAAATACAATTATTTTTAATTAATTATAGTTAGATTAAATAATTGAGTTTAGTTTAATTAATCATGATTAGCCTAACTAATTGCAACTAGTGGAATTAATTATGGATTAGCCGTTAAGTAGAATTTTTCTGCTTGTTTTATTGGATAGATTTATGTATAATTTCGATTGATTGAACTTGTTATGTCCTGCTATTGACACGTACCCTGTATACTATTTCCAAAGATGATTTTTTTGGACAAGAAAATATTGAATTTTGAGGTGTTGGGTTTGGATGTCGAATTTTACGTGTTAAATAGGGTAATGGGGTTTTAAAATGAAAGTGATCAAAGTTTGACTGGTTTATTTTAAATACAAAACCATGTACGAATATTTTACCGGAATTTTAAATGTGAAAATTTGTTAAAATTTGTTATTTGAACGCAAACTGTTTTGTACTAGGCTAATTATTGGTAAATAAACATTGGCTTGATTGTTGATGTGCTTGTATGGTCATTAATTGAACCTATTACCCAATGAGAGTTTTGGGACAATGCCCGATGTTTATCGAATGCTTGGCAGAAGTTCGGATGTTGAGTTGCGATTGAGCTCGAACCGATGCTCCTTATGAAATGCCATCTAGGTAGGGGTTCTAGATGATACCGTGCCTGATTTGGCAAAATGATGTTTGGTCATGTTAGAAGACTGCCAACTCGTGTGTTGGCTATGGCCTAATAGGTCATAACAATTGAAGCACGTGTGAATGATTGTGATGCATTGCGCTTGATTATGGGGTAAAACTGTGAAGCATGGTTTGAAACAAGCCAAAATAAGTTTTACCTTATAATCATGACCTGTGTGGATGCTTGGTGCATGGGAGTTATGTTTTCTGGTTATTGACCATGCTTGTTATATTGATAATGGTATATATGATGTACTCATATGTAGTGATGTACCAAGGCGAGGTAAGATTATATGTTGTTGCATGTTTAGGTTGCCTCCAAGACAAAAGAAAGTATGTTTTAATTGGGGCTTAAACTATTAACTCGTTGAGATTCATATCTCACCAATTTGTTATTGATTATATTTTTCAGACTCTTAGTACCGAGAACCATCGTGTTTTGTTCAGGGTCCCTGTGGAGACAATGAGTTGGTCATAAATTAACCCTAGACCCCTACTGGTTTTTGTAATAATTTGTAAATATGAAACTTTTTGGGATTGACAAAAATATAAAACAAAGTGACATTTTGGAAATGCTTGTTGTGTATACTATCCCTATTCTTTGCTGGTTGATTGGGTGGTTTTATAAAAAAAATTTGCATACGTTTAATCGAAAGATAAAAAGAATGAGTAGGCAATGCATTTTAGGATGTTGCATTTCTAATTGACCGTCGAGGGATGTTCGCGCATTCAGGGTTCAGAGCATGACATTCAAAGCACGCGATCCATCAATAATTTATTCCAAAGTTTCGGATCGAGCAAGCCTAGTCCTCCCTCCTTTTTAGTGAGCACACTACATTCCATGCAACTATCGCGTTTGAGCTTTAATGCCACTAATTGGGCATTTTAGCTCTAATACCACTTTAACGAACCAATCAAAATACGTGCTATGCCAGTACAATACATTATTCTCTCATTGATGTTTAAAATGCTGAATTTGAAGAGATATGTACTTAATAAAATCATACCTATCTCTCAACAAATACAAGGCAGGTATCGTATTGAAATAAAACGTGTTGCTTTACACTCTATTTCTTAATATTCCAAGGCTTTACTTCACCATTTTGCGGTGCTTACTCTAACCTACAAATACAATATCCAAAAGCTTGCTTTTTACATGGACACACTATCCATTCTAAATGTACATTTTTGTACTTAGGTAAAGCTTGCATGAGGTTAAGCAACGTCGTATGCTCATGTACGAGTTTTATCCAATGATTTACTTTTTAGGTTCACCTTTAATGCTAACAAATCTCCAACTTTGTATCTATCTCCCAAATATTTGCTTTTATCCTCAACTTTAGTAAAATTTTTTATCCTCCACCAAGTAATTTTGAGCACCCTGCTAGCATGGAGGCGTTACTGCATGAATTCAGTGCATATATGGATCTAGTTCACTGTACCACATTCCTTGAATAACTTTGGGTCCTTGTGGCAACGGCATGATCTAATGACTAAAATGAACCATCAGTGTATGTATGTCCCGGATTTCATGCAAGAAAATTTTATTGAATAAATTTTCAGTCGCTATAGTAATAGGTTAGCATCCCGAGCTAAATATTTTGAAGAGTAAATATTGCCTAGATTCTGCCCAATAAAGCTTTACATTTCAAGAATCCTTGAAAATAAAATCAGATTCACACTAGAATTTGTGAAACTCGTTAATTTTTTTTTTTTTTCCAATATGATGTGTCATGAATTAATTGTAAAAGACATGTACATGCGCACGGGTCAGGCAAGTGGGGCCTCAAGGCACTTTTTCTGCTCGGCCCCAATGGGCCGGGCCTGGAATTTCTATGCTAGCCTCAATTGTAGAAGAAATGGCTCGAATTGACTTAACTAGTCTAGGTTGCTCAAGTTGCGACTAGCTTGAGTTTTTTTCTTTTTTTCTTAAATTAAAAATGGTTTAATGATTATTTTTTAGATAACAAGAACGGACCAATTAATTTGATCGATTAGCTTTGTCTGGCACAGTGAGTCTGACAATTATTATATATATATATATATATATATATATATATATATATATATATATATATCAATTCAATGTTACTAATAGGTAGCCACATATGTTACAAATAATAAAGATTTTCATTTTCATTAGCACATGATTTTTTTTTTTTTGGTGACCTAGGAAACCCCGCACAGCCGACAGCTACGTAAGTAAGGCACGTAGGAAACCACCACCCACGTACCCCGGGTATGTCGCCAATGTTCCGCCTGCCTCCCTACAACTTGCGTTGCAAGGGCTTTGAACTCCCGACCTCCAGTGCGGAGCCACCACGGCGGGTGGTTAGCACATGATTATTGGTCTAAAATAGATTCAAAAATATAATTTTTTGAATGAATAGTCTTGGAACATGAAAAGATGCAACTCTTATATGAACAAACATATTACTTTAATGAAAGACTCAATTCTCAATAAAAAGGCCCAACCCTACCAATACACCTTGAAGAGCAATGAAGGAAAAAAAAACCACAAGCAACATATTAATCTCGATTACAATATTTTGTTTGACGAGTTCATGCAGCACTGTCGCTACAATAATCCATAAATGATGGCACCCGCAATGATGTGTACCTAAAACCCTGATTTCCCACACGTGCTTTTGAGTTCTCAGCAAAATGCATGAACTCTGAACGGTGCTCTCTCTCTCTCTCTCTCTCTCTCTCTCTCTCTCTCTGCTATTTGTCTCTTTCATCGGAAACTTCTTTGATGTGAATGGTGCTCGGTCAATCACTTTGATTCCCAACTAATTTCATCGCCCGTGTGCATGTCCTATCTATGTTGTCGTTATTTGTACTCAGGTGGCAAAAACTACTAAATTGACAATCAAAAAAAAAAAAAAAAAACTACTAAATTGACATTCTTTTGAAACATCTTCTGTCTTTTGCCACTAGTAACTCTTACCTTGAAGCTTCTTTCTAGTTCACGGGAACCACAAAGTCATCGAATTCTCAACATAATTCTCTACACGAGACTGACTACAAACATTGAATTACGAATTGACAATATGGGACGAAATTCTCCAGCTGGCTGATCCATGTTTCACATGGATGGATTTAAGAATTGAATAAAGATTGGTGCATTCACAGAACTGAATGAAAGTCAAATACTCTAAACAAAAAATGCCAAATCAACACACGGGAAAAGTCCTTCCCAAACATGAGTGATTTTGCTTTCAACATCTAGTCTTTGAAAGCCAACTTTGAGCTGACTTATCATGTCACAGAAGATCGGATATGAAAAAGATAGAATTTGAGAATTCCAAACAAACCTTAATCCATTAGTATATATTGCAAATTATCAAGAAAGTTTGATACAATAAGCTCATTGTATGAATGTCAAGTGGTCAAAATCAATCACAAGCTAAGAAATGCATGGGCATGAAAACTTGTACTTTGTACGTGGGAATTATATCAAGTCTTTATATTTCTATATGTGATTTATCACAAATAACATGGAAGCATGAACAAATTAAATGATCTGAGCAAGATATAAATTGCAGAAATAAAATTTAAACACAAAGGATTGCGTGGTTCAGAGGTGTGCATACTACTAAGGGAGAGATCAATGAGATGGTTCCACTATAATCTGTAGAGATGAGACTTAAATCACTTAGTCGCACCTACTAATAACTATTTCACAGTCTTAAATTAAATATAAACCCACAATAATTAATCACATAGAAAGGAGTTTTCTTGTGTCCTCGCTCTCTTAATCTTTTCTTTATAGTTTTAACACGCATAAAGTGTACTCAATATAGCACTGGAGACCGAACTTCACAACATTATATATATATGTGTGTGTGTCTGGGTATGCACCAAAGAAAACAAATATGAGCCCTTATCCAACGCCAACATGGACTTCATCTTCAATAAAGAAAGAAGTCTTGTGAGAAATTAATTTTCTTTTTCCATTACCCAATTTCTCATTGGCAAGAGTCCAGTTGTGGACTTTACTAATGTGGCCCATGTTCCTTGCGATTCAATTTTGGGTTAGTTTTCAAAGCAATCAAAATTAACTTTGACCCATAATCAACAAACCTCTACCATGATAGAGAAGTCCAGCTTCATCCTCATCGATCATTGATCAGTCATTGTCTCTCCCAAGCCCATCTAGGCTTCTCATCCACTTCAAACACTGACCAAGTCCGAATAAAATTGGAACTCGATCAATGTGATAGGATCGTTGGCATGTCTGCCAAATTAACTACCGTGTTGCACTTTTTCAATGAATGCAAATCTTTCTGACACAATCTCAGGTATAAGATTATACTTGACATCAATGTATGTTGTTTGCTAATGATACAATTAAGTTTTGACAAAATGTGTTGCACTCTGATTGTTGCAGCAAATCACAATCTCCTACTACAATAATCCTCAACCGTTGAACAAACCTCTGATCCAAATAGATTCCTCGATTGCCTTAGTTGATGCTACACACTCTACTTTAGTCGTCGGCAAAGCAATTACCGGCTATAGCTATTATTGTAGGCAAATGATATAGAATACTTTCATAGATATGAGCAGCCAATAACACAAGTAGTAAAATGTTAACCTCTCAAGAAAATAAATACTAAGGTGTAACTTTATCTCATAATGTTAGAGGATGGTAATTTATCGATTAAATAGCAATTCATGCATATACTTTTTTTAAAATATAAAACATAAAGAAGTATTGCTTCCTCTTCTGACCGTGTACTCTCTCGAAATTGGGTGTGGACTAAAGGTTTTCTTTCTTATATTTTTGTTTGTGGTAGGGCAAACAGGTTGAGTTCGCTTTCAAACTTGCCGTACACAAGGCAGAGATAGTTGCCTTTAATATATGAATCGATGGTCGGACTAGTGATTGACTAAGTCTCTTTGCTGAACTCATGGATGACGTCCGAAAATTTGGATTTCTTGCCCAACGTCATCAAGAAAAACAACCACGTTTCATAATTGAATTTCAATTGATTATACGAGAAGTCGTTTGACTCGTCTTTGAAAATGATTTGCCTCCTCGTTCAACGCCTCCGAAACATCTTCGGGCTCCGGTTCTTCATCCTTATCTGTGATGTACATAGGTTCAAGACGCGTTGCTTGCATGCTCATGCTTCCGAATTTGCATATCTAAGTAATTGATTTAGAATAACATATCTAAGTCACCAATTGTAAAATCTAAAAATAAGATACATCTTCGCGGTCTTTAATGATGGAATTTTCTATATAGAATAAGTTAACAAATAACCTTGTAATTATCTTTGCATCCTAAAGGGAATCCACTATAACTAATTGCTTTCATATTTACCATCTGTTCAATCTATCTCTAAGTTAGGAGCTTATTCAAGATAACGAGCCAGCATATGAAGCTATGCTTGGGTGTGTTAGGTGTAATCCATATTAGCTTGTGCCGAGGAGCCTTTCTTGCATGAGTTCTAATGCTACTCCATGCACTATTGACAGAAAAATTCTTTGAAGAAGTCGCCCTCCAATGCACCTGAGCAGACTAACTGGCATTGGGAGACACCACAAGGATCCAGCTTCCACAAGCAGCAACCGCATTAACTTTATCATTACAGTTTTACTCCCTTGATGCATCTGATTTAAACCCATTCACCCTCCCCCTTGGCAAAAACACATCTATCCACTTCTCCTTTGCACACTTAGTTCTCAGATTAGCATTTTTTTTTAAATATCTCAAAATAGCAGACTTTTCTTTTTGTTGTAATCTCCCACCTTTTTATATCTTAAAAGATATTCTTATTTTATTTTTCTTTTAAATTCTATTCTTCAGTATTTTTTAGTTTGCGTCATAAAAGAGCACTTACATAAAAGAAATTACAAAAGGGAAAAAATTTTCAAAACTCCCTTAACCATCAAAACATGAACAGTTTCGAGAGAATTAGCACTTGAGGTACTCTCCCTCCCCATGAATCAAACTCTAGTCAACCTTCTAATTTTTATTTTTTTTTGGTGATCCGGGAAGCACCGTACAACCGGCAGCCGGCGGCGTAAACCCGAGGCGACCTTTAGGGACCCACCTCCCACGGGCTGCAAGTAAGTCACGCAAATGACGAGGTGGGGAGTTGAACTCTGGCCTTGCAGGTGGCCAGCGTGCAACTCCACCATCTCTGCCACCAACGAGGTGGGTAGTCGACCTTCTAAATTTAATCTTCTAGAAACCCAAAAAAGAAGAAAAAAATTAAAGCTCCAGATTCTGATTAATTGGGGAAGTATGAAAGGGGTAAACATGTAAGAAACGACACCCCTTCGTTAACTGTAGTGGTCTCCTTGTGAACTGTTCTTTCAGAGTTTCTGAGTTTCCAAGAATTAGTACGTGGGACCGCGGATCGCGGTGTTTGTTACTGCTCCGAATCTTGAGTATCCACGGGAATTTTGAACACACGTTTTCAAAAGGAAAAGACAAATATAATCATGCGCTGTGTTCTGTGTGCCTTGGCATATTGACCACATCTATTGGGAAGTTGTGTGGGAATACCGTGGACTTTTCGGTTCCCTCCAAAGGGGAAGCATGCTTGTTTATATTGGCAATAGTCTAAACGTGTTGAAGGCCAGTAAGAGTCAATATTGCACAATTTGGACCTTCCATTATCAGGTTAACTTTCTTTCTTTTGTTTTGTTTCGGTGTTTTTGACCTCTTTAGCTCTCATTAAACATAAATGAGTGGATGCATCTAGGTTTCTGCTTGTCTTGACTGACGTGCTCTCTATCAAGTAGATAAGTAAATTAGCCTTTGCGAGAACTCTTATCACGGTTCATTTCTAAGGGAACCAATGAAGCTGAGAAAAATATTTAGAACAACTTCGCTTCTCGTTAACAAGCTTGCAAAACAGTGAAAAGTTCATGGTTTCCAACGTATTAACAGAATGGACTTTTCTAGTAAAATGCTGCAAGTTCATTTATTTAGAGAACTTCGTTTTTGTGCTTAACGTTTGTATTGCATACATGTATTTACTAGATGGGAGCGGTGGTAAGTCAAACATCAAAAGAATAGAACAAACCTTAATTGTTATTGTGATAAATTGGCCTAGAAGTATTTGCCCTTCATGTTGGTTAATCACCATAAGCCACAAATCGGTAAGCACTATAGTCTTTAAACTGAAAAAACACTAGGCATAATCTTCTTTGACAAGCAAAAATTCACAAAACTAAATTCTATAAAAATAACCCTAGAATGGTAGCACGATCGCAAAGATAAATGCTTTTCTGGTGCACTCCATTAAATTTGATGCCGGTTAATGGCCAAATCACTAAAATCATCTGTCTCCTCAACAACAGATATAAGTGTCATAAAACATTCTCTGTAATATCTATACAATTGCCATGGTCCAATTACCATCCAAGACTCAACGTCAAGTAGTCTTTCCTCAGAACCCAGCACACTCTTTAAGAGACTAGGGCTAAAATTCAGAGACTCCGAACGCATTGAATTCAAGGCAATGAAATTTTGTTGCATTCAATGTAGGAGATATTCCAACATAAAGTGTCGCATTTCCTGGTTATTTCTATCCTGACTTGTTCCACCCTAGGAAAAGCTAAAGCTATTCTGCAATGTTTCACAGCTGTCTTGTGTAAGTATTACTTTGCACTATTGCGCTTTTGACTTCGCTGCTAACTTTCCATTTACTTCATTTGTTTATGACCATTATTGGTCTCCACGAACCGAGAAAGTTGGGTCACAATAATATAGAGAAAAGGCAAACCCATTGTCTAATTTCAAACACGGTAAGGAATTGGTGGTTGCCTTTCTCCCCATGTTTCAAGAGCATCGAGAAAACTATGGTTATCTTCATCCACTGCTAGAATTTCATTTTCTTCTCTTGATTTCACACTGTTATTATCCATCCCTCCGAATACTGTCTTTATGCATTCTACGCATGAATGAAAGACTTCTCCCTCCTCCAAGTCACATATTTTCATCGCTTCCACATCGTTAAGCTTTTGACATGGAACTCCATTGCCAAAAAGACTACTAATCGCAACTTGATCATCCATTGACTCTCATCCCATGATTGATCCGCTTGTAATAACAGAAAAGTTGTGTGAACTTTGATCTGATGCAAACCACCATTGCACACATATCTCCAATACCGCCAAAAACACACTTAAAAAGCTTAAATTAAATTACCTCAAATTAATTACATGGCTATTTGGGATTCATTATTGCTTACAATCAAAAGTGATTCGCAATCTACAGAAATTAAACACATGTCGAACTAGAAATAATAACTGGTTTTTTAATTGTGCAATTGTATGTATTAATTATTGTCTTGAGTTTAAGCTTTTGCAAAACGCAATCCTTTTGAATAAAATTTTTTATTATTTGATCGTGAAGATATTTTTTCAATAAAAATAATATCTAAGATTACGCACAAGATAAGAAATTTGAAATTCTTTTGGATCTTGGATGTCTTCGATCAACAAAAGAAAATTCGTTAGACTTAATGAATGTTTACAAAAGAGGAAATAATATATACATTTGTCTTTTAAGGTTTCTTCACCTTACCTGCAGCGTGCGAATTCTCATTGAAGAAAGAAGCACATGGTGGGGCCTAGAGTCAAAGTTGTTGACTTGGGCACACATATATGAAACGTAATACGTCTTCTTTCTTTCCAGTGGAGACGCTGAAGCGCTACGAAGTAGATAGAGCCGCACAAAAGGTACGTCCAGAAGAGCCCGCACGATCACGAAAGATGAACGTGAATCCGTACGCGAACCAAAAGACGAATGCTAGAGTTCTTATTTTAGCGTACATAGAGCATTTTACTTTGAGCTTGAATGTACAGTAATTTTGTACAGTGAGTTTATGTCCAAATGAATTATTTATTTATAAACACTTTGAGTTTAAGCCCAGTTAGGTGTTGGAAACACTTGAGCGTGTGAACGATTGTAAACTCTGATTCTCCAATTATAGTTGATTATATACTGTTGGCTCTTCCCATGGATGTAGGTACTGATACTCGGAGCGAATAACGTAAATTTCTAATATCCTTATTAGTTTTTGTTTATTTTTCTGGAGATTTTGCGTTGATGTAAATTGCAAGATCCTGTTGTTTCATGTATTATATTCTAACAATATGAGTTTGGATATATCTACATAGAACTTTTTCTTTTCCTTCTTCATAACAATGCGACCATGGACAATGAAATACAACACTACCAATTAGCTTAGTTTGTTTGTTTGTTTGTTTGTTTTTTTTTTTTTTTTTTCTATTTTTGATAACCCAACCTAGAAGGATGACCATAACTAGTTAGCTATACAGAGGGGAACTAGTATAGTGTTAGGATTAGGAGCACAATAACAAGAAAATAGAGAGTAAAAGCGAGAAAGAGAAATTGAGACATAAGGTTTTTATCACTCAAATCCATTAGTTATCGAGTTGAAGCATGGGAACAACCTTGTCATTGAGTCAATTTCTAATAACCTAGTTTGGTAAGGGTGGGGAGTGATGACTAAGTGAGAAGCTTCAAATAACAAGCGGTTCTGAGGAAGCTTCTAGGATGGCAAGTGGAGGTAGGGAGGACTGAATGCCACGTCAAATATAAGTAACTTCGAAAATGAAATTTTGACCATGTTTAGGGTTGGAACTTCAATTTTAAGCATGCTCAAGTGAAAGTGCTACTTGGGATGGTGACCTCGTGGGAAAGTGTGTCTCTGTATGCCAAAAGACAAAGCTATAAAAATTGGTATGGGATGAATCAAAGCAAACAATATCTTGAGTAACATAGTTCACAATGCACACATTCAAGGGAAATAGCTTCTTTAGCTATGATTTTTCATTTATATTTGTAAAATTTATCTTGGCATAATTTCCTAAAGAACCCTATCGATTAAATGGTGGAGGGGGACACTCTCATTGAACTAGAAATCAAAGACGACACAAGCCCAAGAGTTATTGTTAAAAAAGCTCTCATGACATACACCTTAATGCAGAATTAATATAATTATAGTTTGGGTTGGGCGAAGTGGGATCTATTTTTTCATTCAATGTTGCTTTGTAGTTTCACAGATTGAATACTTTTTAATAGCATTATCCTATCACAACTAGACAGTAATAAACTCGTTGCATTATTGATACTCCTGTTATCGTTAATATTCCCCTTTAGCATATTCTTCAATAATAGAGACACGAGTCAATCGCAAGTAAATTACGATTTCTATTGTACTATGTCACTTACAAAATAACCATTCACTGATAAAAAAAATTGGTGCTAGTAATAAAAAAAAAAGAATTGATGATTTAGGATTTAGAGACTTTAACTAAAACTATTATTATTTTCATATTTTACAGCATTTATAACTTGTCTCCATTTAATGGACATATCTGAGTTTTATTTAAGTTTAAAAGTAACTCTAGAAAAAAAAATTGAATTGGAAAAAATGTTCATGCTAAAAATTTAGACAACGACAATCTATCATAAATAAGAGCTGTCTACCGTATTTGTTAGGACTAGAGTATGCTTTTTACCATGGGAAGAGACTTTTTATATTTGAATATCCTAATAGCGTGGGGGTCAGTCCACATATTAAATTTGATGCTAAGGATGCACAAAGACCCACCACCAAACGTTTTAGACTTTTATGCTGCTTCCAGGAAGAGCAGACCCCATTTCCTTCTTGGACCTGTCTGATTTGATTTTCCATGAAAAAACCCTTGAATACATGTGCGACTTGCAGGACAAGTATAAAATGCAGAAGTCATCCGCAGGAGGGCAACACCATTCAAAGCCAAGAGAGCTGAAAAAGCATAAGCTCCCTCACCATAATCCCTAGTATCGATGGCCAGGTTTCCCAGGGTTGACAAGAGCAACAGCAAGAAGACAGTGAAGAAGGGCGCTTGGAGTGCGGAAGAAGACCAGAAACTGGTGGCTTATATCAAGAGATATGGCATTTGGAACTGGACTCACATGGCCGAACCCGCCGGTGTGTGTTTGTGTTACATTATTCTCTCTCTTTTGTTTCCTATCTGTTTTCATTTCATGAAACGGGGTTTTTATGTGGATTTGAGTCTTCTTGATTAAGGCCAATCATCCGGCAGAAAGGGATTGAGTACTGTTACAAAGATCAAAACGTGTCTTGGTGGATCAAGATTTTCGCATTGAAAATTTCACCACATAGATCACTAACCCTAGTATTGGATGTGCATTTGCTCAGGTTTAGCGAGAACAGGAAAGAGTTGCCGGCTTCGATGGATGAACTATCTGAGGCCCAACATCAAGCATGGAAACATCACCCAAGAAGAGGAAGAAATCATCATTAACTTGCACCGAGTTCTTGGTAACCGGTGAGTAAATGTACTCGTATAGCATGATTCTTGATCGATATTGATAACGCGCATGATGGGGGAATAAAATTAAAACGGTAATACAGAGAGAGACAATAACTTGAGTCATAAGTGGGGTAATGCCCACAATCAAGAATCTAAAACTGTACGTTAACTACTGAGTCTATGATTCTACTAACAAGCATGAACTCATTGTCATTGCTCTCTGTAAATAATTGGATATCTAATTCGCAATTTCCTTCTTGTAGTTGGGCCAGCATAGCGAGCAGACTTTCGGGAAGGACGGACAATGAGATAAAGAACTATTGGAATACTCGCTTGAAGAAACGTTTTCTCATGGAAAATTTGCAAATGCCAACCGCATGGGATGTGAAAGTCAACTCCAGTCACAATGATCCTTTATCTTGCCAAGATTCATCAATTGCCCTTATTGATGCTACAAAAGCACAAAACCTTGGATCTGCTTGTGGAATTGATCGGGTTGATGAAACCCTAGTCAATGGCTTGGTCTCACCGGGCAATAAAATTGACAAAGTAGAAGAAAACATTTGGGAACAATTGGTTGCACTGAAGGATCTTTGCATATTAGAAGATTTTGAAGGTACATGCTCAAACTCAGGAACTAAATCTCCTGCTTCTGAGTATATGTACTCTGAGCCAATGTATTTTGGCGAATCCTACGAGGACTTTCTCATAGATTTATGGGGAAATTGATAATGATAATGTCCTCAAAATTTTGTCGCAATATATGATCCTTGTGGTTTTCCTTTGTAAGGCCAGTTATCAGATTTGTAAGACTAGCTTGTTCCTGCTATGGAGTTAAGTTCGTCTAAAAATGTAGGTTTGTGAATTATATAGCATGTATCCCAGTGACAAAGGAGGAATGTAATAAATGTTCTTGCAATATTGAGGATCAATTTCTATGGTGATAAATCCCTTGTTTTGTGTTAAGATATCAACTCATCTCTTTGCAGCTGATTGCATTCCGGTCAAATTTATAAATTGACGTCAGTAACGTCTAGTGGTATTTCATGCTCCATTAAGAGAATCGGCAGTGCATGTAATCTAATGCCAATGGAAGGGTTCGTAGATATATCGCTATTGGTTTTGTCTCATTATATTTTTTCAAGGTACGATAGTTGGAGCTCTAATGCCACTTGGTTGGTTGTTTAAGCTCTAATATTGCTTATTACTTTATGGTGATGGCATATAATCAACTATAATCATCATCAAAATAGACTTGCACTCAAATGCAGTTTAAGCAAAATCCTTTCCAGATTAGCAAGAAGAGATTGAATGGATTTTGCGACATCTTCAAGAAAAATATCTCCTGGTGTGTTTTTGTACCCCAACTTATGTTATGCCAGGAATAATAAGTTGCATTATGTTGGGTTCTTTATAACGTTGCCAAGAATAATCGGATGTTAAAGATTCAGAGTTACTGCGTGTAAAGCTGTGCAAAACAATTTTTTGGGCCATCACAAGCATTTGTGTTATAATTGAGGCGTTTGTTAGAGCTAACTGATGGTTTATGTATGATAGACTTGTAATTCAATCTTAACAGCAGGCAAATCAAATATCTTGCCTTGCAGACTGCTTCTTAATAGCTCAAGATCTCACTCCACTATACTGTATATTCTCTCTGTCTCTGTCTCTGTTTCAGTCTCTGTCTCTGTGACAGAGGCAGATGAAGGGGTGCGAAAGGTGAAAACATCCTTGGTATGAGTAAGATGGCAGTGGTGGTGAGTTTGGGGAAGATGGTGATGATGGCAACTCCAGTACTGATGGCGATGGTAATGAGTGTCTGATCAATTAGAGTGTGGTGTTTTTGTTTTGTCTTGACGTGAACGATTGTAAAAGAAATACATATAGATGTCACTATCTAATAATGATCAAACGTGTAATCAAAGGCTAGCACCACAACGGAACACTTGATCTTAATTACAGCAGAGTCACATTCATGAATGCTGTCATCCCCTCATCCATGTCCGGTGCATTCAACTTTAATCAATTTACCCATAAATCTATAATGAAATCATCATAGGATTCAACAGAAAATACAAGCTCTGGCTGAATCAAAAAAATGGATAGGAACCCCAGACTCAATGAACATACCCTCAAATCTCTCTACAATGTTTAGATCTTTCAGAGGAAGAAACTGCTTGGATACACGTTCTTGCCCATCACTTTGGTAAAATTTTTTTGTCATCATCAACTGCAAAGGAAGCCTAAGAGTTATCTGCATCATGTGTTTGATAAGAATGTCGATGGTTTATTGCCGTTTTGGCATCAATACTTCAAATAATGGCTAGATCATGGTGGGGTGAATAGTCCTTAAGGGAATCAACTATGATCTCAGGTGTCATCATGATTGACACTTGAGGAAGTGTTTTTTCAACCGGGTGTTCCAATAGTTCTTGATTTCATTGTCCGTTCTTCCATGAGGTCTAGCTGCTATCGCCGCCCATCTGTAACAGGAAAAATGAAAGGCACCTGAAAAATGCCTGCCCTTGAGATCAATTATCTGATGGCTCGAACCCATCAAACATAATGAACACATATCTTATCCTCTAGTTTGGCTGAGTTACTAGACAAGATCTAGTGATTGCATGAACTGACTTCCTTTTATTTCATCAATAACTAATCAAGAAAGCTCTACCCTGACAATCAGTAGCAGTTGTGGAGTCTTCGACTCGGAGGTGAGACAGAAAAAAATTGTTGGAATCCATAAACCTTTGTGCCTCAGTTTCCATTCCAAAATGAAATAGCCCGAGGGTATGCCAAAATTATGTGAGAGCCAATTTATGGGTAGAGAAAAACTGCTCTTGCAGCTATGAGTGTTAGTATGATTACCGATTTCCCAGGACTCGGTGTAACCTGATGATGATTTCCTCTTCTTTCGTGGTGTTCCCACGCCTGATGTTGGGCCTCAAGTGGTTCATCCAACGAAGTCGGCAACTTTTCCCCGTAATCTAACCGGCAGGTTTAGCCATCTGAGTCCAGTTCCAGATGCCATATCTCCTGATGTAAGCGATTAGCTTTTGGTCTTCTTCTGGACTCCCAAGTGCTCTTTTTCAGTGAGTTATTACCGTAGTCAATTCCTGGATGTCTCACCATTGAAATCGATCAATAATCAGATATGAGCTGATACTTCTTTTCTTTCCAAACTCTACCTCTCCAACTTGCTTCGTCGGAGGAGCTCACTCCTAGACACGCTTCTATATAGAATATTGATTTGGTCCCTTGGTGATTTCAGACTTCACATAAGACATACTCAGGGTCTCGTGTCAATTTTTATTTTTATTTTTTTATGCAGATTATTATACGATTAAGTCCTTTTAGGTTAGGCCATGCAACATGCATTATTCTAAATGTTTAGAGAAAGAACCATTGAAATGGAGCAAACTAAGCCGCCGCTTCGCTATTGGACGAGTTTTTATAATATTAATTTAATTTAGTCACGTGCAATTTTGATTGCCACTTGCACGTAGTCTTATGATATAATTTGGTTGCCACTTGCATGTACACCTAATATGGATGATACAGCCAATTGTTTTTTCCCACTCTTATCCGAGAGTGTTAAGGTATATAATGTAATTTGCACCGTTTTTTTTTTTTTGTTTGTGTAATGCACTTTAACTACCTTGGTGGTGCGATGTGGATCAATTAAATTCAAGTTCAAATAGTATTAGACACCGTAAACATGTTAGAAAATCAGAAGGGTCCAAAAGTTTAAGCTCATAGAGGCCATTGAAACTCGATAGGCAAGTGATACTTTAATGGAAACATATTAGGTTTTCCATGATAATTATTTACATGGGGAATTTACATGAGAAAACATTAAAAAAAGTCCTAAATCTATTGCATTTGTTTTAATTTAGTTATAAACATTTCAATTAAGTTGATTTAATCCTAAACACTTTCATATCGATATCAATTGAGTATATTCGGCCAATTTAAGCTGGAAATTACTAACTTAGATGACTGTCATCTTACATGACACGGCTAACACTAACATGGACATTTTTTAAATTTTAAATATTTTTTCCTTTTCTTTTTTTTTTTCCTTTTTTACTTATTTCCCTTTGCTAATTGCTAGCTATTGTTATGGCCAACAAAGTTCACTGGCCATTAGCAAGGGTGACGGCTTAGATGCGTTCGTTGGCCATGAGCGAGGCTAGCCTCACCAGCCTCACCAGCCGTACCAACCTCACTAGCCTTTAGTGAGGGCTAGATGAGGCCGCCCTCCCTCGATTCAACGAGGGGACCTCACCCGAGTGAGGTCCTTCATCGGCCTCTAATGAGGGTTGGACAAGAGTCCCCTCACCAGATCTAGTGGGGGGCCTCGTTGGCCTCTGGCGATGGCAAGGGGCAGCCTTACCTAAAGCTCGCCGGCCATCGCCAAAGGCCGCTGAGGGCTGGCTTTGCTTGTGGCCCAGCCCTCGCCCATGTTGGCAGCTGATGACCTCCGCCGACCATAAAGGAGGCTGGTGATTGGCGAAGGGAGTTGTTGATTAATAAAATATTTACAAAATTTTGGGAAAGGAAATGATGTCCTCCCTCGAAATCTAAGATGATATTTTTAATTATTTTTTATTAATCACTCTGACTCTCCACACGCACGAACAGACAAAGATTAAATTCAACCTGGAAATGGGATGTTGGAGATGCCTATACCGTCGTTTTCAAAAGTTCAACCGTATATATCTAAACTAAAAAGGTCGGCTACTTAAACCAAGAAGTGATGTTGTTAATTTAGATAAAGCCGTGGTGGTTCACATATAGTTTAATCCTTACTAAAAAGAATAACTAATACACAAAGATATATACGGCATCTGGACGAGTATAATCTATCTAGCTAAGTTGTATTAAGCATTTTGGCCTCATTAATCAGGAAACGTTAGATGGGAGAAGGGGACTATTTGATGTGCGCGAGAGCTGGTCCCGACGCCACCCAATCATTAAGCCAAAAAGGAAAAAGAAATACTAATTGCAAGCAATTAAACAGGTTCTTGCACGAGGTAAAGGTTTCAAAATGTTAAGCCATGAAAAGAGAGGGGATGGAGGGGATGGATGGGTTTGTTGACACCTCAATTTTAATTAGGTTAATTTTATTTTATTAATTTTATTTTTATTTTGTCTTTTTCGGAATAATAAACAAAAAAACCAAAAACAAACAAAACAAATAACAAAAACAACAAAAAACAAATAAAAACAAGAAAAAGCAAAAAGCAAAAAGCAAAAAGCAGCCAACCCCTTTCTTTCTTTTTCCCTTTCCACGACTTGGCCCCCCCCTCCTTCTTCTCCCTCTTCTTCTTCCTCCTATCTTCTTCTTCTTCATCCGCCTCTGCATGCATCACGCGCGGCGGCCGGCGACGCGCTCAAGGGCAGCCTACGGTAAAGAGGCACGGAGGTAGGCCGCCGAAGGGGAGGACAACGCGCATGCGCCTTCAATGCGCGCCTTTAATGCGAGATGAGACGTCGGTTCAGCCGGGAGGTTCGGTCGGCAAGCCAAAGACCAACGGCCGATTCCCTCCGTCGACCGGCCCTCCTCGCCTATAAATAGGAGGGCACCTCCGTCGACGAGGGGAGATCGCAAGCTTGGAGATCTTCCCACTGAGAGACTTCGGGGGAGGAATCGACGAGCGAGTGAGAGAGAGCTCGAGTTGTGAGCTCAGCCCACCCTCCACCAAGAGACTTCGGGGAAGGCCGGCGGCGAACAACTTCGAGAGGGTCAGATCCGGCCGGTGGAGGCTCGGATCTGGCTTGAGCGAGAGGGTGAGTAAAGGGGAAGATCGGAGGAGGGGGGGAAGGTCGGATTCGAAGGGAGAGGGTCGAGAAGAGGGCGTAGAGCCGGAAACCCGCCGTGCCGCGTCGCCCGACCGGTGCCCGGCGCCACACCGGATCCCGAGAGTCGAGGCCCGCCGTCGCTACCTGTCGTCGTCACCACCACCATTTGCCGTTGCAGGTTTCCGCCGCCTCCGGTTGCATAGCCATCGTTTGTTTCTTGAAACCCATCCATCCCGGATCTCGAACGCCGTCGAAACCGGGGGCCATCGTCCCGTCTACCCTAACGCCGCGCCCTTTGCCCGTCGTCGATCCGTTGAGTGGCCGCCACCGCGCACGCGTCGCCCTCTTCCGGGCGCCGGGCCCTTCCGTCGGAACCCTAGGGTTCTCGATTTTTCGGGCCGCGATCCCGGGACGGTCGTGAACTCGGATCCGGGTCGACGAGCCGGGTAGGGTTTCTCCGTAGTTTGGGGCGGCGGCGTCCGGGTCGGGTTCCGCGGTCGGATCCGGGTGGCTGGGTTCTCGCGAGAAGGGGGTCGGTCGGGTTGGATCTTGACCGGGTGGGGTTTCCACTTAGGCTGATTTCATTGGACGCGTGGGCCGGGTCCTCACGTTGGATAGGGATTTATTTTGTGAAAATGGGCTTTGATTAAAAATTTTGGGCTTGTTTAAAAAAAAAAAAAAAAATCTGAGTCGGGCCCGCAACGCGGATCCGTCCTCGATCCGGGTCAATTTTATATTATTTTAAATAAATAAATAAAAAATAAATATTTTATTTTCAAAAAAAAAATCAAAAATTTATTTTCAAAAAAAATATTAAAAAATGTTTTAATTTCCAGAAAATCGAAAAATATTTTAAAAATTATGAAAAATGTTTTATTTTCCAAAAAAAAAAAAAATCAAAAAATAATTTATTTTCCAAAATTTATTTTCAAAAAAAATTAAAAAATATTTTATTTTCCGAAAAATAAAAAAAAAATCAAAAAAATTTCATATTTTCCAAAAAAAGCCAAAAATTCATGAAAAAGCCAAAAAAATTTTCATGAAAAAGCCAAAAAATACCAAAAAAATCCAAAAAATCCATTTTATGTCCAAAAAAATTAGAAAATGACTCAAAAAATGTTTTTCCTCCCCATCAAATGCATGGAAAACCCTCAAAAATCCAAAAAGCCTTAGGGTTTAAACAAGATTAGGTACCAAAAGGGCATTAGTGATTAACTAGTGTAATCAAGTCCCCGATCCTAATTTCTCTAGTTGCGCAAGAGCAAGTATTTCTCCCGATACTTCGCTTGGGTTTCTAATCAACCCACCCCAAATTGATTAGTGGCGACTCCATTTTAAAAATTAACTTACAGGTTAAAAACTTAAACTATTAAAGTCGTGAATTGGTGGACTTGGGAGAGTCCGGGCCTAATATATTCAGCCAAGCCATTAGCCTCCTTAGGCGCCCGTACCCGATGCGGGCCGAAAAAAAAAGAGGTCGCGACAGCTTGGCGACTCCGCTAGGGATTTTTGAGGACTTAGGCCATTTTTGTCTTGTTTAAATTCTTTACCGACTTAGGTTTTTTTCTTTATGCAGGGTCAAAAGCTTAGAAATTCATTTTAATTTTGCTTAAAATAAATTATCTTGTGATTATAAACTGTTGTGCATGCTTTACTGTTTTAAACACTACACATGGCACACACAACCCGGCCGCCGGACCTGGGCCGCCATAGGATTTCTAGGATGGTGTTAAGAAAGATACGACCTCGAACGCGAGACTGCGATGTAGAGGTTGCCTTTCTTTTCCCCGAATTTCTTAGCCGAGGTTAGGAGGGTATGCTGCTAACGCGAGACTGCGACGGGCGGATATCCTTTTAATCTCATCAAGCCTTCTGAGTTAGAAATCGAGCCGCACGTCCCATGCGCATGTCTTTGTGCTTGCCATTTTTCTTTAAAAAGCAAAGTGATTTCTTTACTGTTACTTAGTCTTTTTATTTGACCCATGGCAATTTAGGATAAGCTTTTCAAGTCCCAGTTTATATGCGATGGGGAAAGACGATATCCAGTTCATTCCTACTCCTAAGGCGGAGCTCTTCAGATGGTGGGGTCAATTAGATCAGTTTGCCCAAGAGCGTGTGAAGGCCAAAGTTGGTCATCTCCTATCATTGATCCAAATCACTGTTCGTCCTGAAGTCATACAAGCCATGGCACATTTCTGGTGCCCGACGACGGTTACTTTTATATTCGGTAGGTTTGAGCTAACCCCAACCCTGGAAGAATACAAGCATCATCACCGGAATGCCTCTTGAGAAAAAGCTTGTCAAACCATCAATAGGCATCTCCCGTGGCGCGGGTTAGCGCGACTTTTAGGAACTGAAATCCATGTCATGAGACAAATTCTTGAAGGCAACCATAATGTATGCCCATTAGAATTTATGAATGCATGTTTTCAAAATCAGCCTATGACCCAAAAAAGTGAGATTTTCCTCCTGGCTTTTTTCGGGCTCATCATTTTCCCCCATCAAAGAAATGCCATAAGTCCTAAGATGGCATGGATAGTTGATCAAATCTTCGAGAGGGGGAATTATGTCAACATGATTTTAACTGAAACATTCTTGTCCTTTAATCGTTTTAAAGACAACTCGGAGAAAATCATGCGAGCCTCTCCTGAAATTTTACAAGTCTGGTTCTTTTCTCACCTAAGCGAATTTCGAGACTTCATGCGATCACCTGAAACAAATGCTTTTGAAAATCCATTGCAAAAATTTATGGTTTTAGGACCGTACATTCCCAATCAAAGCTGTTTAAATTGGGTGACTTCCTAAGAAACCCAACTCCCGAGGCATTCCAATGGTGTGCTGGTTGGTTCCATGAAAAGAGAGCTCGCTTTGCTTACATGCGCACCCGCCCAATTCCATTGCTCGGCCTCACCGGCGCCATTCCTATTACCCATATCGGGTAGCACGACAATATGGAGCCCTTCGGGAGATCCACCGCCTTTCAAGAGGATGATCCCTCCAGTTCTTTTCAACACAAGCCGTGACTATGCATTCGAAATTTCTATTGTTGAGGAAACTGGGACAAGTGCCATCGCAAAAGGATCGTGGTACCGAAGGGCTTGAGGGAGAAAGAAAAGGCCCACCACGCCTCCATGTCCTACATCCACAACCATCGCATCCCGACAAGATGGAAGCCATTAGTCCCTCACTCAATCAGCGAGAGCAGCCAGCACGAGCAAGCAGAGCTCATGGAGAGAGATTTGGGAATGGACTGGATGCACACCTCAGAGCCAGTTCAAGGAAGTAGGCGTCCTCGCAAGAACAAGGCTCCCCGTCGCATATAAATTGGCAATCATGTGCCCCTTAGTGTAAATAGTGTGAAAGTTTTGTCCCATTGTTTAGGGACTTTTGTTTAATATCTAGTATTTCATTATGTCATTTCAATTTCAAGTTTTAGATGTTAGGAGTTGCAGTCTATAAATCCTCTTTTGATAAATAAAAAAGTAGTTAGACCATTGCCATGGGTCAATCTTTGTTTACTTCCGTGCTCATTCCTTGTTTTCACAACGGACAGGTAATTATGAATCGCCGGCCACCAATAGCTCGCGATTGGCCCCATGCATTAGGGCCCGATCAGAATGATGTACAAAATCGCCTCATTAACATTGAAGACGGCGTAGGACAGATGTCCATTGTCCTTCAACAACTCTCAAGACAAATGAAATCCACTCAAGCTGAGCCCAACTCTATAGTTGCCTCAAACACCGTCATGACACCTGCAAATTTGCCAGAAAATAGCCAGTACCATAGACAGTTTGAAAGGATCATGAAAAAGTTAAGCCAGCTGCAGGAGCAGAATCCCATGGACCTGTCCAATTACGCCGGCATTGAGATTCCTGAAGAGCTCAAAGCACCTGAATGCGAAAGGTATGCTGATACCTCCCGCCCAGAGACCTACTTGCAGGCCTACTTGGTCTGAAGGATGATTCAATCGTACCAATCAAGCTTGACCGGCCCTGCCTTGCGATGGTACATTGTAGGAAGATTAGTCCCCTTAAAACCCGGAGGGAACTAATTCATGTTTTTCACCAAGAATATGATATTGACATCACCCCCGACATCAGCCTTGCCCTACGAAGAGCCGATGATCGCGGAGCACGAGGAACCGTTAGTCACTGAGATAGGAGAAGAGCATGTCAATGAAGCCTTGCATGATAAATGGGCAGCTGAACAACACCCTGTTACTGGAAAATTTCCCACTAGGAAAGGCAAGGAGCCTTTGTACGAGATCAAAGACACAGAGCATGTTCAAGACCGGGGCACGACTGGACGACTCCCCAAGCTTACTCCAAGAGCTAGGGTCCAAAGAATACCGACCCCTATCAACCTGGAAAGTGAATCAGACAGTGAAACTCTAATGTCTCTCACTTCCCTTGACAGAATCGAGCTGGCAAAACGAAGGGCCTTACTCAAAAGGTCTGGACCAAAAGCCAAGAAAAGAAAGCCTAAGCAGATCAATCAAAGCATCGCCGACGAGCCACCGCACCAAAGCTTCGAGCATTCCCAAGAATACAGCTTTGAAGGCTACTATCCTCTAGAGTACAACCCTGAAGACTTCCTGGCCCTAGAATACAATCCCAAGGACTTCCAGCGTTATTTCGACAATGAAACTGACGATTCATCATATAACTGTTTCCTACTCTCATTCGGGGATGAAGGTCCGTCAGAAGAGGAAGCATACGTCTTTATCCGCTATGATCCTAACGAAGTATTAAACTCGTCCTCTAACCATGAGGATAGCTTCAATACTTCATCCTCATTTGGAAATTTTGACCAAGAAGAAAGCAATGGGGTAATCTCGGTAGAGTCCAACTCTCCTGAAACAGAAAAATTCACCACTACAACGAATATGCAGTGGGAAAACCAAGTGGCCTAACCAAGACATACCAAGCCCGTCTTGCCCTCATAGGATCATGACCCCCATAGAAATGTGGATACCCAATCTCCGCAAGTATAACGGCACGACTTGCCCCGTGGCCCACTTGCAGTACCTCCATGCTGAAATGAGTCAGTACTATGGCCCGATGTCATTCACAACTCAGGCCTTCCAAGAAAGTCTTACGGGTCTCGCATTGCAATGGTTCATCACAAGCAAATATCTACCTCATGAGAGATTGGAATGAGCTGTCTTCTGCATTCCTGCTTCAGTATCAAAGCCAGATTGGGACTGAAGTGCCTTGTCAGAACTTGGTTCACTTTAGAAGAAGACCAATGGAGGATTTTCGAGCATATGCAAGGAGGTGGGAGGCTTTTATGATGCAAACTTACCCTCAACTGGCTGAAGAAGAAATGATAAAGCTGTTCATAGGGGCTTTACCTCGCAAGCATCGTTGTTGGTTGCATGGGTTGCATTTCCATAGCTTCAATGAAGTGGTCCTCTCATGCGAATACTTCGAGTCTACTGGAGGCGAGGAACTCAAAGGCGCTTGATTTCAAAACCAGCACTATCAAAGTGCTCCTTTTCATAGGAGTTTTCATGGGTTTTACTTGTTTTTATAATTTCATGTTTCTTATCTTGTCTAGTGTGCTACTGTTGTATTTTCCATTCCAAGTACTCTATTGTACAGTTCTAATATTTTGTTTTAAGAGCATGAGGCGGTACTCCAAACCAGCCCGGTGATGCTATCCAACCATGAAAAAATATATCATCCAAGGAGAATACTGAGGGCTGGGCTTCCTCATGCTTTTTCTCCCCCAAAGACGTATTTTGAAAATAAAAAATATTTCATCACCCAAAAGCTTTTGTTAAAACAAGATGATAAATTTAACCATGTTTGTCTTTCTGACTCATTCACTTCATGTCTCAGAAGATCATTCCCATCCCCTTTGACTTAGTGTGACATGGGGCATTTGAAGCAAGCGCATCAGGCGAACTCACCAAATTCAAAGACACCCTGCCAAGAAAACAAGGGCAAATAGAAAGAATCATCCCATTTCAAAGAAGGTAAGTTTTATTCTCTGAATATAATTTTAGAAATGATGTCCTTTCTCTTCTATTTACAGGAAACAAAAATAGGACGTAATAGGTACGGGCATACGGTTGGAATCAAGCATCCAAGCATGCACTCCACCTTGCCCCGCCTTCAACTCCTTCACAAGCCAAAGCAATATCCTTTCCCCACAATGTGCCCGAGCAACCAGATGTTGTGGTTTCATTAACGGAACTTCCAGCTTCAACAAGCAAGAAGCACAAGGAAGGGATCTCTTCTCTTTCTTTGAATTGCTACGTCAACGGGGAAAAATCTAGACAATTGAAGTAGTCTCTAGCCCCTATTCAAAATGAGGACCTAGAAACTTCGACTTCCTATTCGACGCATGCTCTCGCAAGAAGTAATTGCCATAAGAGAATTGGAGGTTTTGATTGTCCATCTTAGATTCCATAGAAGCTTGAGGTACATGACTTTTGCCCAATGATGCTATAGTTAAAGACAGAAGGAGAAATTCCACAGAAGGAAGGCGTTGAAGATGAATCAACGACCAGCAATCATGCATACATGGTCACAAGTGAGGAAGGCCAATCGAAAGAAATGTCAAACTATGCCAAGATGAAAAGGCTGTCATCGACATTCAAACATCATCAGGAGTCAGCAAATACAAACTTTGGAGAAGAGTAATTTGGTATCGTTTCCAATACTCCCCCTCTTTGAATTCACTTTTGACATATTCCCCTATTGACAGGAAACATAGGATTCAAGAGCCAAATTTGATGGTTAGGCAAATCAATATTGGCCAAGCTAGTACATGGAAATGACCTACATCAAATTCACCTTGGCTTCGTGTAAAAAGACATGTCATCCAGGAGCCAATTCAAAGAATAATTGACCAAATTAATGAAGCAAGAGACATAGGACTTTGTGTCCCCCTTCTCACTTCAAGTTCACCCAATCATCTGCAAACCAGTGAAGGGTAAAGTTGTATCGATTCCAGTTATTCGACTCTTGAAAGAGTTCATGACTAACACATTCCCTCTTGTTTGTTGCAGGATCACCTGACTGTCAAAAGCAAGGATAATGAATCAATGAGAATCACGTCTTGTTTGTTGCAGGATTACTTGATTGTCAAAAACAAAGATAACAAATCAATGAGAGGCATGAAACTCTCCCAAGCAAAATGGTGTCTCAAGTAATGCCAAAGCAAATGACAGAAAATCTTCATACCTCAACTCATATTTTAATTTTGGCCAAACTAATTGATCTACTTGTACATCTTCTCTTCTGCAAAGGCAAAAACAGAGATGCCCGATCAGATTCCCAATCATTGGCTGATCATTCATGTGTCATATCCCTAATCAATAGGGACAACCATCGACACCCATTTGCGAATAACCCTTTTGATGTTCAAAATTTAACATATTTGGAAACACCATTATGTTAACTCCTAAAGTTGTCAATAGGGTCTTTTTTGAGTCAAAACCATTCACTTGTTTTGAAGAGTTCAAACTCCATCATATTCAAAATGTTGCATGTCATTTCCGGATGTGCATGATGATTTTGTCTGTCTAAGTCACTGATTCCACTGAGGATTATTAGAATAGACAGCTAAGTGAAGAATACAAGATTGATTGAGCATGCTGGATGAGGCGCGTCAGAATGATGAAAGGCAAGCCATATCCTACACACAATCCCCCCATCTATACACTTGTGAGATGAGTGCAGAAGATTCCATGGCTGCAGGGTAAAGAGTTCTCTCGCGAATGGTACGATAACCAAAATAGTGAGAGGCATTTCCATTGCTCACCCCATTGAGCCCCATACACCGATGAAATTTCTCTATCCCCGTCAAGAACCACCCCACACCGGGGCAAGATCGGAAGGCGAAACAAGCATCACAAGGTGAGAAGAGAGATAGAAATTTTCTTGCTCGCACTTGCATCAATCTTTGGGTGTCTTTATTGCATATGAACACTCGCATTAATTTAAGTGCCCTAGAGTCATGAAGAGCAATTCTTTCTTTACGCACTTGTATCTATTGTACAACTCAATTGAGTTTGTAATTCACCCTCACATGGAGGCAAAGCAGAAGTTACTATTGCCATTTGAGTAGCATAATAGAAGTGCCGACAAAAGATGAAGACTCAATAGTCTAACAAAGGCGTTTGCTTGAACTTGTCAAGATCAGCTCTCAAGCAACAAGAATGAAAAAACATGGGCATAAAAAAACAATGTACCTGGTAAAAGCAAGGTTAATGCCCATAAATGAAGAACTGGAATAAAAAATAGGGGCATGAAAAAAGTAGTGTGCTTGGTAAAAGCAAGACCAATGCCCCCCAGTCAAAAATACAGCCAAGAAAAAGTTGTTGTTGTGGTCCATAGAACCTCCATCTGACAAGTGAGAAAGACTAGTGACAAATGCCAAGACAATCACCAACTCTCACCCTCTTACATGTGAGCCAAGTCTACGTTACATCCCATTGTAAAAGTCTCTTCGACTAGGGGCACTTCAATTAACGTAGGATTTCATATGTCATAAGCATCGCTCGAAGAAGTACGAGCAAGATTACTCTATCTCTTTTCGCAAGGTTCTTGACTTGTAAACCCGGAGATGATCGTGCGGCATTTTCGTTCATGAGCCTTGACCTTGATGGTCCCATTTGATGAGCTATTGACCAAGACTTCATCACAATTTCAACAAAGACCTCTCACATTGGTAAAGTCGTACCGTTTGCGAGAATACTCGGACCCCTCGCCGACATGATGACGGTGAGATAGTGTGGTCCTTATAAATCCTGCATCAATGGTCGGATAGCCTTTTCCATGAGAGTGAGTGAAAAGTCCTTTCGATCGAAAGTCCCTCATCTAGCATGCTTAAGACATCTACATTCTAAATGAAGGATGTCTTTCAAAATCTTCTCCAATGGAAGTCAAATGATGCAAAACTGACAAAATTATCATGCATGAATCACATTTGAACTCATGAATTTACAGCATACTGTGCAAATAGCAGACATACTCTTAGAGGTCAGAGATATTGTTAGGTAAGCATATCTCTATCCCCATTTGTCTTAAAGTACCTACCACTGTCCAGGTACTCTCTTCTTGACACTCGACCTATTCGAGTCGTCCCTTGAGTTTGGGTGCTTGCAATTGTCTCAGTATCCCATTGTCTTTGAGTACTCACCACTTGCCGGGTACTCCCTCTTAACGACACTCGACATGTTCGAGTTGTCCCAAGAGTATTGATATTTGTGACTAACCAAGTATCCCTTTATTGTTGTATCCTTTTATTTTTAGGATACTCATTGTCATTGAGTACCGGCCACCGTTCGGTATCCGACTTGTTTAGTTGTCATAGCTATTGAATACCTATCCAATTTACCATTGAAGTATCCCATTTTGTCTTGAGTACCGGCCATTGTTGGATACTCCCTTTTCATGACACTCGACATGCCCGAGTTGTCCCCAAATGATATAGTAGCCATTCAAGCATTCCATCGTGTTGTGCATTGTGGTTACCCAGGTATGCTCTTTATCATCACTTGGACTTGGCCGAGTGGTCCTAAATCATATCATTAAATACTTGTGTTCATCCAAGTATTCCAGTACTTTGTACACCTGTGGTTACCCAGGTGTTTCAGCCTTTTTGGGTGCCTGTGGCCATCCAGGTAAGCCTTGTGCTACATTCAAGTTTATATTACCAGGAGGTGCGAGACCTTCATGAATATCCAAAGTACGTCCTCGATATTCCCAATTACCAGGAGGTGAGAGACCTTCACGAATATCCGAGGCACGTCCTCGATATTCCCAATTACCAGGAGGTGAGAGACCTTCACGAATATCCCAGGTACGTCCTCGATATTCCCATTTACTAGGAGGTGAGAGACCTTCACGAGTATGCGGGGCACGCCCTCGATATTCCCATTACCGGGAGGTGAGAGACCTTCATGAATATGCGAGGCACGCCCTCAATATTCCCAATTACCAGGAGGTGAGAGACCTTCATGAATATCCAAGGTACGTCCTCGATATTCCCAATTACCAGGAGGTGAGAGACCTTCATGAATATCCCAGGTACATCCTTGATATTCCCAATTACCAGGAGGTGAGAGACCTTCATGAATATCCAAGGTACGTCCTCGATATTCCCAACTACCAGGAGGTGAGAGACCTTCATGAATATGCGAGACACGTCCTCGATATTCCCAATTACCAGGAGGTGAGAGACCTTCATGAATATCCAAGGTACGTCCTCGATATTCCCAATTACCAGGAGGTGAGAGACCTTCATGAATATCCAAGGTACGTCCTCGATATTCCCAATTACCAGGAGGTGAGAGACCTTCATGAATATCCAAGGTACGTCCTCGATATTCCCAATTACCAGGAGGTGAGAGACCTTCACGAATATCCAGGTACGTCCTCGATATTCCCAATTACTAGGAGGTGAGAGACCTTCACGAATATCCGAATACGTTCCTCGATATTCCCCTATTACCAAGAGGTGAGGTGAGAGACCTTCACGAATATCTCAGGTACGTCCTCGATATTCCCAATTACCAGGAGGTGAGAGACCTTCATGAATATGCGAGGCACGTCCTCGATATTCCCAATTACCAGGAGGTGAGAGACCTTCATGAATATGCGAGGCACGTCCTCGATATTCCCCTTTACCAGGAGGTGAGAGACCTTCATGAATATGCGAGGCATGTCCTCGATATTCCCAATTCCTAGGAGGTGAGAGACCTTCAGGAATATGCGAGGTACGTCCTCGATATTCCCAATTACCAGGAGGTGAGAGACCTTTATGAATATCAAGGTACGTCCTCGATATTCCCAATTACCAGGAGGTGGGAGACCTTCATGAATATGCGAGGTACGTCTTCGATATTCCCAATTACCAGGAGGTGAGAGACCTTCATGAATATCAAATATCCCGTCCTCGATATTCCCAACTACTAGGAGGTGAGAGACCTTCATGAATATGCAAGACCCATCCTCGATATTCTCAATTACCGGAGGTGAGAGACCTTCATGAATATCCAAGGTATGTCCTCGATATTCTTCCTTTGTGAATATCCAAGTATCTCAAAGAGTTTGTACCGTGATCGTCCAGGTACCCTTCGATACTTGTGATCATCCGGGTATCCCCAAAGAGTTTGTACACGTGATCGTCAGTACCCCTTCGATACTTGTGATCATCCAAGTATCCCCAAAGAGTTTGTACCGTGATCGTCCGAGTACTACCCCCTTCGATACTTGTGATCATCCAAGTATCCCCAAGAGTTTGTATTTGTGATCATCCAAGTACTATCTCCCAACAAAGGCGAAGAAATCTCCCCGTGACCGAAGAAAGGTCGGAAAAGCATCTCCCGTCAAGGCGACCGAAGAAAGGTTCGGGTCCTAGACAAACCAACTTATTGCTCTAATAGGCGACCGAAGAAAGGTTCGGGTCCTGGAAAAGCAATTCCCCGTCAAGGCGACCGAAGAAAGGTTCGGGTCCTAGACAAACCAACTTATTGCTCTAACAGGCGACCGAAGAAAGGTTCGGGTCCTGGAAAAGCAATTCCCCGTCAAGGCGATTGAAGAAAGGCTCGGGTCCTAGACAAACCACTTATTGCTTTAATAGGCGACCAAAGAATGGTTCGGGTCCTAGAAGGCAATTCCCTGTCAAGGCGACCGAAGAAAGGTTCGGGTCCTAGACAAACCACTTATTACTTTAATAGGCGACCGAAAAATGATTCGAGTCTTGGAAAGGCAATTCCCTGTCAAGGCGACCGAAGAAAGGTTCGGGTCCTAAACAAATCAAGCAATCTCCTCATGCAACCTCCTCATCAGGTAAGATGATGCCTTGATACTTGCCAAAACTCGGGGTTCACACCCTATCTCACTCACTCCCGATAAGTAACTACGGGTATCTTCTTATCTGTCTTAGTATATGTAATGTTATATTGCTCTTTTTTTCTGCATAGGATAATAGGTCCAAATAAAGATATAATCTATTGCATATGTATGGAGACAAAATTTAGACATCAGTTTGTCTTTGAATGCAACCTCGCGAACTCACCTTCAAAGAGGGGGCACTGCTGACACCTAAAATTTTGATTAGGTTAATTAATTAGGTCTTAATTTTTTTTTATTTTTTATTTTTTTTTAGATAATAAATAACAAAAACAAAAACAAACAAAACAAATAACAAAAAAACAAAAAAACAAATAAAAAAAGAAAAAGCAAAAAGCAAAAAGCAGCCCCCCTTTTCTTCACGTGGGCTCGTTCCCTTTCCCCCCCCCCCCCCTTCTTCTTCTTCTTCTTCTTCTTCTTCTTCTCCTCTTCCCTTTCATCTCACGCAACTCACGCGCGCTCAAGGGCAGCCTACGGCCGAGGAGAGGCCGGAGGTCGGCCGCCGAAGGAGAGGACAACGTGCCGCATGCGCCTTCAATGCGAGGCGCCTTTAATGCTCGAGATGAGACGTCGGTTGGGCCGCCGGGAGTTCCGGTCGGGTGTGCGGGACCGACGGCCGAACCTCCGTCGACCGGACCTCCTCGCCTATAAATAGGAGGGCACCTCCGTCGACGAAAGGGATCGCAAGCTTGGAGATCTTCCCCCGAGAGACTTCGGGGGAGGAATCGACGAGCGAGTGAGAGAGAGCTCGAGTTGTGAGCTCGCCCACCCTCCACCGAGAGACTTCGGGGAAGGCCGGCGGCGAACAACCGAGAGGTCGATCCGGTCGGTGGAGGCTCGGATCGGCCCGAGTGAGAGGAAACCGGAGTAAAGGGGAAGATCGAGCGTGAGGGGGTTGAACGAGGTCCGATCCGGAAGGAGAGAAGGTCGAGATCCGGGCGTAGGAGCTGGAAACCCGCCGTCCGAGTCGCCCGAGCCGGAGCCGCCGCCGTCGTGTGGCCGAGCACCCGGTCCGACGCCGTCAAACCGTATTGTCGCCCTCACGCCCGCCGTTGCTGTTTTCCCGACGCCGTCAGGTTTAAGGGGCCGCCGTTATCGCCACAAGCCGTGCCGCCGTGCCGTGCCAACGCGAGAGCGGTGACAATAGATCCCGCCCACGCCATACCCATTTGCTCGAAGCTTTGACCGTCGTTGCCGCCGTCGCCACCGCGCACCTCAGCCTTCCCCTCTCCGGCGCCGCGAATCGAGAACCCTAGGGTTCTCGATTTTCCGGGTTGCGGCCTCGGGTCAGTGGGTCAGACCCGGGGCTACGAGTCGGGTAGGGTTTCTCCGTAGTTTGGGGGGCGGCGGAAACCGGGTCGGGTTTCGGGTCGGATCCTGGTAGGGTTCCTCGCGGGAACCGGGCCGGTCGACGGGTTGGGCGTGGATCTTGACCGGGTAGGGTTCCGGTCCCGGGGGCAAGCGGGCTTGGACGCAAGTGGGCCGGTCTCACGCGGATAGGGACTCCTTTTGTTCCTTGGGCTTTGATTAAAAATTTTGGGCCGGGCTTGTATTAAAAGAAAAAAGCAAAAAAATCCGAGTCGGGCCCGCAACGCGGATCCGACCCGGGTCGGTTTTTTATTTTATTATTTTAATATAAATAATAAATATTTTATTTTCAAAAAAAAAATCAAAAAGTGTTTTCTTTTCAAAAAAATATTAAAAAAATGTTTTAATTTCCAGAAAATCGAAAAATATTAAAAATTGTTGAAAAATGTTTTATTTTCTAAAAAAAATCGAGAAAAATCAAAAAATAATTTATTTTCCAAAAATATCAAAAAAATATTAAAAAATATTTTATTTTTCGAAAAATAAAAAAAATCAAAATTTTTTTCATATTTTCCAAAAAAAGCAAAAAATTCAGAAAAAAGCCAAAAAGACTTGTATTTTTCCAAAAAAAATACCAAAAAACCCCAAAAAATCCCTTTTGTGTCCAAAAAATTAGAAAATGACTCAAAAAAAATGTTTTTCCTCCCAAAAATGCATGGAAAATCTCTCAAACATCCAAAAAAGCCTTAGGGTTTAAACAAGATTAGGTACCGAAAGGGCATTAGTGATTAACTAGTGTAATCAAGTCCCCGATCCTAATTTCTCTGGTTGCGCAGGAGCGAGTATTTCTCCCGATACTTTGCTTGGGTTTCTAATCGACCCACTCCAAATCGATTAGTGGCGACTCCATTTTAAAAATTGATTTATAGGTTAAAAACTCAAACTATTAAAGTCGTGAATTGGTGGACTTGGGAGAGTCCGGGCATAATAATTTCAGCCGAGCCATTAGCCTCCTTAGGCGCTCGTACCCGATCGCGGGCACCCGAAAAAAAAGAGGTCGCGACAGAATGTAAAAAAAAAAATCTGAAACATATTGTCGCAAGGTAGGAGAAAACGAGAAACGATGAATATTGAGTCCCTAACGACTTTTTCGAACTTCTAATACCGGGGATCTATGAACTCCCTCCTAGGTCATGACCCAATTAAGTCGTAAGCTTCGCCGGGACAAGTAAGCCACATGGAATTGGTAGCACTCTGCGGACGGAGGAAATTGAACTTGCGATATGGAGTCACACGCCCAAGCCCATCTCTATACCAATCGTACATCTTAAAGCTGGTATCTTCGAAGTTAAGTCTATGTATTTGATGGAAGAATGAATTTATCACTCCCCAAATGTAATAATTTTTCATTTGTCGTAACATTTTCAAATTTACTATCGCATTTAATTGATTTAAATGAACTTGGACCGAACGTGGTTTAAGCAGTTCGGACATCACACTCCTTCATCCAATTATCATCCGATTCCCAAGAAATTTGAAAACCAGATTATGTGGAAGATCTTCGTAAATAATGGAGTTGGACTTAAAACGGCCAACCAAGGTAAGGTGGAGAATTTGTTGTTGAGACGAGCCGTCTTACTGTAAGAAATTAGAAGCAAGTTATATTATCTTGGGGCAAATTCTAGCAAATAAGCAACCAGTAATTCCATAAAATATAGATGTAAAAAAAAAAAAATACCGAATTGCTATACAAAACTTTTGTTAAACACATGAAAGGATAGATCGATCACATAAGACCATTGTTGACATTTCTAAAATTTTAAATGGTAAATGATTTCATGGTTTAACTTAAGTTGCTATAATACTCCTCATCAAACCATAGACTTTTTCCTGAGATTTAAGCATGAATATACATAATATGGAAAGAAGGGCCTTAAAATAATTGAATTTAGAATTTCGTGATTTGATATTATGTAAAATTTGGTGTGGCTACAACCATTTATTTTAAAAGCTTAAGCTACTAAATAAAGATGTAGCTCGATATTTTATGATTACAACATATGACATCTCTAATCTCAACCTGAATAATGCACCTTTTTTTATCATGACTGGATGGAGATCTAGTTAGATACTTGAAAGTTGGCTTGAGATACCATCTTCAGTGTACAAGAATTATAAAAGAAAAAACTTATGCGGGATTATGTGTTTCAATTTAAGTTGAGTAAATCAATTTTAAGTATGAAATTTTAGATATCTAATTATCCAAAGAGACTGAATAACTTGAACAATTATGTAAAATCATAACCGTAAACGCTTCAGCTGCTACCATCTATATTATAATATTTTAAATAGTTGAAGATAGAAATAAATAGAAAAGAATATTTAAATAGTTTATTCAAATGTCTTATATTCGAGACGTAGTTCTCGTTATGGGTGATTTAGTCATATCGTTTCTTAGCTGTGGATCCTACGTATTCAAATGGTGACAATAACATCGCTCCAACAGCTGTACTACAGCTGTTCATCATAAGCTAAGGTGCTCTGCTTTTTTGGTGGGAAAGAAATAGATAATGTGCGCACATCTCCCCATAAATCTTGTCAACTTCCTATAGTGGGACAAATAGATTATGTTTCCATATTAGCACGTGCATACTTCATCATCGTTTACACGCGTTTGGATAAATTTGGGGCACTCAAAACTTTCACAATATACAAATATTGACACAAATATCCATGGGCTTTAATTAAATATTAATTTCTTAATATGACGAGATGTAGTTTCATTTTGCCTCATAGCATAATAAGAATCTTTTCTTTCAACGAGCATTCTATTTCGAATCTTTTCTTTTAACGAACATTCTATTTCGTCAACATCCAATCAGACCAACTTGTTCATTATAAACAAAATGGTTCCAAAACTAAACCAGCATCATAGACAGCTTAAATGTTCATGTGTCGACAATATCTAAGACTCTTCATAGTAAAGCGAAAAGAAAGACAGAGTGAAACTATAACAATGCTATGTCAAGACAAAGTCACAATGTGATAAAAGTGTGCTTGACAGACCATTCCGTAAGATTTTTATGGTCTAGTTCGTCTGCTGGCATGGAAGGAAGAGGCGCCATAACTGTCATTAGTCGATTGTTCACTAGTCTCTAGTATCACCAAAATTTTGTTCATCTTAGACGATTGAGTATATTATGCAGAGGCCAAAGAGAGTAAGGCTTAGTGTGACCTTAGATGACCAAAGAGTGTAGTAACCACAGAGAATGGTCAAAAACTTAAATGCATTTCATACTAAGAAAGGTGAGGTGCAAACATTCAATCACTAATACCTCGGTTTGGATAACAAACCGTGCAAATCTATCGCGTAGAAAAATGAATGGATGATAAATCCTTTTCACAGAACGCCTACTTCAGGAAAATGGCGAACGATTGAGTAAAATCTTTGGGGGCATTATCTGGCCATCCCAAGTATGGTTGTGACGGGCACCACAGAAAGTTTCCCTAGTTCTCTTTGGTCTCTAGCAACAAAAGACAATGACAAACGACAGAATAGGTGCCGCCTCTAATGAACTTATGGGGACAAGTTTGTCGCCTCCCAATGTGGGTACTCATTCATCTTAAGAATATATATATATATATATATGGTCCATTTAAGCTAGTTTCAATCTGAGGGAGTTCTTATCTCTGTGTTCCGGAAGGTTAACGTAGGTGGAAAGAACATAGGTCAACACATATGTCAATCATTGAAATATTTATTTGTCAACTTGACGATTTCTTAAAGGTTTTTTAAATTAGGAATTAAAATGAACTCTTTCAAGACTAACTCGTATTGTTTCTGTATTTCTTTATCCATTATTTATTTATTTATTTATTTATTCTAGGCAAAATAGTAACTGGAAACCTATCAGTTTGGCCAGTAGCATAGATTCACTTATAAATATTTCTGTGGGATATTTACAAGCTTATCGCTTGTGGCTATTATCTTAACCTTTTATTCTTATTCTCTGTATTTGATTTTTGTTAGCTATACCTCAAATCACCTTATTTTTTTAGGGATTGAACTTGTGGACGATTAAGGTTATTGGAGATTATAGAAACATTTATTTTTTTAGAAATTTTTTAATTTGAAGATATTTTCTCATTGTAGGATGATGATCTATATATATATATTTAAGAGAGAGGCAGCCAAAATGGGTTCTCAATATATAATAAGGTGATAGATTTAGTCGTGACTATTGGTGAAAGAGACTATACGCCAATTAATTTTGCAAAACCCTGTCATTGATGTTGACCAGAGAATTATTTAATCAAACGTGCCTGAAATAGAGCTGACCAAAACCTGAAAATTCTCCCAGGGTGCAATGACTTACTATAACCACGTTGATCACTGTAAAAGCTCCCAAGATCGACGAGGTTATCCATGAAAAATTAAATGAGAAAATTATCCAAAAAGTCTTATACCTATTGCATTTTTACTAATTCAGTTCTAAACATTTTCACATCTTACCAATTGAGTCCATCTAGCCAATTTTTGTCAAAAATTATTGACATAGATGGCTGGCATTGACGTTGTAATTTTTAATAATATTTTGAATTTTTTAAAGATTTTTTCTCTTCTTTTTTTTTTTTTTTTTTTTATAGTTTTTTCCTAGTTTTTGAGCAAAGGCTGACCAGGGTTGCTAGCCAACCTTCACTGGCCACAGGGAAGGGTTGGCAACCCTCGCTGGCTATAGGTGAGGGCTAGCTGACCCTCGTCAGCCCTAGGTGAGGGCATTGGGCCCCTTATCAGCTCTAGGCGAGGGCTCACCTACCCTTGTTGGCCCTGAGCGAGAGCTCTAAGTGATGCCACTGCCCTTGCCTGGGGCTGTCGAGCCCTCACCTGGGGTTAACGAGGGTCGGCCAGCCCTCACCTGTGGCCGATGATAGTCGGCCAGCCACCCTCACCAGCCAAACCCCAAACCCCCAAAAAAAATCAAAGAAAAAAACTTAAAAATTCAAAAAATAATGAAAATATCATTAACATATTATTAAAAATATGTCACGTCAACATCAACTGTCTACATTAATAAATTCTGGCTAAAATTGGCCGGATGAACTCAATTAGTAAAAAATGAAAAAATTTAGGACTAAATTGGTAAAATTGAAAGGTTTATAATTAAATTGGCAAAAGTGTAAAAAGTTTACGACTTTTTTTGGACACTTTTCTCAAAATTAAATCCCGACTGTAAATAAAATATAAAGAATAGAAACTTGTATCTTGGCTTTTGCATACTTAAATGCACCATCACATCAATGCACGTGCCAAAAGAGGGAAAACCATTGTTTATGAATATGTGGATATCGGATAAAGAACATCAACTGTCTGAAGTAGTATGCCCCGACAAGTTGCATGGTTATTTAACTGGAAAATTATGGATATACTAACCTGCATGAGAGCTGATTACTGGGATATGTCCGTAGCAACTAATTGTAAAATACCAGAAAAATTGAATATAACGAGGAATATGCATTTCTAGTTTTAGTAATTCCACTAAACGAAATACCTAACAACATCGGATGCTAAGCTCGTGCAAGGTAATAACCCATCATGTTGATAGTTCATGCGTAACCAAGACAGATGAAAGATAAACACATCCGTGCACAATTGATTCGGACTTATTGTTTTCTTTTTTACTTGTAAATTTGCAACGCTCACATTTGATTTTTTTAGGGGTGAAACTTTCAAAACCCTATTCCAACGTACGAATATTGATATTATAATGGTTTACAGTATTATTTTTTCCAAAATTAAACAGGATTTCTAATTTTTTTTATAAAAAAAAATAGAGGAAACGTAAAAAGTAGAAATAACAAATGATATCTTGAACTTTCCTGAATAGCATTTGTCCCTATGGTCGTGATAGTAGGTAAAACTGTCTTGCCTTATCGAGGGAGGGTGCACCGCTTGAGCTCTTGAAAATGGGCAAATTGACAGTGTTTCTTCTTCTTTTTTTTTTTTTTTTTTTTCAAGACAAAAGGAAAGATAATTCTCCAAAACCGAACGAACATTCAGCATCGATAAAGGCAAAGATAATCCTTCTACAGTCACTCGAGAAATTATTTTCCGGGGAGATGTACTCATTCAATGATAAAAATAGGTCTAAGTTATTTGAAATTATTACAAAATGAAAACTCAGGACACAGTTACAACCGGGGAATCATTCGTCAAGAGATCATCGCAAGTCCGATGGAAGTACATCAACCGAGCTCTCATAGATACCACTAGGCGGGCCATTATACTTGTGTTCCGGTCTCGACATAATATTATATTGCATCTCGATGACCGAAATGAAACGGGAAATGGGACCGAAGACTAATCTCTGTGTGTTCACATTTTCATCTAGAGAGGCAGAGAAATCTAATACAATCAATTATTCTACTATTATCGTATTTGTCCAACATAAATTAATGCGCGTTCGTTGAATGTCCTTTGGTCCAAAATCAGCCGCCCACTAAATTTCTATTACCAATATCTTAATCTTTCTCCAGTCTATATAAAACTAACAAAAAGAACATACATATAAAGACATGAAAGGTGTAGTTCAACTAATCGTTTACCCCCGATGGAAATAGTACTAGACATTCCCCTTCTAAGATTTGCATGCTCAAAAAAGGAAAGTCAGTTAGATATGCCCTAAACACAAACCTTAGACATCCCCACGTCGAAGCATAAGTAGTATGAAGACACAAAGCTGCGTCACATGACAACCTTACGTTTTTCTTCGAACGAACGTGAATAAGACCAGAATATGCAGGTTTATAAAATGTCTCTTCGAACCTAGGGTTTGTTCATATCTGCCATTTGGTCCTAAGGGGGAGAGAATAACGAGAATAGCCAAACTTCAAGGCCCTACAAGTTTCACAAATTGCATTTTTGTAGAAACTCTTGATACCTACGTCTCGTCAATTCACTGCCCACTGTAATGGTCCCTCGACGAATCACTCTCAGGCGATAACACACAATTGCAACCCACATTTCAATGTAATGCATCTATCGCTAAAAATTCTATGGACTATTGGTAGCGTATGATCTCATCATGTGAAGTAATTTATGTGTTATCGATTCTCTATCCAAGTGGAAAAGTTCCTTATCACAATAGAAAGAAGAGCAAACTTTTTCAAATTTCAAACTTGGCGTTAACTTTGGAGAAAATAAAGTAGATGTTTATTCAGATATATAGGGACTTAATTAAACTATCGTTTCTTAAGAGCATATGACTGACCAAGGCCAGTTCACATCACCGGCCAAAACCACTTTACGTAACTTTTCACATTGCAGACGTCTAACTTCGAATTAAATTAACGGGAGTAATGATACAGGATAAAAAAAGATCTACTCTTCCTATATAATCACTAGGGTGGTAATGAAAAAAAGTCAAGCTACTAGAACTTGACTCAACAGCTCTTTCAACTCAGATCATTTAATCGAGTTTTGATTGGGTTAAAATAGCTTCAGTGTCAAATGAAGTTAAGTTTCAATTCATAGTAATTAACTCCAGTGGGTTTTAGTCTAATCAGATAATTAATTTTAGTAGTTTAGATAATTTAGGTTTGTCAATCTAAACTTAAGGCAAATAATGTTTTTGAGAGTCCATTGCGGGCCTCCCAATTTATCGACTGCCAGAATGGACGCTCTTGGATTAAACATCCTTTGAAAGAAAAGATAGGTTAGCTAGTACGAAGATCTTGCGCATTTGGTAAAGATTTTCTTCCACGCGTTGAATTGTTTCGAGAAATTGTGGAACAAATATCCACCCATCCAAAAGTTTAAGATAAGAGATGTAAAAAATTCAACTTATTATTTGATCTCCGTTCTACTTTCAAGGATGAAAACTTGCAGTACAGTGCATGGGATAAGGACTGCAACTAATTCTGTCCCAAGGATCAGTGGATCGCAAAACAATGCTTCTTTGGAGGGGATCGATACATCTGGAAATGGGTAGTTGGAGATGCGTGCACTGTGTTTTGTCAATCAAGCACGTGAGTTTATCCAAACCCAAGAGCTCCAGGACAGTGCACGTGATAAGGACTGAAAAGGACGGCTAATTTAACCTAGAAGCATTTTATTGGAAACTTATAGATAGTTTAATTTAAAGGACCGTTAATATCGACAATCAATGAATATAATCAGACATCTGGAAGGATATAATTCTATAAGAGATACTGTATATTTTTTGCAACAGTAGAAATTAACAAAGGCAACTTGTAAAGAAACAACTCTTGTCAGAAGATAAGGCTTTGAAATTAGACACGCAGGGGGAGAAACAATCATATTTTTGTTGTCCACTTGTCGTTAATCCGACAGAACAATTGTGGCCATCTACAGATCGTGACTCCTGACGACCTTGAAGCAGCCGCCAGGCCACATATAAAAATTCAACCGAATGGACTAATAAACCCCGAGTCATGAACCCTAGGTGCTCAAGGATCCAGGTGAATTTGGAATGCACCGACACCCAGTCCATGAAATAAAACAACCCCATGCAAACTGGGTTTTTAAATTATCCGATTCGGGAAGAAAACAAATATTCGTGGAGATATGCTTTGAAGCCTTGAAGTTTGTCATTCTATTTCATATAATTAACTGGAATTTTCTAATAGGGTTCTGTGATGTATCTTCTCTTTTTAACTGTGTTAGTGATCTTATGCAAGCAGGCATCCCTCTATATCCCCACCCATATATGCAGGTATATATTGGGAATGAAAGTAGTAACAAGATAGCTAGGTAATTATGTAACTCTCCAGTGGAAAAGACCAGTTCTTCACCATATGATTCACGTCAAACGAATGTATATGGATCAAGGGTAAATGGACATGATAGTATTGATGAAGCCATTATTTATTCAGCATATTTTTTTTTCTCGTTTTGTTCCATGACAATAAATCTTCAAATGGATTCCCATTCCAAGTGTCTCTCTAATTGTTTGCATTGCTACGAAAGAGAATAGTTTTAATCGGCGATAGTGAATGACAACCGGTGGGTAGCGACTAACAACCGAAGAATGGTGGTGGAGTTTGGGCTACCGCCAACAAAGTCCGATGGCCGGTGACCATCTCTGGTGACCATCTCTGGTGACCAATCACCAGCACTTGCCAACAAGCAGCAGAGGTTGGCAACCGCTGACTTCGGCTGGGGGAGGTGGCGGTGATGGGTAGTGGAATTGAGTTTTGGTAGTTTTGGGGTTTATAAAAATGTGAAATGAAATCACAATTCTCTATAGCTAGACAATCGAAAATGCATGCTTGAAAATTATTGACAAATGAATAGCCCTATCACCAATGCACCAAGTTCGAAGCTTCTCTAAAATCTTGCTTGTCATGAGATGATGGCGACAAAAGATTTCCCCTAATAATAGCGAACTGTTCGAACGCAAATTTCCTTAAAGTAGCATATATACTTCAAGCTGCAGAACTAAGAGCTGCTCCACCGAAGTGTACGCACTTAGGTTTCTTGGCTGTAATTAAATTATCTTCACGTGGACTCCAATTTCTATTAAATAACACAAGTTACAGGAGAGCAAACAACAGGTGAATCGCCATTACTAAATCATATAAGGTCTCTTTAATTCTTTAAAGGAACTTAGGTCGAGCCTTTATACCTGGCCTGATATGTAAATTATCACTCTAAAATCCGGAGTTCCGCTCGTGACTCTCATTGTCACGCCCTGAATCCCAAGACACGTGAACAACCCGCCATGGTCATGTATATGCGACATTCCTAGGTAGTGTCGCCGACTCCATTCAATTATTATGTGCATGCGGAACGTGGTAAGAAACCCCTGACAAAACATATGGGATAGGACAGTAGGAAAATAAATTCAAAATCAAACCAACCTATTTTCATATATCATCAATCCAAGGTTTACATACACCAACAAGATCCAGAGACTATATGTACCAAAAATGGGTCAGAGTTTACGTGCATAAAAAATGGTCAGTCTACACAACATGGATCGGTCCACCAAAAAGAGGAACGGTCCTATGACTACTAATTGGCCTCGTTTGTCGATCCCACATCTTCCACATCTGACTGCACTGGGTCCGGAGACAGTGGGTTGTCTACCCTACCATCAGGAAGGTTAGCTACACCTTCACCCAAAATAGCATCCACCACATCCAGTGGAATATCAAAATTATCGAGTGGACCAATCCTAAAGCCATTAGCCCCAAAACGGAACCATGCCCTAAACCTATGTGGTACCCTAACATCCTTAGTCTCTTGAATCCATAAGGTGGTCCTGATCAGCTCGTAGACCCAACGGCTCCCAAGATCAAGAAAGTTGTGCACCTGCTCGATGATCTGCACTAGGATGCCATTTTTCTCCGGAGGTCCTATCATCTACGGTCTTGTAATATTTTTCCACAACGGGGTGAGACATTGTCTCAGCAAGTTCACCTCTCCTAAACCCCTATTAGAAAGAAAATACGCCCAAGAGTGGTCTAGCCACACATTATAGAAGACTTACCTCGCCTTATTGCCTTCCTGCAGATTAGTACAATTCATATCGCTCAATCACAGGTAGTAATAAAAACTTAAATCATTGAAACACGACCAATTTCACATGATGAACAATCACAACAAGCGTTCCAATCATTAATCACTGCCACACAAGGGCATAGACAACTTGCAGTTCGACTATCTACTGACATTAATGCCAGGCATCGCCTCCCCCCCTTGGAGCGCGACTTCGTCACCCTGTCGACGGCATTCCCGAAGGAGCATGGGTCCAGTTGGCCTAGCCTCTACTGCGACCCGAGCCACGTCACTCTATTGACGGCATTTCTAGAAGAATAAATGTCTAGTTGGCCTAGCCACTACTGCGACCGAGCCTTTCAACCAGCACACGACAATTCAATACTGATCCCTGGATACTTTACATTTCACTCATATACTCCGATTATGATATTAACCATTAAAAATCCAATTTCAATACCAAACCCGTTGGGATTTTCTGGATAAAATTCATATTTTTCACCATCAACACTCAATTTGCATTATCCACTCATCAAATTCAAATTCTAAATACACAGCAGCGATCAGCACGAAATTCTGAGCAATTGAGGTCAAAAATAATTTTCCGATTTTTTTAAAATAATAATATTTTAATATTTTTCCGAATTTAATCTATTATTAAATAATCCGATAATTTTGAAACATTTATTTAAATCATAAATAAGTTCCTTTAAGTCACATCAAGGCTTCTATTAAAATAAACCTACTAAACTTTAAACTAAACATACTTTAACTTAGTTAAACCACCTTAATCTAATCCACAACTAAATAAACTAATCTAACCACCTGTTTTCAATCAGCCTAAGCTAAACACACTTAAGGCATCATTAACCCTCTAATCGAGATTTAGTGAGGTAAACTCACTCAAATGACGAGCCGAGCGAACCAAAATGACGGGGACGCCGAGGGGAATGACTTTCCTCAAAGTGGGCCAAGCGTCCGGGGTCGGGAAACCGACCAAAACGGGCCAAAACCAAGCTGTGATACCCACAAAAACCAACTTCAGGTTGAGGTCGGATGGAGGTGGTTTGGCGGCTGATTGGGCGGAGGAACGGCGAAGGAGGACCGGCGGTGACTTGCACGAGCTCTCGGAGAGCTGGGCGGTGGCTCACGGCTACGATGGAGACTCCGACGAAGATGAACAGTGGCTGGGACAGCTTGGTCGACGTGATGGAGGCTTGGGTGGACGGAGGGGAAGCGGCGAAGGGGCGGCGTTGAGCAAGCGAGCGGACGAGCGGCGCTGGCAACGGCGACGGTGACGTGCGGCCGCGAGCAGGCGACCGAGCGGGCGAAGGGGGCGATGTCGGGCTGCCTGGTTCGAATGGTGCCACTCCTTCCTTCCCCCCAACCGGTTCCAAGCTTGAGGAGGAAGAAGATGATGGGACCTCTTCACTTTTTGGGGACCAATTAACACTTGTCACTTGTCATGCTCTCATTCAAATTGGGCCAAACTACCATGACATCATCCCATGTCATCTTCCACTCACTCAAATCCTCCACAACTTCTCCAATGGTTGCACTTTCATTTTCCGCAGTGGTCCAATTCTTGTACATCCAATTTCTTCAATTTTTCATTCAATTCTCTTCTAATTGAGTCCAATTAAAATCTAGAAAATCATCCCCCCATGATCCTAATAAGGTATGTGACATAATTGGGCTTCCAATTTCTAAATTCAATCCCAATTTTCACAGTTAAATTCAATTTGGTGCGATTTCAGCGCGCCTAATCCACTGAGTAGCTTTTGGGGAAATTTTCTTGCATCTGACCCGAGGGTGATCAGTTCCCAAGTCTAACACGTTAAAATTCCTTAATTGCTTCACTCAATAGACTAGTTCCCTCATGAGTGGCCAACTCTGAGAGACAAACTGCATGCACAGATGAATTGCCCAACTCAATTGACTAAAAATAAAGTTGAGAAAAATCAGGATGTCACAACTTTTCCCCCATTGTAAAAATTTTGTCATCGAAATTTAAACAATTACAGATCTTTAAGCAAGAAGGTAGGGGTACAATTGTCTTATCGGTTCTTCGGTCTCCCAAGTTGCTCCTTCAGTGCCGTGGTATTGCCAGACCACTTTGACCATTGGGATGGTCCTGGTGCACAGAACTTGCTCTTTGCGATCCACAATCTGAACCGAGCTTTCAACGTATGACATCTTGTCGTCCACGTTTAATTCCTCGAAATTTAGAATGTGAGTCGGGTTAGGTTCATACTTCCTCAACATCGACACGTGAAAGACGTCGTGCACTTGTGACAACTTCGGCGGCAGTGCAAGACGATACACTAGAGTCCCTATCCTTTCCAAAATCTCAAAGGGACCTATGTACCTCGGACTTAGTTTCCCCTTTCTACCAAAGTGCGAAGTACCTCTCATCAGTGACACCTTCAAAAAGACGTGCTCACCAACTTGGAACTCCAATGGCCTTCGATGCTTATCGACATAACTTTTCTAGCGGCTCTGAGCGGTCTTTAATCTGTTTCTGATAACTGCAACTGCCTCCACTGACTATTGAACCAACTCTGGACCGGTGATCTTTCTTTCCCCAACTTCATCCCAACACACTAGCATTCTGCATGCTCTACCATACAATGCTTCAAAAGGAGCCATCTAAATACTCTGCTGATAACTGTTGGTATAGGCAAACTTGACCAGATGAAGCTATTCCTCCCAACTTCCTTTGAAGTCCCAGCATGTCCTCAAGAGTCTGAATTGTCCGCTTAGACTGGCCATCAGTCTGCGGGTGATAGGCCATACTGTACTGCAGTTTCGTTCCTAAAGCGGATTGCAAGCTCTTCCAAAAAGTAGGGTGAACCTCGGGTCTCTGTCTGAAGTAATTGTAACCGGCACTCCATGCATACAAACTATCTAACATACATACAGATCTGTGAGTCTATCCAAACTCAAGTCCCTTCGAATTGCAATGAAGTGAGCCGATTTTGTTAGTCTATTAACTACTACCCAAATCGAATCATTTCCTCTCTGGCTCCTTGGTAGTCCCGTCACGAAGTCCATCGTGATATTCTCCCATTTCCATTATGGGATCTCAAGGGGTTGCAGAAGTCCTCCCGATTTGCAATGCTGAGCTTTCACCTACTGACACGTCAAACACTTGGCGACATGCTTGGCGATGTCCGTCTTCATGCCACACCACTAGTAGTGTTGACGCAGATTCTGATACATCTTGGTACTACTAGGATGAATGATGTAACTGCTACGATGCGCTTCTAATAAAATCTCATCTCTAAGATCCACATCGTTAGGTACAACCAATCGTCCCTGGAACCTCAATGTTCCATCCTCAGAAGTTTGAAAGTCAGCTTTCCTTTTCTCCACATCATTTTGCAAGATTTTCTTAACATCCGGATTTGTCTACTGAAGCGTTCTGATTCTGACCTACACTCCCTGCTCAATTCTAAGGGTGGCCATAAGATTTGAAAGGTGGCTTACCTCGAATTTGAAATATGAATCTCGTTCTCTCTCAATTAGACCCCATGCCTTGAGTACCATCTGAGCAACTGAAGACTTCCTACTTAGTGCATTGGCGGCCTTGTTCGCCTTTCTGGGGTGATACAAAATCTCACAATCATAGTCCTTTAGGAGCTCCATCCATCGACGTTGTCTCATATTCAACTCCTTTTGAGAGAATAAGTACTTGAGACTCTGATGGTCAGTGAAGATCTGGAATCTTTCTCCGCATAAATAATGCCTCCAAATCTTCAGGGTAAAGATGATCGCTGCAAGTTCTAAGTCATGCGTTGGATAATTCAACTCGTGAGGTCTCAACTAACGAGATGCATATGCAACAACCTTACCATGCTGCATCAATACACAACCCAATCCTTTAAATGACGCATCACTGTAGATCTCAAACCCTCCTGGACCAGATGGAATAGTAAGCACATGTGCAATAGTTAGCTTTTGCTTAAGCTCTTGGAAACTACTCTCGCACTTATCTATCCACACAAACTTTTATTCCTTCTTTAGTAGTCTTGTCATTGGCGATGCTAACATTGAAAACCCTTCGACAAACCGTCTGTAATACCCCACTAAACCCAGAAAACTTCTGATCTCTGTCACTGTTGTCGGTCTCGGCCAGTTGATCACTGCTTCAATCTTTGCTGGGTCCACTGAGATTCCTTCTCCGGAGATGATATGACCTAGGAAAGCCACACGAGTTAGCCAAAACTCACACTTACTAAACTTGGCGTATAGCTCGTGATCTCTCAAAGTTTGAAGCACTATTCTTAAGTGCCTTTCATGATCCTCAATACTCCTTGAGTACACCAGGATGTCGTCGATGAAAACAATTACGAATTGATCTAAGTACTCTTTGAACACACGGTTCATCAAATCCATGAAAGCAGCTGGGGCGTTCAGCAACCCAAACGGCATCACAGTAAACTCATAATGGCCATACCGAGTATGAAATGCCGACTTTGGTATGTCTTCCTTCTTGATTCTTAGCCAATGATACCCTGTCCTCAAGTTGATTATGAAAATATCGACGCTCCCTGAAGCTGATCAAACAAGTCATCGATCCTCGGCAATGGATACTTGTTATTGACTGTCATCTGATTGAGTTGACGATAGTCGATGCACAAGCGCAATGAACCATCATTCTTCTTCACGAATAGAACTGGTGCTCCCCAAGGTGATGTACTAGGATGAATAAATCCTTTATCTAATAACTCTTGCATTTGCACCTTTAGTTCCTTAAGTTCTGACAAGGCCATCTTGTAAGGAGCTTTAGAGATTAGCTCTGTCCCGGGGGCTAATTCAATCACAAACTCTATCTCTCTCTCTGGCGGCAAACCCGGTAACTCTCTCGGGAACACGTCTGAGAACTCTTGCACCACTGCGATATCTTTAATCTTCAACTCCTCCACTGTCTTGTCCACGACAGTCGCTAGGTAACCTTGGCAACCTTTATCTAGCAAGTGAGTTGCTTCGAGCGATGAGATTAAGGAAACCGAGGGTCCTCCTTCGAAACTCTCACCCTGTTAAACTGAATCGCCTTGCGATAACAGTCCATCTTAGCTCGTTGCATCAAAATCATACATGGTTAGGACTATCAAGTCTATCCTCCCCTTTCGCTCACCAATCACTAACTTGCAACCAAGACAACTCACTGTAGCTAACACATTGTCCTTCAACGGCGTAGATATGCTAATCACAAACATCAATAACTCAGGAATTAATTCTACCAACTTAACATATCTTTCAGCTATAAATGAATGAGAAGCTCTAGGATCAAATAAAGCATAAGCAAGTTGGTCGTTCAGTAAGACCATACATGTGATCACATTAGGCGCATCATCCGCCTGTCTTCTGATGATCGCATAAGCCCTTCCTTGAGCTGGAGGTCGATTCAATCCACCCTGCGACATGATCTACGGTACGATTCCTCTGTTCTAACCCAACGGTGGTAGCGGCGGCAACTGACGCTATCTCATCTGATTCCTAGGGTAATGCCTAGCTATATGACCCGGCTGGCCACACTCATAACAAGCACCCATCCTAGGAGGACACGGGGCTGAACCATGTCGTCTTTCACATAGACGACACACACCATTCGGTCTTGGCATCGGCTTTCCTATCCCACCCTTCTTGTTGAGTGGAACTGGATATCTTCCTCCAGATATCGGTCTCTTCCCAAACCAATTACCTTCTCTATTCGAATTAAACCGCGACCCAAATGCGGCAGCTCTCTCATTCTAGTCTTTCTCAATTAGCTGGGCCTGTTTATAAAGTCCTTGTACTCCTTCAGATCTAATGGTACCAACAAGCTCCTCACCTCCGATCGGAATCCATCTCTAAACCTTCGAGCTCGGTCTGACGGTTTCTGAACTAACTTTGGGGCATATTGTGACAGTTCCGTGAACTTCGCTTCATACTGATTGACTGTCATGGTACCTTGACGAAGGCGCTGAAACTTTGCCATCTTCGCCTCTCTAGCACAATCAGAAAAGTACTTCTCATTGAAGACCTCAAGAAAAGCATTTCACTCTGGAGCTACACCTTTAGGGAACACTATCCCTTTATTAGTCTTCCACCACGTAGCTGCGGTCCCCCTCAACTGATAGGCTGCTAGAACGACCTTCTCGGCTTCGGGATCTCCCGCTCCCATGAACATCGGCGGATTCAACTTCAGAAAATGCTGTACCAACTTATGCCTAAGCCTCCCAGTAGCCACATTCTCAAGTGGAATTTCAATAGGATCCACTTCAGGCTTAACGACCGATACGGCGGTAGCAGGTGTGGCGGCAGGGGCAGCGGCAACTACGGCAGCAGTAGCAGTAGCATTGGCGGCATTAGCATCATTGGTGGCAGCGGCGGCTGAAGCGGCGGCCTGCTGGTTTAGTTTGTCACCCATCAACTCAAGCATCTTCATGATTCCAACAAATCTTGGATTCTCAGGGGCTACTGCATCGTCTGGAGGCGATGCTGCACCACTCACACTAGTCTCAACCTGTGCTCTCCCTAGGGCACCTCGGGCACTGACCCTTATCGGCAACCCATCCCGAAACACGGGGCCTACTGCTCTCTTCCTAGTAGCTCTCGGCACTCGGTCACTCATGCTACAGGCTCAATATAGATGCCTATTTACAAATTCCAATACCACATTAGAATTTGAGTGACCTCACAACAAGTTAACAAACAACTAACAATCACTTGCATCAGTATAATAAAAGCTTTTCCTACCAACTATCACATGACTCCCATGCACCTTATCACTCCATACATGAACCATGCTTTAATACCACTTAAACGGGGTTGTCACACCTCGAACCCCGAGACACGTGAACAACTCGCCATGGTCATGTATATGCGACATTCCCAGGTAGTGTCGCCGACCCCATTCAATTATTATGCGCATGCGGAATGTGCTAATGAACCCCTGACAAAACATACGGGATAGGACAACAGGAAAATAAATTCAAAATCAAACCAACATACTTTCATATATCATCAATCCAGGGTTTACATACACCAACAGGATCCAGAGACTATATGCACCAAAAATGGGTTAGAATTTATGTGCATAAAAAAGGGTCAGTCTACACAACATAGATCGGTCCACCAAAAAGAGGAACGGTCCTATGACTACTAGTCGGCCTCGTTCGTCGATCCCACATCTTCCACATTTGATTGCACTGGTGTGACATCCCGATTTTCCAATTCTATTTTCAATAAATTGATACGGGCATTTCGTTAGCACGCATATAGTTCCTTTACTTGAGTCGGCCACTCATGTGAAAACTAGTCTATCAGGTGAAGCCATTAAGAAATTTTAGTGCATCAGACTCGAGAATTTGACCAGGAAGCGATTTTTCGACCGGGCTAATCTGCAAGGGTCATTACGGTACAATTAAAAATCGATTAAAAATTGGAGATAGGTTGACTCGACCAAGGCATGTGATCAGGTGTGGGTGATTCCACCAGATCGCACAATTCTTGTCGATTGGCACTGGACCAACTTTTCTGTCGATTGGGTACCCTATGTCCGTATTTGAAACTTTGAGATTACCCCGACAACCGAAAGTCGCAAATGTTTCAGAGATGTACATTGTGGCTTGAGATGATCAATCATAGGTCAAATGCATAAAATTTCTAAAGGCTACCCGGTAGGTTGGGCTGCGCTAGTATCGTGCCGAAGTGAAATTAACCGTGGAATTGAGATCGAATTTAGAAATTGGAAGTCTGGCTGTGTCACAAATCATCTTAGGATCATTGACTCATCTTCGGAAGATTTTTCGTGCAAGCCGAGTTTTTCAGCAAAATAATCGGAGAATGGCTAATTTGGCTCGAGAAATTAGTAGGCCCGTCTTTGGTCACGCTTTTGGGACTTAAGTTGGTTCTACGGACAAGTGAAGATGTGAATTGAAGTGCGGTGACATTGGATTAATTTTATGAACTTCAATTGGACTCAAATTGGAAGAGAATTGATAGGAATTGAAGAAATTGGGTGTGCAAAGTTTCATGCCCCGGCGGAAAAATAAAATGGACCCATTGAAGATTGTTGTGGGAGAGGAGATAGTGGAAGATGACATCATGGGGGTGATGTCATGCTGATTGAAGCCAAGGATTTAGGGCTTGACAAGTGGAGGGTGGAGATTTAATCTCCAAAAAGGGAGCCGTCACCATCATCTTCAACCTTGGGAAGAAGAGAGCGGAAAGAGGAGAGAGAGAGCCGGCCAAGGGGAGCTCGCCCGTCGACCAGCCAACTCGCGCACACCGTCGTCCGCCGCTCCTCCATCGCCGTGCCGAGTCGCCGCCGTCGCCGCCGCGTCGTCCCACGCAACCGCGCGCGCCTCGCCTTGCCATCCCGCCCCTCGCTCTACTCCACTTCTCTTCGCCGCCTCTAGCCTTCGTGCGCAACCCCGAGCCTCCAGCCCTCCGTCCAGCTGCTGTTCGGAGCCAGCTCGCCATCACCAAGGTTGCCGGGAGACCCGCACGAGCTGCCGTCGCCCTCCTCTGCCCATTCCCACGCCGGATCCGTCTTTCTCAGCCCCAAATCAGAAGCTGGAAAAATGGGTATGGCTGTGGGTGTTTGGCCCATTTTGGCCACCTTCCCGAGCCCGGATGCTCGGCCCCCGCCTTGAGGAAAGTCAATCCTCGCATCGTCCTCATTCGTTTTGGTCCGCTCGGCTTGCTAATCTAGTGAGTTTAACTCACTAAATCTCGATTAGAAGGTTAATTATGCTTTAGGTGTGCTTAGCTTAAGTTAATTAAGCTTAGGTGGTTAGTTTAGTTTATTTAATTGTGAATTAGATTAAGAAGTTGGTTTAACTTAAAGTATGTTTAGTTAATGTTAAATTGATGTTTATATTAGTGTAATGGTGATTTGACATAAATGAATTGCTTTTGGGATTAAATAAATATTTCGAAATTTTTTAATAATTTAATAATATTTTATTATTCGAAATTATTAAAATATTATTATTTAATTATTTTCGGAATAAATTTAATTATTTATTAAATTCCGAATTTTGTCAGGACCTTAAATTCTCGAATTTCGTGCCGATCGCGCTTTGTGTAGTCGGATTTTGAAATTGATGATTGGATATTATAAATTGAGTGTGGATCGTGAAAGATATGGATATTATTATTTAATTAATTTTTGGAATAAATTTAATTATTTAATAAATTCTGAAAATTATTTTGGAACCTTGTTTTCTCAAAATTTCGTGCCGATTGTTGCTGTGCATTTAGAATTTGAATTTGATGAATGGATGTGGCAAAATGAGTGTTGCTTGTGGTAAATAGGGACTTTATTCATAAAAACCCAAGTGTCGGGTTTGATGCAAAAATTGGATTTTAATGATTATATTAAATAGTGGGGTTTGCAAAAGTGGGATATTGGCTTTTTGATTCGAAATTAGCGTGTCCCCACACATGTCAGTAATTTCTGGAATATTTTTAATATGAAGAAAAATGGCCGGGATCACTACTTTAAGTGGAAGCATTGAGTGAAATGCAAAGTGTCCTGGGACCGAATATAAATTGTTGTGTGATAATTAAGAGGAGATCGTCCTGGGCTATTCAGCCGGATTTGCCCCTATATGATATGCCCACACAGTGGTTGCGGGTCGCAGTTGATTTTGGGCCCATGCTCATTCGGGAACGCCGTCGACGTACTGACGAAGCCGCGCTCCAAGGTGGGGAGGCAATACCTGGCTATGGCTATGTGCCGAACCGTGAGTAGATAGCCGAATAATAATTGGAATAGTGCTATGCCCTTGTGTGGCGTCCCAATTGTTTGAATAATAATTGGAATGCGTGCTAAGTGCTACGGGAAGTGATTTATATGACGAGGTAAGTTCTCTGTGTGACCTGGCTAGGCCACCCTTGGGCGTATTTTCTTTTTAATAGGGGTTTAGGGGGTTGAACTTGCTGAGACATTGTCTCATCCCGGTTTAGGGATTACAATTTCAGGTCCCTGGTGGACAAAGCAGCCATATAGCTTTGGTTGGCCTTGAGGAGTTGCAGGGGTGAAGTCATAAGGATTGGAGAACGTGTCCGACTTGTAGGTCGTAGGATAGTTCCTTTTAAGAGCCGGTCTTTTGTAGGCTTTTGGCTGTAGGCCTTCGTTTGTAACTCCGTTGAATTATGAATGTGTTATGTTGTGGATTTGCTTCCTGCTTTTTCTATCCCGTATTTCATTGTCAGGGGTTTTATAATACGTTTCACTTGCACAATAATAAATGAATGGGGTCGGTGACACTACTTAGGAATGTCACATTTGCATGACCATGGTGGGATGTTGGCGCTTGAGGTTCAGGGCGTGACAACTAGGTCCGGAGACGGTGGGTTGTCCACCCTACCATCAGGAAGGTCAGCTACACCTTCATCCAAAATAGCATCCACCATAGCTAGTGGAATATCAAAATTATCGAGTGGACCAATCCTAAAGCCATTAGCCCCAAAACGGAACCATGCCCTAAACCTATGTGGTATCCTAACATCCTCAGTCTCCTGAATCCATACGGTGCTCTTGATCAGCTCGTAGACCCAATGGCTCCCAGGATTAGGAAAGTTGTGCACCTGTTCGATGATCTGCACTAGGATGTCATTTTTCTCCAGAGGTCCTGTCATCTACGGTCCTGTAATATTTTCTCATAACGGGGTGAGACATTGTCTTAGCAAGTTCACCTCTCATAAACTGCTATTAGAAAGAAAATACGCTCAAGAGTGGTCTAGCCACACATTACAGAAGACTTACCTCGCCTTATTGCCTTCCTCCAGATTAGTACAATTCATATCACTCAATCACAGGTAGTAATAAAAACTTAAATCATTGAAACACGACCAATTTCACATGATGAACAATCACAACAAGCGTTCCAATCATTAATCACTGCCACATAAAGGCATAACTAACTTGCAGTTCGACTATCTATTGACATTAATGCCAGACATTGCCTCCCCCCCTGGAGCGCGGCTTCGTCACCCCATCGACGGCATTCCCGAAGGAGCATGGGTCCAGTTGGCCTAGCCTCTGCTGCGACCCGAGCCACGTCACTCTATTGACGGCATTTCTAGAAGAATAAAGGTCCAGTTGGCCTAGCCACTACTGGGACCGAGCCTTTCAACCAGCACATGACAATTCAAAACTGGTCCCTAGATACTTTATATTTCACTCACATACTCCAATTATGATATTAACTATTAAAAATCCAATTTCAATGCCAAACCCAACACTTGGGATTTTCTGGATAAAATCCATATTTTTCACAATCAACACTCAATTTGTATTATCCACTCATCAAATTCAAATTCTAAATACACATCAGCGATTGGCACAAAATTCTGAGTAATTGAGGTCAAAAATAATTTTTCAATTTTTTTCAAATAATAATATTTAATAATTTTCGGAATATAATATATTATTAAATAATCCAATAATTTCAAAACATTTATTTAAATCAGAAATAAATTCATTTAAGTCACATCAAGGCTTATATTAAAATAAACTTACTTAACTTTAAACTAAACATACTTTAACTTAGTTAAAACACCATAATCTAATCCACAACTAAATAAACTAATCTAACCACCTAATTTCAATCAACCTAAGCTAAACACACTTAAGGCATCATTAACCCTCTAATCGAGATTTAGTGAGGTAAACTCACTCAAATGATGAGCCGAGCGAACCAAAACGACGGGGACGCCGAGGGGAACGACTTTCCTCAAAGTGGGCCAAGTGTCCGGGGTTGGGAAGCCGGCCAAAACGGGCCAAAACCGAGCTGTGATACCCACAAAAACCAGCTTTTGGTTGAGGTCGGAAGGAGGTGGTTCAGCAGCTGATCGGGCAGAGGAACGGCGGAGGAGGACCAGCGGTGACTTGCACGAGCTCTTGGCGAGTTGGGTGGTGGCTCACGGCTGCGATGGAGACTCCGATGAAGATGAACAGCGGTTGGGACAACTTGGTCGATGTGATGGAGGCTCGGGCGGACGAAGGGGAAGCGGCAAAGGGGTGGCGTCGTGTAGGTGAGCGGACAAGCAGTGCTGGCGACGACGATGTGCGGCGGCGAACAGGCGACCGAGCGGGCGAAGGGGGCAACGTCAGGTTGCCTGGTTCGAATGGTGCCGCTCCTTCCTTCCCCCAACCGGTTCCAAGCTTGAGGAAGAAGAAGATGATGGGACCTCATCACTTTTTGGGACCAATTAACACTTGCCACTTGTCATGCTCTCCTTCAAATTGGCCCCAACTACCATGACATCATCCCATGTCATTTTCCACTCACTCAAATCCTCCACAACTTCTCCAATGGTTGCACTTTCATTTTCCGCCGGGGTCCATTCTTTTACATCCAATTTCTTCAATTTTTCATTCAATTCTCTTCTAATTGAATCCAATTAAAATCCACAAAATCATCCCATGATCCTAATAAGGTATGTGACATAATCGGTTTTCCAATTTCTAAATTCAATCCCAATTTTTCACGGTTAAATTCGATCTGGTGGGATTTAAGCGCACCTAATCCACTGAGTAGCTTTTGGGGAAATTTTCTTGCATCCAACCCGAGGGTGATCAATCCCCATGCCGACGCGTTAAAATTCCTTAATTGCTTGACTCAATAGACTAGTTCCCTCGTGAGTGGCCAACTCTGAGAGATGAACTACATGTACAGATTAATTGCCCGACTCAATTGACTGAAAATAAAGTTGAGAAAAATCGGGATATCACACTCATTAGGAAGTATCAAGATGGATGGTTTTTGCTATGGATGATCACTTTTTTTTGGTGATGAGTACATAGAATGGCAAATTCGTGAATTTGGCTTCAATATATTTTGTCTGGAAGGTCGGACTTTCGACGTTCTTGGGTCGCTTGTCAAAACTGATATTTATTTTCAAAAGGCCAGAAAAAAAAATTACTGACATAAACAAAGATGGATAATTTTACTTTGCTCTTTTTAAAAAGAAAACGATAGGCTTCCACAATAGAAGTGAAAGGTATGAGAGGAGTTGTCCTTGAGAAGAATTTAATGCGGGTTGGAACGTAACAGAAAGGTCGTAAACTTGTAAAACAATAATAAGAGAATTTTGCTCTGGTGAAAAGTTCTAGAGGCATATAACTCGCATTGTCATATTATTATTGATTAATCATCCTCAGCGAGACATATTTCCTTTCCAGGTGAGTGTTGCTAGGTTCTTACATGAAGCACCATGCACAATTTATCTTCAAATCTATCAGGGTTGCGAATATTTCACTCACAATAGTGGATAGAATATTATTTGTAAATAATAACTTTTGTTGTTTATATATATGCTTCATCTTTCCTAATGATCAAAGACTTAGAAAAGTAATATGAATTTAGAAAATTTGATTTCTAATTATTTATTTATACAAATTACTTGAATCGGATTAGTGAAACTCTAAATATAACTATATTCTAATCAGACAAAGACGAGAATATGTCTCGTTAGCTTTTTGTTTAGGTAGACACACTGATCCTTATAGAGAATTGAGATATATTAATCCCGCTAGATAAAATACTAAAAGATAAAAGTTTAGTCTATTAAAATGCCTAGATATTAAAACGATGACAAAAGCTATTGCAAAAAACGTAATTACAGCTCCGCACCGTGGACTAAGGTGTTTGCTTTTTGGTGTGGAAAAGAAACAGCAGTGGATAATGTGCATGCATCTCCCAATACATGTGGTCCTCTCACAATGTCGCTTTCACATTAATGAGGTTATAGTTTCATCCAACAGCTCATTGGTTTGGTCAACTTTTTGGTGAAAACATAGTTTATTTTGCAATTTAGAACGTGCCTTTTATGTTAATTGACAGGATAGATAAGGTCGTTCGACCATCATCACATTAAAAAAAATGTGAAGATTTGAATATTTATTTTGTCGACATGACAGCCTTTGATTTTATCAGATTCTCTGAAACAGAATAAAAGAATCTTTATATTTTAAATTATGATTATTGAAGTGATTTGTTTGTTACGGAATTAAGAAATGTAGATTGACAATTAAGCAAGACAACTCGAATGATGAAGGGGAAGTGACAAACGATCTGCAAAACCAACCCACAGTTTTTAGGTTTCCTAGGGTCTGGTCACTGCAAGTTTTTGTGGACATTGTTTTGATCGAAAAGTTGATGACCCTCCAAGTGCAGTTTATCTTGACGGGATGTTTCTTGTATAGAAAAGTTCTGTTAAAGGTTCGTGTAATCCGTCTTCCGTTGCAAACGACGGAATACATCATAAAAGTATAAAAATCATTATTATTTATGGATAAGTCAGTATGAAAAATCGTTAAAAAGAGAGAACTTAGAGTCGCTTAACACTAGGGTTCCCTAGGTATATATATACAAAGTGTTTTATAAAGATTCTTATCCGAAATTCTTTATATTAATTAGTGGGTTGATCTAGTAAAGTCATTGATATAGAACCGACAAATGATTGTGAGCTACATTGGATTTTATATGGTTAATCTCTACATTTGTATACCAACCAAAAAAAGAATCTCTAAATTCCGATAGCATTGCCCAATTTCAGCAAAAAAGAACAAAGTGAAACGGAAAAAAATCCGAAAGTTTCAATTTTTTAAAAAATTTTACAAAAAGCCATCAAAACGGCAAATCTTCATAGATATTCAAGCATCTTCCAATTACATCTAAAATTTGTTAATCACGAGTAAAAATTTTGTGAAAAAAATATTGCTTAGTAATAATAGGTTCCAGAAATTTTTAGAAGTTCCAACGTTCTATTTTCTAAATTTCTTCACTTTAGTATACTTTAAGTACCTTATGATATTACTTTCTTGTCTCACTTTATGTCCAAATTTTTTTTCATCTCAGGCTTCGGTAGACTTTTCTAACTTATGACAATTATACCCATATTATCTAATTGAATTTGTAAATGAATTTATTCGCCGGCAATTTGATAAATAAAAAAAAATATGAAGCTTGCTGCATTGGGATTTATGAAGATTTGAAGAAATAGATCTCCAAACGGAGTGAGTGAGTCATAATTTTGGCCCAAAATTTTCCCGTATTGTCATATTAGGGTTAAGACATTCGTTCACTTGCATATTATTATATAAATATATATAGAAAGAAAATGAATAGCCATTAACGAAATAGGTGAGTATGAAATAAACAAAGAAACAAGAACCCAGGTAGCAGATCCTTTGGCCCCCTATCGGCGAGGAGGGAAAATAGAACTACCAGGAGAGGTTGGAGTGGGTAAAACAGTATTCATTATGGAGTCAATTAACAACAATGTTAAAGCTCGTGGGGTTATCCGTATTTGTAGTAGCGGGGGAACATATCCCGTCTACATAATGGACTACGTATAGGCAAATTTAAACTGTCGTTTCTAGTAAAGTATCACTGCTGACTCTTTTTGCAGCTTTTGTAGTTGGAACAAGGTGGTATGGTTCGGCAACCCACTTTATCGAATTATTGATCCTTCTCGTTAAGGGACTTGTAAAAGGAGCATATGACTTCCTTTGAGGATAAGCCCACGTTCTATTTCTATTTTGTACTGCCCATAATGCAAAGGTAATCAAGCAAGTCAAGGGGCACATGCTTGTAGAGCATTGGTTCACCCACGCCACAACTTTTGATGGATTTTCACTTCTCGAGAACGTCCTTCGATTTTTCCAATGACTATAATCTGTTGTTTTCAGGAGGAAGAGAGCGTCTTGTCCAACCGTCTTAGCCTCGATGTGCGGGTAAATAGAATCCAACAAACCGAATCCGCCACTTCTATTTTTGTTGACTTACGGTCGGTAAAAAGAGTTTTACCGTTCATTTGTATGGAAAGTATTTCCTTTTCCTTTCTCCCTTTACTTATTTTTTGGGAGAATTATGTAAATGCATCCGAAACTTCAACCTCGAATTAATATCACGAGTACACAAAATCGTCCCATTCAGGCAGGCGTCAACAAGACTTGAACCAGTAGAGGGCAGATTAGCCATGATCCAACTTTCCAACTCTCATCCATTCTTCGATTGTCCTTCTTCAGAGAGCCTGGAGTCATCTTCCTAGTCCAGGCAGTTGTGCATTTGAAGGGTACTTCGTTTGTCAGGAAGCTTCTGAAGCTCGCGTATGAAGACTCTTTCTGCTACTTGAGGACTCAAAATTTGGTAGATGAAGTGTAGATGCTTCATCTGTTAATACTTTTCTTTAGCTGGTAACTTTGTTGTTTTGTGAATTTTTAAACCTTCCACTAATCGGGGTTTGCTTAGACTTTATCAGTTTCGTGCTAATAAAGGTATATAAGCAACCGAAAAAATAGTAAGTAAAATATATTGTGTGCTTTATACCCTTGATACACATGGACAAACCCCTCAGGTTATATTTGGAAGAATATAGTAGGATATAGTAGGCTTTCTTATATCCCGTATATTATTGGATAAAAGACAGGATGTCATTACAAGCTTGTTTATATCCTACTGCAATCGGTGTTTCTTATGAATAAGATGCAGGAAGCTTAAAAGTAAGTAGGCTGATAACATTGTTTGCATAAAACCGTGTCACAGCCATGTGACCACTGCAAGATGCCTAAGGATGGTGACCACCTCCCGATCATCGTATACAGATCTAGGATCTCACAGACATTGAACATTGCATTAGAAAAAATCGACCCAGGATTTTGTATAAACTTACTAAGAATTCAATCAAACCGTAAGCACATACTAAGATGAATTATAGATGTCCATTGGAGAGGTAAAGTATATTTTAAAAGTAATGACAATGCCCTGAAAAACTTAAATATCTTTAGGAAATTAAAGAAGAGGTGTTACAATTATTAGAAACCGAATCCACTCCCAACTTTCTTTTTTCTTCTGTTTATCATGAATTACATTATTTAGGGGTTAAAAGTAGGGTTAGTATTACTAAAAACCCCAAGCTAGTACAATCATGACAAATTTTTCCCAAATTAATTTTTTGACTATCAAAAACTTCAAACTAGTATATTTGCGATAAATTTATGAAAGAATAACTTTTTGTGCACGATTGAGTGAAATTATGCTTTCAAAGTTGATGTACGATGGGTTGTCTTTCTTGTAAAATTCTATAAGACCCTAGCTAGGCTTACAAGTTGCATTATTTTATTGCCTTATGATTAAATTATTCTCTCCTTCGCTCATTGATGACTTATGCTTTTTTTGGATTATATGTCATTTGCAGCGTCATTAGACAACTTTTGCACACTTCGAGGTTTTTATAATAATCATAATTGATGCTGCAATCCTGCTTCTCGCACGTTTCATTCTTCACTATCCATTTGCTCATATCACGAGATAACTTTCAAAGAATAATAAAATCCCTGCAAATCCTCTTTGTTTTTAGATTTTCCTTTTCTTTATTCCATAAAGATTGATCAGCAAGCTATGGTAAAGGTGTCTTACCTGATGAGCTTTCTAAATGAAGTTTAATTATTTGTTGATATTCTTTGGTTGATACAACCACCAATAATCATTCTGTATTTATATGACATGCTTTTGATCTTATTTTCTTAATTTAATCGATTATCTAATGGGACGAGGGATACCTGCAATTTTGGTAACTACTTCCCACTTTTTTGTTTCGCATAGGTACTTTTGATTTAATCTTTTTAAAGATATTTTTATTGATGGAAAGATGTAATTTATAAAAATGTAACTAATGGAACTACCATGTACCGATATGTTGCTTTTACCCTTTTCTTCTCAACATATTTAACTTTCCCTTTGTTTAAACATATCTCAACATTTAGGTACCAAGTATTGGATAGCTTAATAAATTAGGGTTTCAACACGACAGGGGTGATGTTAATTAACATTTACCAAAAAAAGCAAAACTTCACTTTTCTAGAAGTAAAAAGCCATGTTTTAACTACTTCCTTCAAAATGGCATTTAGATACCTAAGTTGCCATCGACTCAATATGTCATACAATGAAAAAAAAAAATAATCTAATTTTTAGTGTTTCAACTATTTTAGCATAGCAATAATCGATATTAGATCCAAAAAATGTTAAAATCTATTTAATCCTTAAAAATTGCATCTCGGTCATATAGGTTATGAAACTGAATAAATCAAACATTAATAATAGATGCATTGCATATTTGTACTTAATATGCTTACATCATTGATGGGTGCATGCATGAAAGAGATATACATAAACAAACTTCATTTTTTCTTAAATTAAATTGATATTTAACCTTTACCTACAACTTTGATATACATATACAAATAGACAAAGTTGAATAGACTATTCATGATAACATTGGTAAATCTTATCTTCCAAGAACAATAAATATCGTGGATATATTGACTTGACAAGATATTGTCCATACTACTTGTATACAATATATAGAAAATAACTTGACAAGATTTTATCTCATCTAAGTGCTATAATTTTTTTTTTCCATTTATTTGAGCATTACAAATTTAAAAAATCAATCACTTAAGTATTATTAGCGATTCACCTTACCAAAAAATCTAACATTGACACTAGTCCTCCTATGTGGCTTCGCCAGCGTTGACATAAACAAATTATTATTTTTTGAATTTTTTATTTTTCTTTTTTCCTTTCCATTTGTTTAGGGCTAGCAAGGGTCATTAGCAACCTTTGTTAGCTCTAAAACCCTCACCTAGATCTAGTGATTTGCAGCTAAGGGTGAGGTAGCCCTTGCCTAATCTGCGCAAGATTTGCTAGTGACCCTTATCGGCCCTAAGAAAGGGAAATTTAAAAAAAAATACAAAATTCAAAATTCAAAATTCAAAATTTAAAATAATTTAATTTTTAAAGAAAATTCCACATTAGATGGGAAATTTAAAAAAAAAAATCCATATAAGATGATTTGCCGGAATTAGCACTCAAATGATCAATTTTATTCTGATGTGGCACTAAAGTAAGCAAAAAAAAAAAAAAGTTATGATATTCAAGTGAGCATCATGCATAAGTTATGGTACTCTTGCTGTTCTTCTCCCAACTTAAGGTCATGTTAAATACAATGTTAAAATGTTAGATGCAAACCCACACATGAACTTAAAAAGTCTCGCGACAAGCACATTTTTTTTTTTTTGGTAGCAACAAGCATATACTTGAACATTATTTTTATTCGAGGTTCAATAATCTCTACTATATCTAAATAAAACCAAGAATAATTTAAAAAATTTCAAACTTTTCCCCAAGTATTTCAATGAAGCACATGTAAGCCATCATGACGAATTTTTACTGATGATCTCCAAGTAATGAATAAAATCACAACGTAAAATTTAACAAGTTAGTTTGAAGGTGATTCCTATAGTTACATTTTTAAAATTGATTCTTTCCAATTTTATAAATTAGAAATTCCTGTTTCTAAAATAAATGAAATCTTCATCTCTTTCTTTAATTATTTAAAGCTTTTGTCACCACTTTTTCTTTTTTTTTTTTTCCCTCGTGACGGTTCTCTCTTTTGCTAGGTTTTAAATGGATAAACAAGAAAATATCACATAGCTAGAGTCACAATAAACTTTCTCACTTTCTTACGAGCACCTTTTCAGATTGACACTTTATAATTCAAGCAAGACTTGTCCTTCCAACTTTCGAAGAGTCGTTGTATGTCAAAATTTATTTGACGGTTCATAAATTGCAATTCCACCACAAACAATACAAGTTATAAGCTTTGAGCTTTGAGAAAAATCTACCTTTTCAAGACAATAGATTGACCTGGTGTTCTATAAAGTGTGCTCAATGTGATACCTCCATTATATTTCTCACCAAGAAATTCAAGAAGATAGCTGTTCTCTTCACAAGCATGCAGTTGACACATGGGTCCTCTATTATATAACATATATTGATGATTGCATAGAAGTTTAATGGATTTAGGTACAATAGATTAGCATAGCAATACTGCTTCCTCCAAAATAAAGCTAGATATACTAATACTTAGTGGGTTATACACAATTTTTCTTATATGAGGTGATCGCTTTATCTTTATAGAAGGATGAGAGAAAGACCAATCTTGTGCAATTTTTTCCCCCTTTCGTTGAGGAAACTATTGTTAGAATTCATTCTAATAAATCAAGCTAACTCACCTTTTATGTACCAAGATATTATGTTATTACATGATTTTATGCAATGCTTGGCTAACCTTTCGACCTTGACAATAGTAATTATCATCTTTGACGTACTCTGGCAGTTATTATAAAGTAGGAATCAATACTTGTGAACCCTGATCTATTAAGACCTTCATCTTCTTGAGACATTTGCCTTGTTGACCTTTTGGGAAGTGTTTGATTTACCCAATCCCTCGTTTGGACTTCGCATCAGCCAACTAAATAGGGTAATTCCACTTACCGATTTCTTGAAGCTTTCCCTTGTTGACTTAACAAAGAGGAGTAAAGTAAACATTGACCATGCCTCGTGAAGTCAGATTTTATACTAAGTTGTGTAGTACTTCAGCTTCTTTCCATGTTTTGCCTTCGGGTTCCTCCCTTTTGTGGCAGAGATCTGCTAGTAATTGCGTATTTTTGTGAAGAATCATTGAAGAAAACAAATCAATGATACTCACTGTGCAGTGACCAACATAGAAAAGAAAAAGATTCTCATTGTCACGTAAGTGAAACCCTAAGAAATTGTAGGACTTCATATGCTCAGACCATCAATTATGTGGAATCTCTTTCTAATCATGCCCTTTTGCGTTGTACGTTGGACCAGCTAATAAAGTAAGTGATAGAGGGAGAGACGCACGTTGCGAAAATGACTTTAAACAAATTCATATGGCAAATTGGTCAGATCTATTGGGAGATGGGTGCACAATCTTCCTCTTTTTCATTTGTTTCCACCAAGGAAAAGCTCGTAAGTTAGTTTATACTGAACGGCTCGGGCGTTGGTGGCAAGATGCGCTTTTGTCATCGTTTCAGGGTTTAGGATTTCAACCAACTTTTCTCTCGATTTTAGTTTCAGTATTTTATCCCAAGCTTAAAAAGAATCCATCTCTATCTAGTCAGTGGGTGCAATGTACCTAGGGAATAAGACATTAAAAAAAAAAAAATCTATTCTTTGTTGGCATAGCCATTCTCTGCGGCAAACTAAAATAATGGTGTGCATTCTATTGATTAAAACGACGTGTTATCTAGGGTTTCACTTGTTTGAGTTGGCTATTCCATCTCTATAGATTAAAAGCTAAAAAACATTTCATTAGTTTATGCCTCTTGTTTCACAATCATCGAGAATAACAGACAAATCTATCTATTTGTTCTATTATATTGCAACGTGTTCCCAGCAAGCTGTTCTCCTTATGCTACCATATATAATTCATATAGATTCAAAATATAGATCATTTGGACAATTATGGTTAGCCACTTGTCTATAAGTGAATTAATAAAGGAGCAATATATCTCCGAGTATGACATATGATTGAAAGAGATAAAAACTTATAGGAAAGGCTAATAACCTATGCCGTTATAAGTGTCTTCCACATAATGTTCTTTAGGCTTTTATTGCGTAGATACCGTCCGTGCAAAGTCTAGTTTCTAAGACTTTCAAATGTACACTAGGTATATATGGTGAAAAGACAACCTTTAAAATAATATACTCCACGTATCTATTATATCGTATAGAAACTATGAAATTCCATTCATGTGGAAGTCGAATTATTATCTTCAATATATGGTTTATCAAAAAAGTCATCAACCAAGTGGTTCATTCAGAACCTTTATGTGAAGTCTTACTACAAGAGTTTTAAGCACCTCTCTTAAACATGACCAAATTAAAAGTTCTGTAATATGTACATTTACCTTGTTGGTTTATTTCGTGACAATTTAAGTTTTTTCGAGGGGGAAAAACATAGTTTGTTTGATGAGGTATCAAAGCATTGGTCGACGGTTAATATCTTGTCACTCTCTTTCAATTTTATCTCGCATGTAATTCATGTTATTCTAGTTCTTATTCCCGATAATGTTGTCGACGTGATGACGTCCACAGCTTGTCTTCGGTAGAAGTACAGCCCAAGTGCCATAACTTAGTACCGAGGGACACTTAAGTGCCATAACTTCAAAATGGTACACTTGAGTGCCAGTTTCGAAGTTAAATGGGACACTTAAGTACTACTCCGGCGAAAATCCAGCTAAATGGCTGACGTGGCAACTTTCCAGCAAGTTTGATCTAAAACGGCGTCGTTTTGCACGTTGACGTGGCGGAAAAAATGCAAAAACGACGATTTTTGTTTCGTGTAAATAATAATATAAAAATTAATTAAATTAAATTTAAACTTAATTTTATTTAAAATATTCAAAAAAAAAAAAAAAAATAAGAAAAATTTAAAAATTTTAAAAAATTAAGAAAATTTTAAATTTTAAAAAAATTAAAAAAAAGGGGGGGGGGGGGGGGAGATCCAACGGGCGGCCGAGGGCGAGCCCTCATCGCGCCGCCTCCCGTCGTCGCCGGGAAGGGCCGGCGACGGAGTGGGGAGGGTCGGCCGAGGTCACCGGCCCCGGCCCCACCGTTGGTCGCCGTCGGTTGGCGGGGGGCCGGCGACCTCGGCCGACCCTCCCCCTCCGTCGCCGGCCCTTCCCGGCAACGGCGGGGAGGGGGTGGTGGCGAGGGCTCAGCCCTTAGCCGCCCTGTTCGACCTCCCCCCCCCCCCCCCATTTTATTTTCTTTATTATTATTATTTTCTTAATTTTCTTAATTTTTAAAATTTTTAAAATTTTCATTTTTTTTTATTTTTGAATATTTGAAATAAAATTAATTTTAAAACTAATTAATTTAATTTTTATATTATTATTTACACGTCGACACAAAATGACGTTGTTTTTACATTTTCTCCGCCACGTCAACGTGCAAAACGACGCCGTTTTGGACCAAACTCGCCGGAAAATTGCCATGTCAGCCATTTGGTCCGGATATATTGACACTTAAGTGTACCATTTTAAAGTTATGGCACTTAAGTGTCCATCCGTGCCAAGTTATGGTACTCCGGGTGTCTTAACCTCGCTTGTCTTCTGAATGTAAAGAATCGACTTATATGGGATGAGGTAAGTTATATGATATAACATAAATTTGTTGTTAGCACGTTTCCTGGCGATTTATGTTTTAGGAAGATGGGCTTGTCTTATCCATGTTTATGAGCTACTTGATGTTTCTGATTATAGAACTCCCCATACTGTCAGAACCATCAACATCTTGGGGTTATTTTCAGTCGATTATGGTTAGTGTGTTTTTAGTGGACGCATTCTTATAAGCGATGGTACATATGAAGACTGATGTTTAACTGTCTCAAGATAGTATAGGAGGATCTCCTGCCAAAATCATGAAAGTAGAAATGATCCAAAATACTCGAAACATTAATATCCAAACCTAGGGAAAAGTAACGTGAGATCACTAAAGTCGGGCTCTCTTGAACTTAAAAGTATCTTCAGGTGATTTGCTCTTCCATCTCACACCCCCAACATAAAGTCGACATATTGAACCTCTTCTTCATTTTTTTTTAACGATGAGTAAGCCAAAATTCCTTGCTCAAAAGCAAGGGAAGGGTGTGGATCAATCCCTTTTTCGAATCCATGCCATAAGTCAACATGACTTCTCTAAAACAAGACCAATCAGAACACACCCACAGCTAATAAAACCAAGCAACAAACAACCTTCTTACAAACAAACAGGAATGACTTTATGAAAGAACAACAAAGCCTGACACCCACCCATCCGTGGATAGTGCAGTTGGTTAAGAGTCTCTCCCTCATCGCTAAGATCGAAAGTTCAAAACCTTGCATTGCTAACGATTTAAGTGGGGGCCCATGGCGGTGGGTTGCTGTACTAGTCTTCCTCAGGTATAGGGGCCCGATCCTCAGGAGCTGTTCGGACACGGAGCATGTGGCGGAGTCCTCGGTTACCTAAAAAAGAAAAGAAAACAAAGCCTGACACCCAGTAGCATCTAAGGAATCTGAATCTTGTCCTTCAGGCCAAGCAGCAACTTTGACGTATCCATTTGTGTTGAGCTGTAATCCACATAGGCTATTAAAGTATCTATTAGAGTTCTTGCCATATAAACGAACTAATCGAGGTAGTTTAATCTTCATTATTGTCAATGTGACTGGATTATGCTTCAACGATGGCTCAGATGAAAGAAAACAAGCCTTTTATGGAAGAAAAATATGAGAAATATGGCATATAAAACTACTATATAATGAGGATTTAATGTTTGCATTGGGTAAGCATAAGAGAAGATATTCAACAATTCTTTCATCTATGGGTCTAAACTGCTAAAATAGATGGCAATTGGTACCACAAAACTTCACATGCACATCCATTAACTCATTATAGCTATGAGAAAAGATAGTATAAATTTGAAAACTAATTAACGTGAGATTATTATAGGATCCAAAATCCTGAGTTACTTCTTCTAGAACACTAGGCCTAATTTCCAGTTACAGAATGTCTAACCATCGTTTGACCAAAAAAATCCTACTTTCAATAACGATGCAACTGAAAAGAGCATCAATCGTGGATGTTTAACTATTGAAAAAAAGAAGATAATATCTAACATTCCATGGTAGTTATCTTGCTTGAGCAAAGTTCAGTGTGATACACAGTCAACAGGTCTTATGAACCAGTTTCGTAATTAACCTCTTATAACTTTAGTTATTCGTACTTGATTTGATTTAATACTACCTAGAACTGTTTGACCGAATTAACAGAAAGCTTAGGGTATATATATTTGCTTCTAGCTCTTTGCATGATGTGCTTTTGGGACCACCTGGATATAGTTCACTTTAAGTTAATTATGCTCTATGAATTCTCCATCAGAGGGAGAAAAAACTCTGCCAAAACACTAAAAAAATCAAACTTCGGTCAAATTTTAAACAGAGTGTGTACTGTCGGGTTCTTATGGAAAATTAGTGGGGAAAAAAACATGAACATTCAATGATTCACATGCCAACGGAATTATTTCCTTTACCATATAATAAAGAGATCAGACATGTGGGCATCCCAATAAGAGTAGTTTGAGTTCCTCCTATCGAAAACTTAATATAGGGTATGAATGAAATACATGGCTATATATCTAGAAGCCTAAGTCATAAGTACCAACAATATACCGAATGAAAACCTTATTTAAAACTCTATAATGAATGATTCGGACTTCTAAGAATTCATCAATTATGACCTTAGTTTTTAGCAAGTCCAATGACCATAGGAAGAGATGTGCATGGATGAATCTTCTATGCTTCCTTACTATAGCGTTGCCCCCATTTTCTCTCGTTCTTCTTACATTTTCCTAACATATCAAAAACCAAATTGTATTGAATGTTCAAACTATCAAGGAGGAAATTTCTTAGTATTTTTTGATCCGTTAGATCTAACACACGTGAAGCTCAGTATGTAACGTAACTGTGAATGTATTAATACATAAGTCACAAGCAAATTGGATTAACTAGCACAATAACGAGAAGATGAACTAGAGATTTGAACCCTTGATGAGTTATAAGATTGTGTTAAGCGACTATTATTTCAAAGGCATATGAGAGTTGGAATATTTATTTTAACCGTATTTCTCATTAATAAAATCCGAGCATATTCCTCATTAAAACAATCTGAGCGATGTAATGTCCATCCAATTAGCTCTTAGGCAGAGGGTATCCAAACTGATGATGCCAAAACATACACCAATCAACTCTGCTCCAACTTATGAAAATCACATCATGTTACTTTCTTGAAAATGCAAGATGCAACTTGCCTTAAAAAAAAAAAAAATCAATGCGAAAACCTTTTAAATTTGGAGGACTTTTGAAAACACGTGTATGTGGGACCAACCCCAAATGTAAATTGAAAGCAAGTCATCGAGCCACCCAGAACATCATTTAAGCCTGAGAGTTAATCGCACAGCCACGCTACTCCTCTCCCTGTTTCCTCACAAAGTCAAAGCTACCTCAAAAATGGTGAGACATCCACTTAAACCCAACAAGAGCAACAATACAAGAGTAAAGAAAGGCACCTGGCGTGCAGAGGAAGATCAGAAACTCATTGCTTATATCAAGAGATACGGCATTTGGAACTGGATTCACATGCCCAAACCCGCTGGTATGAAATATTGATGTATTGATCTTGTTTTTCGCTGATCTCTGTATCTGCTTTTGCTGGGTATAATATCAAACCAAGTCTTGAATATGCGTGTCAATGACTCAGGTTTGGCAAGGACAGGGAAAAGTTGTAGGCTTCGGTGGATGAACCATCTGAGGCCTAACATCAGGCATGGAAACATCACCAAAGGAGAGGAAGATATGATTATAGACTTGCAACGACTTCTCGGAAATAAGTAAGTTCGCACTTATCACCTCAGTGAAATCCTATAAAAGATTAAAGAAAAAAACACATCTGCAAATTTATGTAGCCTCATAAAACGGAGAAACTACTATCTTTTTGTTGCCATTGCATAAAACACTTCATTTCTTTTGTCAGAAGCCTCTTTCACTTCCACAATGATAGACTACAGGTATGTATGCAGTACAAGCACTGCACGGAAGTAAGTTTGAATCAGTAGACAAATCATTGATTCTTGGTTAAATTCATTTACCGCAGATGGGCGGCAATAGCAGCTAGACTTCCAGGAAGAACTGATAATGAAATAAAGAATTATTGGAACACCCGTTTGAAAAAACGTGTCGGGAATGGGAACAAGTTGCAAATTTCAACCGCAGGTGATATTAAAGTTAAGCCTTCTCTTCCCACTATTGATACTCCGAAAAAAGAACCCATTCCAAGAATGAATGCAAATAGCTTCTGCACCTCTTATGGAGTTCACTATGATGACAAAACCTCGGAGAATAGGTGGAATTCACCATCCGACGTGACTGGGGAAGAAGAAAGCTTGTGGGAACAATTCCTTGCGCTGAAAGATTTTCAAATTGCAGAGAATTTCGGTGGCAGGTACATGCAATCGGGAGCTAAGGCCCCTGTCTTTGTGTGTATGCAACAGGAGCTCGTGTACCACAGCGGTTCCTATGAAGATTTTATGATGGATTTATGGGAAAAATGATGATCGCTGAAGGTACTCAGATGAAGAGGTGCCATATAATTACTTGTAGTTTCCTGTTAAGTTCCAAGGAATGGGAAATTGATGTCATGAGCGTTGTCCTTTCTGGAATCGACCATCGGTGTTGTCTTTTTCTATCTCGTGTATTTATGTTAGACTACGTCTCAAATTTGAGTTTGTAAAGGAAACTTAATCCAAGTATGATACTTATTTTTAAGTGGCTTCCCAGTTTGATTACTCTTGAAAGGGTTTTCTATTGTGGTTCTAACTCTTTCATGTATAAGTAGTCTTCTTCTTGAATTGTATCCAAAGAGATGGTTTTTTTTTTTTTTTGGTGAGTTACACTCTGAAGCAATCCTCGATGTGTTTTTGGCCGTGACAATAAATTGTGTGCTGTGCTTGTGAATTACATCTTGGTAGTTCAAAGTTGTGAAAATCTTGTGTTAAGATTTTACATAATTCCTTTATGAAGATTGAGTGATTGTTTTGCAAGAAATTATGAAGACTATAGTGTAATCGAGGATTAAGAAACACTAAAAGTGTTTGAGTAACTAGATCATTTTTATAATCTCCATTGTATTACTTGATTTATAGTGGAAACAATTATTGCTCTCCCCGTGAATAAAGGTTATATTGATTGGATGATGTAAATTTGATATTTAATTTAATTTTCTTATTCTATTATCTTATTGTTTGATTGCTCTTTTTTTTTTTTTTTTTTTTTTTTTTTTTTGGTGACAGTTGGTATTAGATCCACACTTGACTTAAATTTGATGGGAGAAGGTAAGAAAAAATCAACATACTTGATGGGAATGATTTTGGTTTATGAAATATGCAGATTGGGGATTTGCACAAGAGAAATCTGGTCTTAATCCTATCAGGAAAGAAGCCAGATTTGATGAGGCAATTTATGAATGCATATTTGATATGCTGGTAAAATTGAAGTGTCAACATATATTAAACCCAATTATTTGCATCCATCCATGGGAAATAGTCAATCTGGGGGCCAAGTTTAGATGTCTAGTGTAATAAAGAGATTCCTCATTTATGTAACATTAATTGAATTCTTTACCAAATTTAACATGTCAAGTCAAAACCAACTAACGTTATCAAACATCTAGTCTCATTAACTGTTAAACTTCTTGGAAACTTCCTTTTGCATATTCACTTACTGGGACATCTCCCTCACTTGACTATGTTTTCAACATATATCGGCTTCATATAATGTAAGCTTACCTTTCGGACCGATTACTAAACTAACACTAACTGCTCTTAAGGAACTTGATGTTCGTGAAGTAATCCGGTATATATTGGTTATCCATGCCTTCACAAAGGATGATTTTCCATTAGCTAGCATCAAGATCAATGGTTTTGACTTTGGGTCAATACATTGCATTGCCATATAAGACTTTTGTTAGATACGTGAAAGAACAAGTCGGGTGTTGTGGGTCCAACAGGACAATTGTTAGTTTTTTAAAAAATTTAAACTGATAGACGAAATCGTGGTTTAATTTTTAACTATTCTAATACTCCTAATTACACGTAAGCAGAAAAATGTTAATATGAAAGACAAATAGGAGCCTTGAAATATCTAAACTCTGGATTTTTTGCTTTGATATAGTTTAAATTTTGTCATGATCACTGTAATTTAAAAAAAAAAAAAAAAACTTAAATTGTTAGATAACAACGTGATTTAAAATGTTCTAACGTTTGCCACATTCAATCTCAACTCGAATAACCTATTTTTATTTATTGGATCCGAATGCAGATATAATCAGACACATAAATGGGATATCACCTTCAATGTATATGAATTAACCAAAAATAAATTATTCTTTCTATATTTAAGTTGAGTTAGTCAATCCGCTAGTAGAAAATTTTAGACTAAAACAATCTAAATACATGTGATGTCACAGATGTTAGCGCTTCATCTGCTACTATCTACGTTATAATATTTTGAACAATCAAAGATGATAGCGAATCAATAAGGAATATATGTATAGTTGATCAAAATGTCTAATATTTCTATATGTACTGCTCGTTATTGGTAATTGAGTCATAAGGATGGTTTCGTAGCTGTTGATAGGACGTACTAAAATGGTGACAATGACATCTCGCCAACAAACTATAGTTCAGCTGTTTATCATAAGCTAACATGCTTTGTCTTTGGGCCGGAATTAAATAGATAATGCGCACACATCTCCCGATAAATTTTGTCAATTTGCTACATCTCCTTTTTCAAACGTCTATAAATCATATTCATTTAAAATTCTTTGGATGGATTATTACTTTTTTTAATTTAAGTTTAACGGGGCACGCATTCATAAGTTGTCAACCTGAAAATCCGAAAAATTTCATATCGTACCTTTAATATAAATGTTAACACGTATATTCACATGCTCTAATTAAACAATGGCGGGTTAATATGATGATTCCTAAATTGTTTTCTGAGGAGCATTTTATTTCATGAACGTGCAATATCTTTGACTTATTTACAGAAAATGAAAGGGATCCGAAACTAAATCAACAGCGTAGACAGCCCAATCGTTCATTCCCAAATTTTGTCTCGATGACATCTAAAACTTCCCATGGTAAAGGAAAGAGAGAAACGAAGTAAAATTATAACCACGATGCGTCAGGACAGAATGATAATGCGGTGATGATTTTGCAGCTGTAGCTCGTCCGCTCCCTCGCGAAATGATTTTTAGCCGTAAAACTCAAAAGCAATGTACATTTAACGTACTGCATTTAAACCTGATATGATACAGACCATGTTGATAGCATTGATCTCATCATCTGAAGTAATTTATGTCTTACAAATTGTCTATCCAAGCGAAAGAGTCTCTTACAACCGCTAGCTGTCTTGTCGATTGTTGAAGCAAAGTGTATAGCATTATCAAGCCAGTCAAGGAAGCTATTTGGCTCAAAGGTTTGTCGAGTGACCAGGACTGTGACAGGAGAAGATTGTTGTTTGTTGCTTCAAATTTATTTTTCCCTTGTGGAACATTTCTTTTTTAACCCTCGGAAGCAATCCTCTGGTGATCCCTCAACTCAAAGCACATAAAGACTATGAAAGTCCTTCGCCGGCCTTCCAGTGTATTGACTGCCAGATGGGACATTCTTGGATTAACCATTCTTTGAAAGAAAAGATAAATTAGCTAAGACTGAAATCTTGCATATTGGTTAAAGATTTGTTTTCCCATTATTGTGAACAAATATCAACCTATCCAAAAGCTTAAAATAAGTTATGTAAAGATGACCTTCAACTGTTGTATGTCTCTTGAGTGTACGTGAGGCTAATCTCAAAATAAGTTACTGTGTTAAAAGTTCCTTTGTGAACTTACCTTTGCTTGTGTAGAAGCACAAGTATATGACAGCTGGGGATTTAAGATATCGAAATTGTCTTTTTGGGTCTTCCATGGTAATTTTGAACTGGTAAGTTCACTAGAGTTTTGATCATTGCAAGTAGACCGGAGACCAAATAATGTAGATTTCAGCGTGTTTCGTCAGTCCACACCATCTTGCAGATACTTGATAGGTTTCGCCATTTATATATAATCAAGCTTCCGTCGCAAGCATCAGTGGATCACAAGACATAATGGGTTGTTGGAGATTTGTGCACTACGTTTTTTCAATCAAGCACGTGAGTTTATTTAATTTGAAGATCTCCAGGACAATGCATGTGATGAGGACTGAAAGGTACGGCTACTTTAACCTAGAAGCGTTTTATTGGACAAAGCCATTGAATTACAGATAGTTTATTCTAATTGGCTATTAATATCAGCAATCAATGAATCTAATAAGACATCTGGAAGGATATGATTTTGCAAATGATGCCGTAGACTTTTGGTAACATCAGAAATTAACAAATGCAACTTGCGAAGAAACAATCACGTCAGAGGATAAGGCCTTGAAATTAGACACGCAGAGAGAAAAGTCATCATAAGTTTATCGTCCACTTGTCGTTAATTCGACAGAAAATTTGTGGCACACGCTAGGCTACAATATAATAAGTCAATCGAATGCAAAATAAATATGTAATCATGATGTGGACCTCATGAGGAACCTCAGGTGACGTAGGATCAATGTGAATTTGGACGCACCTACACACAGTCGATGAAATAAAACAACCTATGCAAACTGGAGATCCGATTTGGGATGAAAACTGATATTCGTGGGCATATGCTTGAAGTACTTGCAATTCGTCATTCTGACACATATGATTAACTGGAATTTTATGAGAGTTTTGTGATGTATCTTTTCTTTTTAACTGTGTGAGTGATCTCATGCAAGCATGCATGCATGCCCATATAGGCCCACCCATATACGCAATTATATAATGTGAATGAAAGTAGTAACACAATAGGTAGGCTTTATGTCACCCTCAAGTGGAAAAGGCCAGTTCTTCGCCATGTGATTTATGTCAAACAAATGTATATAGATGTGGCATCCCAAAATTCAAGTCATCCTCTAGAGAAATTAAAGCCTATAATTAGGTAATGAAATTACCTATGGTCTATGTGTTAGCCATTAGTTTTCTTAAGGCTATGTGTTATTGTGCTTGTGTTTATGAATTTTGAATTTAGGACTATAGGATAAATTAATAATCTATGCTTGGCCATATGATTTAAATTTCAATGAGCAAAAATATCCCAAGACTTTGGCCAAGATGAAAATTGGAATTCAAAAATATTTATAGAAGAATTTCAAAAAAAAAAAAAGGGAAAAAGAGGTTAAAATTTGATTGGGCCTTAAGCCCAAGAGTGGAACCCTAATGGGCCAAGTTGGCCGGCCCATTAGAGCCCACAAGGAGGCTGTCGACCAGCCCAAGGAGGAGTGGCCGGATGGCCCAAGCCCAAGCCCAACTCCAAGGCCCATGATGCATGCAATAGGACAAGTGGCATGGAGGAGGTGAAGCATGGTGGACACTTGTCTTCCTCCACAATTACACTTGTCCCTCATGCAAATTAAGAAAGCATGCAATATATAAGCCACCAAAAAGAGAGAGAGAGAGGGAGAGAGAGAGAGTGGCTGATGGTGAGGGGCTGTCGTCCAAAGAGAGTTGCGAGAGAGAGAGTGAGATGCGAGAGAGAGGCCGAGAGAGGAGGAGAAGGAACCGTCGCCGCCCGCACGCCGTTCGTCCGTCGCCGGTGTGCCGTCCGTGTGGTCGTGTTTGCTTGGTCTTAGAGGTAAGTGGAGTCCTCTAACTTCTCTTGCATGTTTGTATATTGGTTGTTTGTTAGATTTTGGGTGTTTAAGTAAGAAAAACCGAGGTGTGGTTGGCTTATGCTTGGAATGCATGACTGTTCTTGCTCGGATCTTGTGAGTCAGAATGTTGTTTGAGCTTGCATGTGTGTTTAGAGTCAGATTTTGGCTTCGATTTCTTCATGAAAGTTGTAGATAACATATTTTACTATAACATACTGAAATTTCGTGGAAAATTATGGATATTTGATGGGTTAAAGTCTCATATTACGGAGACCTCAGATCTGGAGAGTTTTCACTGACCTTTTGCTGGATTCATGGTTGCATGTTGGTTTTTGTTGAGAATATCACTTCGATGTATTCATGAAAGTTGTAGGTAACATCCTAAACTACAACATACTCAAATTTTAAGTGAAATGAACAAGTATAGCCTAGTGAATCGACTAGATCTTGAAGAAGATGATTCTGGTGATGTATTTTGAGATACCCGAGACTTCAAGGACCTAAATGATGACTCTAATTTGGCTATTTGACTTGGATCTCTTCATGAAACTTGTATATAATACCTTGATGTATAACATATCTAAATTTCAGAGGAAAATAAAGAGAATAGATGGGTGAAATCTTAATATTTCGGAGATGTGTATTCTGGACGATGCGGTAGTTGTTCCAGAAGCTTCGTGAGGTCGTGTAAAATAATCTAAAAATATTCTGGCTTGGAGTTCTTCATGAAAGTTGTACGAAAATGTCTTGGCTATTACTCTGTAAAATTTCGTAATTTTTGGAGACCGTATGGATATTTTAATCGAATTTCTTTGGAAACTGTGCATTCTGGTTTTATCCGAATATTATGTGCTGTTTTGTGGAAATTGTGAAATTGTGTGAAATTCAAGTTGGCCATGAATTTTGCATGCAATTGTCATTCTATTGGTTTGATTAATGATTGCTTGAATTTTATGATTTTGGGAAAATCATAGATATTGAATTTAATATTTATTTATGGAAATAAATAAATATGATAATAAAAATAAATAAAAATAATAAAATAAAATGGATTATTTTATTAGCCATAAATTCCATTGAATAATTATGCATTGTTGCATGTATGATAAGACATTGGTGTATGTATGACCATGAATTGTGATGCATGTGTGAATCATATGCCATGTAATAATGAGATCAAAATAATGGTAAATGTGGAAAATGATAAGTGAGGAAGTGGTTGTGGTGGATGATGATGCTCGGTGGCCTAGTGGCGTAATTCCAGAGATTCCCCAGGAGTGTCGGGATGCCCGGTGGTATACGGTACGTAATTCCGGGGAGGCCTGGTGGTATGTCGGTACATAATTCCGGAAGCCTGTCGGAGAGGTCTTTGCCCGAAGGGAATGCCTCGCGATGCCAGGATTTGGGTGCGAGATGCCTGGCTAGAAGGGTAAAGGCCAGAGGTCCGGTTGTATCTTGGATACATGCCCGGAGGTTCCTCGTGATGCTAGTTGGGATGCGAGATGCCCGGAATGTGGGGGGCCGAATGCCCGGTTGTATCTTGGATACATGCCCGGAGGTTTTTTCGCATGGGATGCGAGTGTAAAATATGAGATGAAATTGATGAATCGAGGAAAGGTGATGTGGTGATCAAATTGAAAGCTAAAAGTGGAAATTAAACCATAGAATGATATGCATGATGATATGCATGATAATGATGATGATGAGGATATGTGATGTGAAATAATGATGATCACCCATGATATGATATGCATGATGATGATGATGATGATGATATGTGATGTGATATGATGATCACCCATGATATGATATGCATGATGATATGCATGATAATGATGATGATGAGGATATGTGATGTGAAATAATGATGATCACCCATGATATGATATGCATGATGATATGCATGATAATAATGATGATGATGATGATATGTGATGTGATATGATGATCACCCATGATATGATATGCATGATGATATGCATGATGATGATGATGATGATGATGATATGTGATGTGATATGATGATCACCTATGATAATGATATGCATGATATGATATGCATGATGATATGCAATGGTGATGATAATGATAATGATATATGATATGGCATGTGTATTGTGATGATGTCATGATGATGATGACATGTATGATACGATGATGATACACATGAATGTGTTATCAATTGGTATGATGATGCATGGTAGTATGCGCATGGCTTCAAGGTAAGTAACGCCTGCAATGCATGTATGATATGCCTGATGCATTGAGTTGTTATTGGATTTCCCTATTTGCTGAGTGGTTGTACTCACCCCTTTTGGGGACCAACATTTCAGATTAGTAGATGGATTGAGCGGTTGGATATGACCGTTAGGAGGAGAACGATAGCAAATGAGGGAACTTTTGGACGCCGACACTAATCGATGGACTCTAAAGTATACGACTGTTGGAAGAGATGTCGGTCATCTTTTAAAATATAGCCAAGTATAGAAAGACTGTGGCAATTTTGATGTATCGACTAATGATGTTCATCAAGTTATGTAAACAAAAGTGTACGGCTTTTACCTATAAATGTTTAGTTGGTGTGCATCAATTTCTGAATGTAGGGAAGGGAATTGTTGGATATCCTTCCGTTATGTAAATTGCGCAAGGGACCGTTAATAAAAGATGTAAACCCCCATGGTTGTATGGACCCGCTACAATAGAAACGGTATCAGAGTGATATGTTAATAAGGAAAGTGAAAGGTAAGCGAACTGTGGCGACCCAAATCGGATCGGGGGCCGTCGAGGGGTGTCACAATAGAACAGCTGTAAATTGACATAATGACATAATGGTTTTGATGGAGCCATTAAAGCGGATTTCATTCAGCGTATTTTTGTCTTGTTTAGTTCCATGAAAAAGAATCTTAAAATGGATTCCCATTTCAGGAATCTCATTTGTAATTATTTGGATTGCAGAAACATTGGGTCTTCAACGAGAGAATGTAAGAGTTTTTTTAATTGTGGACTATATTAATTGATATTGTAATTTACCGTTTAAGGTTTACCATTTTACGGGGTTTGGTCTAAGGTGAGATAGAAGGTTTCTTAATTAGTCTAATATGGGCTGGCTAGTGTGGGCCGAGTTGAGCCTGGCCCGTAATGAGAGGGACTGGTTGGAAACTCTATAAATAGTGCTCAAGTCTCTCCTCTAACCCTAATGCTCACATGTATCCTTACCTAAGGGGCGTTTACCTAACGCTACACGTGAGGGGGCCGCCTCATTGAGCCAGTGATACAGAGGGCAATAGAGGAGAGGGACTTGCGCGTGGAACATTGTGTTTCTGTTTCTGCTTTAAGAATAGTGGATCCCCTTGATGAGTGGGTAATCCCTTTTCTACTTCCGCTTTATGTTTGATGGATCCCAAAACAGGTGCGTTAATCTTTCTACTCAATTATGCATGTTCTTGTTCTAGTTATGGAGATTATGGGGTTGCGCAATTTGCATCCAACATGTGGTATCAGAGCAACCATAACCCTAGAACTTGAACGCGATTGGTTTTGCCCTAATTTGTACGGATTTACCATAATTTGTACGGATCTACCGTAATTTGTATGGATTTGCCCTAATTAGTATGTATCTTGCCCTAATTTGCGATTTTCAAGTTTTGTTGCTCAATAAAACTAAAATTAAATTGCAAATTCGGACTGGGCTCGACGATACGAGCAGAACCGTCGGCGGCGCGTCGCCGGAGGAGGCCGCACGCGCCCCCACGCTCGGCCACGCGCCACCTGGGCATCGAACGAGCGCCGCGCGTGAGCCCCACACGCCGCGCACTCAGGCGGCGCGTGCAGGCACGTGGAGGCTTCTTTTGGCTCGTGGTTGGCGGCGTTGGACTCGTATGATGATTTCCTATCTTGTGGTATATTTATTTTATATGTTTGATAGTTTTATTGATGTGAAATTGCATATGAAACCCTAAATACGTGTATTTTAAATGAATTTTTGCGTATTTTTCCTTGTATTTTTCTATGATTTTGGAAATACAAGTGTTGGGTTATAGGTATATTATCACATAATCATTATAACGGTGTGATTCATCAATAAAAATCAAACTTTATTATGAATTGAAGCTGGCTTAATGAGATACAACCATTATGGAATAGTAATTGAGCTATGTATTGAGCTGATGAGAAATAGTAAAGGTTATGAAACTTTTGTGGACGTCTTAAGAACTTGTGACCAAGCTGATTGTACTGATTAACATATCTGTTGTATATGGGTAATGCATGTCGATTAAGTTACTGCATATTGTACATGAACTCATCTGATCACTTGTTAATGTCTATCAAGTTGAATATTTTTACGGTTATGGAGTATGACAATATTTATGCAGAGCAATAATATCTATTGTTATAGTTTAGATATTTAGTTCTGTGGTTTGACTCAATTTATAGGCCACGGGTTGAAGTAATGATATTTGTTACCTAAAATTGATTAATAAATCAGTTGTTGGCCTTGGAGTCAATTTTGCCTTATGAACTCATGAGTGATAATGGATCAGTTGTCAAGCTTGTTCGATTTGTTGTACCCTGTATTATTATTGATGTTAATTTGTGAGAGATATTATAGATCAGCATTATTTTTATGTTGTTCTGGTAATATGTAATTGGGGTGCATAAGAGATGTTTTATTCTCTGTTATGAGAAGTTTCTTGTGTTACTGTGATCAATGATCTCATTGGAATCTATCTTTCAGGTTCGCTGTATATATATATGATTAATTTTATTAATGAATAAAACAATGTAATTAGCATGATATGTGATTTTGGTGATATGTTGCCCGTATCACTAAAGTTAAAATCATATGTATATGGTATATGTGAGAAGTAAAGTTTATATCCTTGGTATGAGAGAATTTCAATGATTCAATTGAGTAGTGACCGCCAAAGTGGCACGCTTGATTGGGTTTGAGAAATTTCGGTCTCGTATGATAATTGGGATGTCTCCTGGTCTAATGCGTAGTCATACTCCCAAATGAGGTGATTGTGTATTAGTTCATGGAGGGATACATGATAGTGTGGTGGAGGAGTGACTGATTCTAGTGATTCATATGCCCAAAGGTGATGAATTCACGAAGAATTGGAATATATTCTCATAATCGCTATCATGTGGGGAGTGTACAACTGCATGTCATATATTCTGCCCAAAGGTGATTATATGATTATGTGTGTAACTCTCTGGATGTGTACTTGTATGTCAAGTTATACAGTGTTCACATGATGCTAATTATATACATTGCTTGGTTTTCAGTCACCTTTTCTGTAATTAATAACTTCATTATTATTGAGGTTTTTACTGCTTCAAATTTTAAGTAGTGGACATATGATTTGCTGCTTGGGAAAAGAGCAATAGAATTTGCTTACTGTTTATGAAGCGTTCCATTCAATAACACTTGAAAAGAGGTTTTGCCTGCGGACTGCACTACTATAAGATGATGGAAGCCTTAGTTGCTTAAAATTATGTTTTGTCCGATATTGAAATTAGGACACATCTACAAAGATTGACGTAATTGTAAAGGATAGCTGCTCTCAGACTATTAAAGATAATAGTATGATGGAGGTTACTGTGTTTTTGTCTTTACCTATACAGATAATTATGGAATCTCCTGTACCATATACTAAACTTGTTGAGGTTCAAGGTACTATTCTTGATATAGTTTATAATGGAATTTCTTAAACCTCTCAAGTGCAGAATGAAGTGGTTGCAACTTTATTAAGGAGATTTGTTAGGGAAAGACGATCAGTTATATCATTAGACTATATAGTCTATTTGTGAGAGTATAATTACAATATCCACTATATGGTTGATGTAATGACATATTTATAAACGTTGTTTCTTATTCTTAATCAAGTATGTGATTAGATGCCATAAAAGGCGGTATACAATCTATGAAATATCATAGTGTTTGGAAACTAACTTACTTGCCTAAAGATCATAAGTTCATAGTTGCAAATTGGCGTACAAAACTAAATGAATTTCAAAGAAAGATTGTGGAATTTAAAGACAAATTGGTAGCTAAAGTTATCACTCTGAAAGAGGGATGGATAGTTAATAGTGAAGAAATAAATATTTCTTTCTAGTATTTTTAAAGATTCTTTCAGAGTGAACGTGGCAATAATAATTTATTTTGATATGGAGTTATGCCAAATAGATACACAATCTATATTGTGCAATTTGAGGATTTTGCAACATATGTTTCAAGTAAACTTGTGTGCAGACTGAAAAGTCTTATTCATAGTTTTTAGCAAGTTTCTAGACAATATTATTAAAGTTTCATGGTGTTATTATTTTGTTCAATTGGGAACAAAGTAACTCAATATACTGCAAGGTTAGTGGGAGGAAATTTATTTTTTCTCATACTTTATGTACATAATATTTTGGTTACAAGTTGTGACCTTGAGACATTTTATATCTTTTGTACTGAGGTCTGTAAAGATTGTTTTTGCCATATTATATTAGATTTTCTCGGAGGACATTTGCTGATTGTATATTGGAAATATTCAATATACATTATTGCAAGCCAGGAATTGCTCCTGTTGTTAAGGGTGATGGACTGAATCTATCACATTGTCCTTATTTAACTATTAAGAAAATCTAATTAAATGGTGTACCTTGTGTGACATCCCGATTTTCCAATTCTATTTTCAATAAATTGAGACGGGCATTTCGTTGGCACGCGTATAGTTTTTTTCCTTGAGTCGGCCACTCATTTGAAAGCTAGTCTATCAAGTGAAGCCGTTAAGAGTTTCTAATGCATCAGACTCGAGATTTGACCAGGAAGCGACCTTTCAACCGAGCTAATCTGCAAGGGTCATTACGACACAATTAAAAATCGATTAGAGATCGGAGATAGGTCGACTCGACAGAGGCATGTGATCAGGTGTGGGTGATTCCACCAGATTGCACAATTCTGGTCGATCGGCACTGGACCGACTTTTCTGTTGATTGGGTACCCTGTGTTCATATTTGAAACCTTGAGATTACCCCAATAACCGAAAGTCGCCAATGTTTCAAAAATGTACGTTGTGGCTTGAGATGATCAACCACATATCAAATGCATGAAAATTTCTAAAGGCTACCCGATAGGTTGGGCCGCGCTAATATAGTGTCAAAGTGAAATTAACCGTGAAATTGAGATCGAATTTAGAAATTGGAAGTCAGGATGTGTCACAAATCATTTCAGGATCATTGACTCTTCTTCGGAAGAATTTTCATGTAATTAGAATTTTTCAGAAATTAAATTAGAGAATGGCTATTTTGGCTCGATAAATTAGTAAGCCTGCATTTGGTCTTGCTTTTGGGACTTAAGTTGGTTTTATGGACAAGTGAAGATGTAAATTGAAGTGTGGTGACATTGGATTAATTTTATGGAATTCAATTGGACTCAATTGGAAGAGAATTGATGGGAATTGAAGAAATTGGACGTACAAGAATTGGACCCCGGCGGAAAAATAAAATGGACCCATTGGAATAAGGTTGTGGGAGATAGTGGAGTGTGATGTCATGCAAGAGGTCATGGTGGGCCATCTTTGTGGATTAAAGAAAAAGAAAAAGAAAAGGGGGTGGTCCCTCTCCTTCTCTCTCCTCCCTCTCTTCTTCCTCTCTCCCCGTCGCCTCTCTCCTCGATGGTTGGTGTGCGAAGACCAGAAAATTTGCAGAGAAGCCGGAGCAGCCCTTCACCGCCTGCTAGCCGCTCGTCGTCGGCTGTCCGCGCCCGCCGTCGCCGTTCCACCTTGGCTGCACGCCCTTCATCTTCCTCCTCTCCTGTCGCGGCCTCTCTCTCTTCCATCTCGGGTTCTTGCTCGAAGACCCATAAGATCTGAGCTTGCCGAAGAAGCTGCAGCCATGGCCGTCGCTATTGCTCGTTCGCCGGAGCTCACCGTCGCTGCCCGTCCGCTCGCGCTCGCCCGCTCTTGGCTGACGCCCAGCCGCCTCTGTCGACCCCTGTTCGCACATTCCAGGAGCTGCCGGAGCTCGTCCCCGCCGCTGTGAGGCCTCGCTTGGCCGCCGCCTCGCCTGTCCGAGCCACCGTCGAGCTGCCGCCCCGATCCTCCGCCCATTCCGGCGCCGGACCCACCTCCTCCAGCCCCAAAGTAGCAGCTGCAGAAAATGGGTATTGCAGCCTGCTCGTGGCCCGTTTTGGTCGCCTTCCCGAGCCCGGATGCTCGGCCCGGCTTGAGGAAAGTCAATTCTCGAGTCGTCCCCATCGTTTTGGTCCGCTCGGTTCTCTAATCCGGTGAGTTTAACTCACTAAATCTTGATTAGAGGGTTAATGATGCCCTACGTGTGCTTAGTTTATGTTAAGTGTTATTAGGTGGTTAGTTTAATTTATTTAAGTGTAGATTATATTAAGGTGTTTGATTAACTTAAATTGTGTTTAATTTAAGGTTAAGTGAGTAGTTATATTAATATAAGCTTTGATGTGACATAAAGGAATTTACTTTTGATTTATATAAATATTCCGAAATTATTAAATAATTTAATAATATATTATTATTCGAAATTATTAAAATATTTTTATTTAATTATTTTCGGAATAAATTTAATTATTTATTAAATCCCGAAAATTTTGTCAGGACCTTAAATTCTCAGAATTTCGTGCCGGTCACTGCTGTGTAGTCAGATTTTGAAATTGATGATTGGATATTATAAATTGAGTGTTGATTGTGATAAATAGAGATTTTATTCATAAAAACCTAAGTGTCGGGTTTGGCATTAAAATTGGATTTTTAATGGTTAATATCGTAATTGGATTATGTGAGTGAAATGTAAAGTATCCAGGGATCGGTATCGAATTGTCGTGTGCTGGTTGAAAGGCTCGGGTCGCAGTAGTGGCTAGGCCAGCTGGACCCTTATTTTGCTATAAATGCCATCAAGAGAGTGACGTGGCTCGGGTTGCAGTAGTGGCTAGGCCAACTGGACCCTTATTTTGCTATAAATGTCGTCAAAAGAGTGACGTGGCTCGGGTTGCAGTAGTGGCTAGGCCAACTGGACCTTTATTCATTTATAAATGCCGTCAACAGAGTGATGTGGCTCAGGTCGTAGTAGAGGCTAGGCAACTGGACCCATGCTCCTTCGGGAATGCCGTCGACGTAGTGACGAAGCCACGCTCCAAGGGGGGAGGTGATGCCTGGCATTATTGTTAGTAGATAGCCGAACTGCGAGTTTGCTATACCCTTGTGTGGCAATGAATAATAATTGGAATGTGTGCTAAGTGCGACTGTGATTTATATGAAAGTGATGACGTTCCAATTGTTTGAATTATTATTACTACCTGAGATTGTGTGATATAAATTGTGCTAATCTGCAGGAAGGAATTAAGACGAGGTAAGTCTTCTGTGTGACGTGGCTAGGCCACCCGGGGTGTATTTTCTTTCTAATAGGGGTTTAGGGGGTTGAACTTGCTGAGACAAAGTCTCATCCCGGTTGTGGGATTAAAATTTCAGGTGCCTGGTGGACGGATTGGCTAGATAGCTTTGGATGGCCTTGAGGAGTTGCAGGGGTGAAGTCATAAGGATTGGAGAACGTGTCCGACTTGTAGGTCATAGGACAGTTCCTTTTTAAGAGCCGGTCTTTTGTAGACTTTTGACTGTAAACCTCTGCTTGTAATTCTATGGAATTATGAAAGTGTTATGTTGTGATTTTTCTTCCTGCTTTTCTATCTCGTATTTCATTAATAGGGGTTTACGTGGCTAGGCCACCCGGGGTGTATTTTCTTTCTAATAGGGGTTTAGGGGGTTGAACTTGCTGAGACAAAGTCTCATCCCGGTTGTGGGATTAAAATTTCAGGTGCCTGGTGGACGGAGCGGCTAGATAGCTTTGGATGGCCTTGAGGAGTTGCAGGGGTGAAGTCATAAGGATTGGAGAACGTGTCCGACTTGTAGGTCATAGGACAGTTCCTTTTTAAGAGCCGGTCTTTTGTAGACTTTTGACTGTAAACCTCTGCTTGTAATTCTATGGAATTATGAAAGTGTTATGTTGTGATTTTGCTTCCTGCTTTTCTATCTCGTATTTCATTAATAGGGGTTTACGTGGCTAGGCCACCCGGGGTGTATTTTCTTTCTAATAGGGGTTTAGGGGGTTGAACTTGCTGAGACAAAGTCTCATCCCGGTTGTGGGATTAAAATTTCAGGTGCCTAGTGGACGGATCGGCTAGATAGCTTTGGATGGCCTTGAAGAGTTGCAGGGGTGAAGTCATAAGGATTGGAGAACGTGTCCGACTTGTAGGTCATAGGACAGTTCATTTTTAAGAGCTGATCTTTTGTAGACTTTTGACTGTAAACCTCTGCTTGTAATTCTATGGAATTATGAAAGTGTTACGTTGTGATTTTGCTTCCTGCTTTTCTATCTCGTATTTCATTAATAGGGGTTTACGTGGCTAGGCCACCCGGGGTGTATTTTCTTTCTAATAGGGGTTTAGGGGGTTGAACTTACTGAGACAAAGTCTCATCCCGGTTGTGGGATTAAAATTTCAGGTGCCTGGTGGACGGAGCGGCTAGATAGCTTTGGATGGCCTTGAGGAGTTGCAGGGGTGAAGTAATAAGGATTGGAGAATGTGTCCGACTTGTAAGTCATAGGACACTTCCTTTTTAAGAGCCGGTCTTTTGTAGACTTTTGACTGTAAACCTCTGCTTGTAATTCTGTGGAATTATGAAAGTGTTATGTTGTGATTTTGCTTCCTGTTTTTCTATCTCGTATTTCATTAATAGGGGTTTTATAATACGTTCCGCTTGCGCAATAATAAATGAATGGGGTCAGCAACACTACCTGGGAATGTCGCATTTGCATGACCAAAGTGGGTTGTTGGCGCGCTCGAGGTTCGGCGCGTGACACCTTGTGTTGGTGCACTTAAAAGTATAATATATGCTCGAATTTGCACTAGACTAAATATTGTCTTTGTGACGAGACTTCTAGGCAGATATCAATCAAATTCAGGACGTGATCACCGGGTTGTTGTCAAGAAGGTTTTGAGGTACTTAAAAGGACAAGAAATTATATGCTAATTTACAGACATGTTTAATTCTTGCAGTTAGTAAGGTATTTAGATGTAAATTTTGTTGTTTGTTATGATGCCAAGAGATCAATAACATAATACATATTTATGTTAGCATGAAATGCAGTAAATAAAATTCTATGACATTTTCTACTATGTAAGCGGTGCTAGTAACATTCTTTTAGGTTGTTACTTGGGCTATTAGGCTTTGAAACCTCATTAAGGAGTTGACCGTTTTTAATTTTATGAATTGACCCATACGGTTGTATTGAGATAACAAATTTGTAATATTATTTATTTACTACAGAGATCTCAAGGGGTCTAAATATATGGTGGTCAAAATTTTTGACCAAAAGGAAACGGTACAGTAAGGTGACATAATAATATAATATATTTTCATAGATGATGTTGTTGCAGATCCACTAACTAAAGGCCTACGCCCATGTGTATTTGAGTGACATGTCATTAGCATGGGCCTAGGAGTATCTTCGGATACTGTTGTTTAGTTAGAGCTATTTTGGCTTTACTCTGATAAATATTTCATCTGTATTCGTTACACTTTGTAACGGTTTGATATGTATCAACTTTTGCATTCAATAAAATATTTTTGAATGTATTGTTATTATGTTGAATACATATTGATAAAGTCTCAAGGGATTGTATAAACCTTGAGTGAAGGCTAGGGGCATCCGGGCATCCGGTTATTAGCCTTGTGCATATGTTTGGTGATACATAAAGAAAGGTTAACCATAAGGATAAGACATATGTGGGTTCATTGGAACCATAAAGCATTCTCTAGTGGCACAAGTTTTTGTGATGCCTAAAGTTAAAAGAATGGTGACTGACAAATGGGATCTCTTTATGAGAAATGTTATCCATTTGCCAAACTACCATATTGAATCCATATCAATAAAGTTGAGGACATTCGTGACCATGGAAGGCTCTGTGTGTATACATGCAGTTACCGCCATGATTCGGTGTTTAAGACTTTATGGGATAGGATTGACTATTAAGAATTATCTCTGGACCAATGTGCGCACATACAGTACGATTTCAATCAATATAGTCCAAGTGGGAGAACGTAAGAGTTTTTCTAATTGTGGACTACATTAATTGATATTGTAATTTACCGTTTAACGTTTATCGTTTTACGGGGTTTGGTCTAAGGTGAGATAGAAGGTTTCTTAATTAGTCTAATATGGGCTGGCTAGTGTGGACCGAGTTGAGCCTGGCCCGTAATGAGAGGGATTAGTTGGAAACTCTATAAATAATGCTCAAGTCTCTCCTCTAACCCTAATTCTCACATGTATCATCACCTAAGGGGCATTTACCTAACGCTATACGTGAGGGGGCCGCCTCATTGAGCCAATGATACAGAGGGCAATAGAGAAGAATGACTTGTGCGTGGAACATTGTGTTTCCATTTATGCTTTAAGAACAGTGGATCCCCTTGATGAGTGGGTAATCCCTTTTCTGCTTCCGCTTTATGTTCGATGGATCCCAAAACAGGTGCGTTAATCTTTCTACTCAATTATGCATGTTCTTGTTCTAGTTATGGAGATCTTGGGGTTGCGCAATTTGCGTCCAACAGAGAATACTTCTCATCAGCGATGATGAACGACAATCGGTGGCCGATGACTAATGACTGGGGAACTGTGGTAGAGTCTGACTACTGGCAACAAAGTCTGGTAGCCGGTGACCGTCGCCAGCAATTGGCAATCGACACTTGCTGACAAGTAGTGGAGGCCGGCAGCCGGTGATAGCGGCGGGGGGCAGCACCGGCATGGGTGATGGAATTGAGTTTTTGATAGTTTTAGGGTTTAAAAAATGTGAAATGGAATCTCAATTCTAGCTATAGCTAGATAATCCACAATGCATTCTCGAAAATGAATTGACAAAAGGAAAACCCCATCACCAGCGCACCAAGTTTAAAGCTTCTCCAAAATCTTGCTTTTCATTAGATGATGACGGGGACAGATTGCCGCCAATGATAGCAACTGTTCGAACACAATTTTCCTTATCATAGCATACACACTTCAAGCTACAGAACTAAGAGCTACTCCACAATAATACGATCCACACTTAGCTTTCTTGGCTATAGTTAAATCATCTACACGAGAGCACCAATCTCTATTAAATAATAAAAGTTACAGGAGAGCAAATAATAGGCGAATCATCACAAATCTAATTTTTGTAAGTTCTCTTTAAGCCTTTAAAGGAACTTAGGTTGAGCCTTCATACTTAGCCTGGTATGACTTATGACTCTCATTCGGCAGTATCAAGATGGATGGTTTTTGCTATGAATGATCACTTCTTTTTGGGTGATGAGCATTTAGTATAGCAAATCTCGTGAACTTGGCTTCAATATATTATGCCTACAAGTTCGATCTTTGTACTTTCTTTTGTTGTTTGTCAGTACAGATTTTTTATTAAAAAAACCGCCAAAAAAAAAATTCTGACATAAGCCGAGAGGAAGGAGTCTCCTTGATCACAGCACATTTACTTTGTGTAATTTAAAAAAAGAAAAAGAAAAATTAGGCCCAATATTTTCCAGAATACAAGTGAGGATGTGAGATGAGTCATCCTTGAGAAAATATAATCCAGGTTCGAACATAACAGAAAGGTCGTAAACTTGTAGAACAATAATAAGACTGAATTTTGCTCTGGTGAAAAGTTCTATAGGCATATAAGTCGTATTGTCCTATGATTAATGATTAATCATCCTCTGCCAGACATATTTTCTTTACTGGTTGCGTGTTGCTTGCTTCTTAGATGAAGCACTAAGCATAGTTAATCTTCAAATCTATTAGGGTTATAGATATTTCACTAGAAAATATAAATCAAATATCATTAGTAAAATGTAAATATTGTTGTGTGGATATACTCTTCATCATTCCTAAAGCATAAAGACTTAATAAAGTAATGTGAATTTAAAAATTTGATTTCTAACTTTTTAGTTAGACAAATAATCCAAAATTAATGAGTGAAACTCCAAATATAATCATATTCAAATCAGATAAAGATAACAACCGGCAAATAAGAACATGCCCAGTTAGCTTTTATCCCAGTTAAATACATATGATTCTTGTTTGGGGGTTGAGATATATAGGTCTTGCTAGATAAAATACTAAAAGAGAAAATTTTATTCTGTTAAAGTGTCTAGATACTAAGACGACAAAAGCTACAAAAAACAACGCCATTATAGCTGTCCTCCATGCCCTACGGTGTTTTTTTTTTTTTTTTTTTTTTTTTTTTTTGGGTGGGGGAAAAAGCAGTGGATAAGGTGCACGCATCTCCCGATACATGTAATCCTCTTGCTATGTTGCTTTCATGATAATGAGGTTATAATTTCATCCCAACAGCAAGTTGATTTGATCAACCATTCCGTGGGAAACATATATTATTTGCATTTTAGAACGCGCGTTTTATGTTCACCGGTAGAAAACATAAGTTGGTCGGCCATTGTCGCATTAAAAAATTTATTAGAAACTTTTTGAATATAGATTTAGTCAATACGACAGTCTGTGATTTCATAGGATTCTCTAAAAAAGATTAAAATAATCTTTCTATGTTTTTATTGTCATTGTCAATGTGATTTCTTTGCTAGAGAAAAGATTGACAATTAAGCAAGACGGCTCAATTGATGAAGAGGAAGCGCCAAACGATCTACAAAACGAATGCACCATTTTCAGCTTTTCTAGGGTTTGGTCACCGTAAGTTTTTGTGGGCATAGATTTGTTTGAAAGTTGATAATTCTCCGAGTGCAGTTTATCTTGAATGGACGTTTCTTGTATAGAAAAGGTTCCTCTAATCTGTCTTGTGTTGCGAAAGATGGAAAAGCATAAAAAAGTTTGCAAAATAATTATTTTTTGGATAAGTCGAGAAAAGAATGGGTTGGAAATTCGCATAATATTCATCACCAATTGTGATAATTCAACGACTGCTCAAGATGATCATAGTAAGCTGAGTCGGAAAGGAGGAATAACCACATTGAAGGGTCGTTAGAAGGGTGTTGTGTTTCACGCACATATTGAACTGACGATTATATGTGATAGAGGGTCGTGTTGACCTAGCTCTAGACAAACTAGACCATAATGCTAGATTGGTCAAAAAGAGTTGACAGTCCAAGTACGGAGAAGATGAGAATACGATGAGGATGAAAGAGACGTCTTATGTTCTTGCATTTATATGAATATATGTTAGATTAAGGAAATTGAGGTTGCTATGCTATGTCACTGCATGTGTCACTACTATTTTATGTTCAAAGGCCATGTCATCTAAAGACCAAAGTTGAAGAATTTTATCTTCAAAGTCACGCAAAATAAACACTGTCAACATTTGGGTGCCAAAGAGAAAACATTCACATGTACAAATGACAGTGACATTCTTTTAACCATCGTAAAATTTTAATTTGTGTCGTATTATTTATTTAGTACAACAAAATCATTTAAAATGTCAATTCTTCTATAGTTTTCTCTATTAAAAAAAAACAATCGAAGAAATTAAATTCTCTTTTTTGGCTGAGCCACGAAAAGTATACGTTATTTTGATGTCTTAGACCGTAGATTCAATGCTTTTTCTGAAGAAATGCTGTATCTAAACAAGAAAAAATTATCTGAGCACATCTGAATTTTAACATTTTCTTTTTGCGGCTATGTAGGTTTGAATAACTGCGCATCGATGCCTTATCTTGAGCACTTTGATACCTTCTTTATTGAGTCACATTTTGCCAAATTAAATCTCATGTGGCTTGAGAAACTTAATGAGTAGTTATGTATGCAATAAGTGTGTATGAGATAAGAATGGAAAAGTAAATTAGGAAGTCTAAAAGTGAGAAGAGATAACGAGAGTAAGTGGTTATTTATGAAATAAGTTAGTATGACAATACGAAAAAGGAAAAAGAAGTGAGAGAAAACTGTATTTTGGCTTAAATACATATATATTCAGCCAAGATCTTCCTTATTAAAACCCAAAAACTTATAGAAAGAATGGACGCATGTCTATGCTAGTTCAACAGGATCTTATGTGATTTCCTAAACCTACACAAAGGTCGTGTACTGTGTTGTGACCTCCCTTTCGGGCGCTCTCTTATGCGTGAGCGCGTGCGGAGGTTAATGGCTCGCTAAATGTTAGACTTAGCCCAAGCTCTCCCAAACCCATCAATTCATGACTTATGGTTCAAGTTTTTAATCTGTAAGTCAATTTCATGTATGAGTCGCTACTAATTGATTAGAAATAAAAGTAAAATATGGGAAGAAATACTTTACTCCTACATAACTAAAGAAATTAGAATTGATGACTTGGTTACACTAGTTAATCATTAATACCCTTCTAATACCTGATCTTGTTTAAACATCAAGTAAAACATTTATGCAATATTTTCTACCAATCACGGATTTTAAGATTCAATTCTTAACTAAATTAAGGAAATAGAAATCCATGCATCACAAGGACACAATTGGAATGAGTCAATATTTGCTTCCAAGAACTTAAACATGATTTATTTTTCAAGTTATTTAAGGATTTTCTATGTATTTTTGGGAAAAAAAAAACTACTTTTTGGCTTTTTTGGGAAATATAAGTTTTTTTCAGATTTTTTGGATTTTTATATATTTTTAAATATATTCTTTTAATATTAAAGTAGTAATATTATATTGTCATAAAATTAGGCGGATCCGGATCGGACTCCCATGTCTGACCCGAGGCTAGACTAACTCGAGCCCGCCGGCCGGGGTCTTCGGTAGGAATGGGCTCCACAAATGAGCCTAGCCATACAACCCATTCTCTAAAGAAAGCTTGGCCCGCGTTCTCCATACCGAGTAGCCAAAAACCATTACTCGACTAAGACCCGCGTGCCCAACCCAACTCGAACCCTACTCACGCCTCTTAAGAAAAAGAAAAGGAAAAAAAAATAAAGAACAGTAAAATTAAAAAAATTACAAAATTTGTTAATGTTAGCGCCAGCCATTTGGCCATAACACATAAGACGATCAATGTTGACTAGATCGATACATTAGTGATTTTCAATCAAAATTAGTTAAAAAGTTTAAATTGGCAAATCAATAAAAGGTTTAGAACTAAATTGATAAATTATCGAAATGTTTGGAACTAAATTGATATAATTAAATAGTTTAGGACTAAATTGGCAAATCTTTAAAAGATTTAGGACTAAAGTGGCATAATTGAAAGGTTTAAGACTAAATTGACCAATGTACAATGGGTTTAGAGCTTTTGGGACGATTTTCCCACCAAATATATCCTTAACTTTCCTTTTTCTTTTGATCAAATTCTATTATATAATGGTCAAATGTATTTCAGTGGGATTATGCTCTCAAAGTTTTAAGTCAATTATGCATTCAAAGTTGATGGCCGAAAAAAAAAAATCGGGCTTTTATAGTTGACGCACGTTTTGTTGTCTTTCTCGTAAATATCTATAAAACCCTAGCTAGTCTTACAAGTTGCATTATTTTGTTGTCCTATGATTAACTTGAGCTCTACTGCGCTCATGGATGACCTATGCAGCGTTTGGATTACATGTCACTGGCAACGTCATTAGACAACTTTTGCAGATTTCCAGGTTTTTCTAATAATCAATTCTTGATGTTGCCGTCCAATTTCGCGCACGTTTCATTCTCCATTATCCATTTGCTCACATCGTAAGACAGCTATCACAAAATAATATAATCCCCGCAAAACCTTTTTGCTTTTAAATTTTCCTTTTCTTTATTCGGTAAAAGATTATGAGTTAGCTATGGTGAAGGCGTCTTACCGGATGAGCTTTCTATAGGAAATTTATTGATTCATTGATGTCCTTTGGTTGATACAGATTCATATTACATGCTTTTGATCTTTTTATTTATTTATTTAATCTATTTTCTAATACTTTTTTTCGCCAAAGATTCTCTTGATCTAATCTTTTTAAAGTCATTTTGTATTGGTGTAAAAGATGTAATTTATAAGTTTCCGGAAAAAGGATAATTGAATAGATTTTCTACTGAACTACCATTCACCACCATATTGCTTTTACTGATCTTATTATTTTATCATCTTCTTTTCTTCTCACTTAACTTTCCGTCGGTTTAAACATATATGGACATTTGGGAACTAAGTATCGAATAACTTAATAATTTAGGTTTTCATTAAAACAGGGTCCATTTTATTTTAGGTCCATTTTATTTAACAAGTACCGGGTAATCTATCTATAGATGAGTCAATTTAATATATAACTTATTACACAAATAATATGTGACATCCTAGATTTTTAATCCTATTTTCTATTGAATAAATCGGGCATTTCATTGACGCACCTATAAGGCTGTTCTCAGAGCTGATTACTCTTAAGATAACTAGACTATCCAGGAAAACCATTAAGGAATTTTAATGCGATAAACCTGAGTATTCGACTAGGAATCAGCTTCTCAACCGTGCTCATCTTTAAAGGCCATTACGGCACAGTTAATAATCGATCTGAGATTAGAGATAGGTTGGTTCAACAGAAATGTGTGGCTAATCATTGGTAACACCACTAAATTGGAAAATTCTCGTCGGTCGGCACTAGTTTGATTTTTCTGTTGTTTTGGTACCATGTGTCCGTATTTGAATCATCGAGATTTTCACGATAACTAAGAGTCGTTAATGTGTCGAGTGGGTTCATTGTGGCTAAAAAAAAAGTCAACCACGGGTCATTTGAACTAAAAATTTCTAAAACCTACACAATAGCCTAGGTCAAGCTAAAAATGCACCAGATTGAAATTAACTGTGAATTTGAGTCCGATTTAAAAAATTGAAAGTTCTGTCATGTCACAATAAATTCTATGAACGTTGACTCAGTCTCAGAAGATTTTTCTGCAACCTGAGACTTTTTGGGAAAAAGTTATCCTAGGGCCGTTTTTGTTCAAAAAATGCCGGGATCATTTTTATCGCAAATTTGTGAAGCAAGTGGGTGTATTGGTGAGGAAAAATATCGATTTGATCGAGGACTCGACAACGGGATTTATTGAGGCCGAATCATGTTGATTTAAGCATGAACAAATGTCCAATTGAGAGGAAAAACCATTGAAATTCGTATGCCCCCCTATGCCTATGGTTTTAGGCCATTTCAAGAGTTGTAAGAAGTGTCTTGGTGGTTGAATTGCAGCCAAGGAAGACAGTTTGGTGGAGAATGGTCAAGGGAGACCACTGAAGAGAAAAATTGACCATGGTAGGCCCCCTTGTCCCCTCTCTCTCTTCCCCCTTCCCCTCATCTGGTTGACTAGCCTTCCTCCCTCCTTGGTGTGTTGTTTGAAGACCTCAGCAGCTGAAGAAGACCATTGGAGAGCCGTCCGAAGCCCCAAAGCCGCACGACGCCACCACATGCCACCGTGGCCAATTCCCTACCCTCGCGCTAGCCTCACGCTACTCCGCCTTTGCCGTGCGTGCCTCCGCCTCCCTCTCACCCTCATGTTGTCCCAGTCACTGTCTCATGGCTTGTGGAGCTCAGGTGGAGCGTATGCTCCACCGTTCCACCGTCGGTTTGCCCCACTTGGACCTGAAATTAACCCCGCTGTCTTTGTCGGTCCACCGCCACTCTTGCCGCCCCAACCAGCTTTATTTCCTCTGTTTTGCAGCTCAAAATAGAAGCTAAAATAGTGGGTATTCAAGACACTATTCAGCTCGTTTTGGAGGTGTTCCGGGCCCGAAAGCTAGGCCTACTTTGGAGAGTATCGAGCCTCATTACGTCCCCGATGTTTTGAACCATCCAACTTGTCGAACAAGTGAGTTTAACTCATTAATCCTCGCTTAGTAGGTTAATGATGCTTAGGGATTGATTAGATTAATTAAATATGGTTTAGGTGGATAGATTAGATTAGATTAGTTAATTTAATTATCTGCCGATGCATGTTAGGTGGTTAGTTAGTGTATTTAGCGAGTAGACACGTCCTATTATTTATTGAATGAACCTTGAAATTTTTCCGGGTCCGTTTCGGAGTCCAATTAGGCATTATGGGCCTAAATTGGATTTATTCACATTTATTTAATATTTTCTGTAATTATTTAATTAATTATTTATTTTTCAGAAATTAAATTAAGATAGCCAAAGTGACGGAATTTTATACTGGCTATTGTGGTGCAATCTATTTATTTATTTGAGCTTTAAATTGTGTTGAATTGATTTAATTGTGATTTTAGGATTTTATTCATAAATTAATTAATTTTGGTAATTAATTTGAAAAGTATTGGGCGTCGGTCTACAACACCAAAAATCTATTTTTGGACTATTGAAAGAAGTGGGGGAAAGAAAGTGAAATTATTATATTTTGGTTAAGGCCAACCGTGCACCAACATGTGGTTATTTTATTGAGAATGATAAAATGATGGAATTGGTTGCATGATTGGGAATGTATACTATATTAGCCCATGGGCAATATGATAGCTTAGTAGAGAGCAGTATACCTTATCAACTTATATTGAATAATGTTGGTACATTATATCAGCCTATGGGTGATATGATAGCTTAGTTGAGAGCAATATACTTGATTATCTCGGAAGCGAGCTATACTATCTATCTATCAGCTTAGCAGTGAGTAGTCTTGATATGAGCAGACTTTATAGATAGTATGAGATGAGTTCGACCAAGAAAGGGTCGTGATGACATGTAATCGACTTGGTTAATTGATCAATGATTTGATCTGATGTTATAAATTGATTGATTGATGTGATTTGAGACATCTGTAAATGATATTGACTTGTAGGGTGGAATTGAGGCCAAGATAAATCCTCTAATTCGTGGTGTACTTAGGCAACCCTTAAGGCGTATTTGCTTTCTAATTGGGTCTTAGCAGGGTAAAATTCGCTGAGACGTAGTCTCACCCCGTTGTGGGACAACATTTCAGATCCCTAGATGGAAGCACCTCCACCTCCTCCCGTGCATTTTGGTATACTAGAGGAAATCACTGAGATAGGTTATTATATTCCGATACACCCTCACCCTGAAGGATTAGAATATGTACTAGTGAAATCCACTGTCTGGGTTGACGTGGGTGAACCCAAAAAAGTACCCCATAAGTACCAGTCATGGTATTGTCATTATCATGATGGGCGAAGGGAGGGCCCTATACCGGAATTTGATGTACCTTTGTATGTTCTGGAGGTTGCCTTTGGTAAAGGTACAACAGACCTTAAGGGTGGAGTGGTAGAGGACGCGAAGGATCCCAAGCTTGGTGATGATTCTAATTCTCTAGAGTGCTCAGCTGTAGACTCCAGCTAGAGTATGGAAGAATGAGAGATTGTCGAGAAAGAAGAGGACCTAGAGGAGGACCTAGAAGAGGATCCAGGAGAGGGTTGAAACCCCCCTGTCTGTAGACTTTGTTTGTGAACTTGTTGTTTAGAACTTGGCTTAGTAGTTTGCCTTGTATATATTTGCACTATGGTTTGCAATGTATATAAGTGTGATGGTTTTACAAGTTCGAAATTTTTAATCCTACTTTCCTATCCCATCGTTTTACTGTCTGGGGATTTTATATCTGCTTCCGCATGCGTATTAAAACGAAAAGGGTCGGCAATGTGTCCTAGGACGTCGCTATTTAATCGATCAATGAGGGATGGGCACGTGTTTGAGGATTGGGGCGTGACACCCTCGCCTGTGGCCGGTGAGGGCCTGGCCCTCACCTATGGCTAACAGGGGTTAGTTGGCAACCCTTGCCTGCCGTCTCTCCAAAACCCTTAAAAAAAGAAGAAAAAAAGCATAAAAAAATTATTAAAAAATATCATCAAAATTTTACTTGAAAAAGTACCACGTTGATGACGGTTGTCCACATTAGTAATTCCGACCAAAATTGGCCAGATGGATTCAATTGGTAAAAGATAGATATGTTTAGGACTCAATTAGCAAAATTGAAATGTTTAGGACTAAATTAGCAAAAGTACAATAGGTTTAAGACTTTTGGATAATTTTTCCAATCTACATCTATATAGGTCTTTGCCTTATTATGTAAGAATTTATTGCTCAAAAGCAAAGGAAGGGTGTGGATCAATCACATTGTAGAATGTTAAGATTTATCAACATGAGCTTCGTATAGGATAGAAAAGCAAGAGTTCCTTCTCCCAAACCTTAGGCCTAATTCCCAGTTACAAATTGTCCAACCATTGTTCGACAAAAGAAAAGATATCTAACATTCAATGATGATATAACCTAAAGGAGAGTCAATTGCAGATGTTTAACAATTGAAAAAGAAAGAGATAAACTATTTGGCGCTCCATGATATTTATCTTGCTTGAGCAAAGTCCAGTGCGATACATAATCTAACAGGCTGTATGAACTAGTTAAGTATAATGGTTACCCTCTTTTATACTACCTAGAGCGATATGATCAAATTAAGATAATAGAAAGCTTAGGGTATTTATGTGCTTTAGCTCTTTGCATGATATGCTTTTAGGATCAACTTGCATGAACTTCACATTAAGTAAGTCACGCTTTATCAATTCTTCATCAGCAGAAGACAAAGCTCTGCCATGACATTAAGAAGTTCAAACTTTGGTCTAATTTTAAACACAGTGTGTATTGTGGGGTTCTTTTTCTAGGACAATTACCAATTCATTCCTAAACCTATTATAGGGATGACAATTTAGGTCTAGAGTTTTCAATTTTACCAATGTAGTCCTAAAACATTGCATAACAAATAGCCAAAAAGAATATAGTAGAATTTCATGTAAAAGTTTAGAATTGCATTGGCAAAGTTGAAAAGCTTAGGACCGAATAGGCATCCATATAATATGTTAAGATCTAACTGGGTAATATCCATTCTTTGTTTGAACAAACTTAGAGGGAAAAAAACATATACATTTAATGAGTCAAATGCCTAACGAATTTTGGCTTCTTTTATTTCACAGAAAATTCCACATTTTTGAAAATGTTTTTCCAAGAAAATAATATTATTTTCTAGTATTTGGCTGAAATCTAAAAGTGAATTAAAAATTATTTTCCATGGTTGGAAAAGTAAAGATTACTTTTATCTTTCAAAATACACATGCATGATTCATGTGATATAGGGACAACACAATGCTAGCGACATTATCATATTTCAATTAAAAATTTATAGAATCTTGTAACATAAATACTTTTTGTAGATAGTAAGTAGTTTATTTCTTCTCTTATGGAACCCGTGCTTAGGTGCTTAGGTTCCATGCCCAGCCTTTGGGTACTTAGGGTAAGGTGTTGGGGTTTTGGACTTAGTCTTGAGGGACTTGAACCAAGCCATTAGGTTCCCAAGCACTTGGCTATGATAGTCGAAGACTTGGGCATAGGCACTGAGGTCTCGGGGTCGGCCTCAAGGGACTCAGGCTCGGCTACCAAGGTCCTAGACCCAAGTCCTAAGGACCTTGGCTAGGGCATTGAGTACTAAACCCCAACCTTAGAGGGCTTGGGCTCAACTTTCAAGGCCGAGTTGCAGGATCTTGAAGCCTATGAGCTTAATGAGATGGATGACATAGTAGATTCTGAAACTAAATTTGAAGTATCATATGAACTAGTCTTAAGAAGGTCCACATGGTTGAGAAAACCACTCGGGACGTATATGTCATTTGCTAGTCATGAGAATTGTATTTTGATTATTACATATGATAATTCAAGTACTGTCAAGGAAGCAAGAAGTGCGGAGGATGCTAAATGGTGAAGAAAGCCATGAAAGATGAGATTTACTCACCAGATTAAAACGAAATGTGGAGTTTAGTAAAACTACATATAGATAGAAAGCCAATCAGTTGCAAATGGGTGTTCAAGAAAAAAATATATGCAAATAGAGAGATAAAACAATACAAATCTCATTCAGTTGTTGATGGATACTTGTAGATAGAGGGAATCAATTATGGTGAGATCTTTTCTGCATTACTAAATTGAATTCCATGAGATTTGTCTTTTTGTAATAATTGCATACAATCTGGAGGTAGAGTAACTTGATATGAAAACAACATTCCTCCATGGTGACTTTGAGATGGATATTTACATGAAGCAATCAAAAAAATTTGTGGTCAAAGCAAAAGAAGATTTTGTTTTCAAATTGAACAAGTATTTGTATGGCCTGAAGCAATATCCAAGAATGTAGTACTAGATGTTCAACTCATATGTCTTGAAGTTTGGCTTTGTTTGTTGTGTTGCTGATAATTGTGTCTACTTGAAAAGGTTATAGGATGATTTTGTGTTACAAGATGATTTTGTTATCTTAACCTTATATGTTGATGATATGTTGCTAGTTGAGAATAGTTTAAGAATGATAAAAATTGCGAAAAGACTATTGGCAAAACAATTTGAGATAAAAGATCTAGGCCCAACAAATTTCATCTGGAGCATGTAGATAAGAAATGAGCATGAGAATGGGAAGTCTTGGTGTAAAAAGAAATATGTTGAAAGTATCTTGATGAAATTCAACATGGTAGGCTATAAACTAGTGAGGACCCTCATGTTTACAAGTTCCAAGTTACCACTATTCCAGTATTTTAAGACTAAAGAGAAAGCTGAAGAGATGGCAATAATCTTATATGCAAGCGTAGTTGGGAGCTTGATGTATGCCGTGGTGTGTATCGAGCAGATATATGTCCAATTTGGGGAAAAAACATTGGATGGCAGCAAAGCGGATACTTTGCTAGCTTTGTGGTAAATATGACTTTGAGCTATGCTTTGAAGGCACGAAAGCCTCAAAGGGACAGCGAGGATATTGACTTGGCAGACGACAATGATAGTAGAAGATCAATTAGCGATTATGTTGTTTCTTTATTTGGTGGGGCTACAAGCTAGATGAACAAGAGATAGAACACGGTTGCATTATATACTATTGAGGTAGAGTACATGGCCCTTACTCATGTAGCCAAGGACATGATTTGGCTATGTAGATTGTGTAAAAAGCTTGGTTTCACAAAAGGAGTGAAGATTGGGTGTGATAACCAAAGTGCTAAATTTTTGGCTAAGAGTCATAGATTCCATGCAATAACAAAGCACATCAACATACAATATCATTTCATCTGAGATAAAGTGAAACAAAAAGTTGTAGTGCTAGAGAAAGTTAACATAAAGGTAAATAGTGTAGATGTTTCAACCAAAGTGAGTGTAGAAAAGTTTGGATGGTGTAGAACTATGTTGGGTTTAAAGAAGCATGTGAAGTATTCATCAAGCGGAAAAATGTTGAGGTGCGGTTCATACTCCCCATCAACAAGATGTCAGCGCTTCCACGACACCAAAGGACTTTTATAGTTTGAACCTATATGTTATTGATAGTTTGGACTTAAGCCCATATATACCTATTGGATATATATATATATATATGTTCTCTTTATCTTGTAAATTGAGGAACGCATAAAGAAGTGTGATATGTTAATTATAATAGAATCATCAAGTTGGACATAGCCCTATTTTAAGGTGGGCCTCAATCTCTTTCTCATTTTAAATCTCTATTTTCTTTGTAATTGTGCCGCAAATACTAATGTTTGACACCCATGTTCGAGCTCCTAATGGCTACACTTGAGAAACCTTAGCTGTGACATCCTGAATTTTCAATTCTGTTTTCAATTAAATAAATCAAGCATTTCATCGACGTGCCTATAGTGTTATTCTTAGAGCTGATCACTCATGAGATAACTAGACTATCTAGGAAATCATTAATGAATTTTAACGCAATAGACTTGAGAATTTGACCATGAATCGATTACTTGACCATGCTCATCTGTAGAGATCATTTTGGCATAGTAAAGATCAATTGGAAATCATAAATAGGTCGGTTCGATTGAGATGTGTGGTTAAACGTGGGTGATTCCACCAAATTGAGAAATTCTCATCGATTGGCACTAGATTGATTTTTCTGTCGTTTTGGTATCTTATGTTCATATTTGAAACATCAAGATTTTCATGATAACCGAGAATTGCCAATGTGTCGAAGAGGTTCATTGTGGCTCAAAGAAAATCGATCACGAGTCAATTATACTAAAAATTTCTAAAAGATACCCGGTAGGCTAGGTCACGCTAAAATCGTGACAGATTAAAATTAATCGCGGATTTGAATTTGATTTCAAAAATTGAAAGTTCTGTCATGTCACGAGTTATTTTAGGAATGTTGACTTAGTCTTCGAAGATTTTTTTGCAAACTGAGATTTTGGTGGAAAAAGTCAACATAGGTCGTTTTCGACCGGAAAATTCAAAGGACCATTTTTTATTGCGAAATTGGGATGCAAGTCGGATCTATTGGTGAGGAAAGCCAATTTGATTTAGGATATGTCGGTGGATTTTATGGCAGCCAAATTAGTTTAATTCAAGGAGGAATTGGGTGGAATTGAAGTGTAAAATGTGCAAATTCGTATGCCTCATAGTCCATCACTTTTTGGACCATTTCCTTAGCTTGTTGTGGAAGATTGAAGGCTACAATTTGCTGAGGAAACTAGCTAGATGGGGTAGGACCAAGGTCAAGGGGACAAAGTGATAGGGAAGACCAAGGTGGCCCTCTCCAAAGCCAAGTTGTCTCCCCTTTCCTCTCTCCTTTCAGCCGGTTGACCATTTCCCCCCTTCTAGCAACTTAAGAGATTTAAAAACATGTAGAAATTGTAGCTCAACCTCCTCCTCCATTGTGTAGCCCCGTCCGACCGCCTGATCATCGCCGGACCACCGTTATTCCCAGCCGCAAGCCTGCTCACTCGTTGCGCATCACCGCCATCTCATCTATGTCATCTGGCCTTGCTCACTCATCCAGTAGCTCGACAGGCCAGCTTAGGCCCACCGTCGGAGCTTCCTTCGTTGCCGTACGCCATTGCCTTCACCCGTCTAAGCCACAGCAACCTCACCATGCCCGTTTCCGCCTTAGCCAACCATTAGAGTAGTCTTCTTGATCCTTGGCCATAATCGAACAGTATGGGTATTTCCAGCACTGTTTGGCCTGTTTTTGTGGCCTTTCAGACCTCGAAAGGCGCACTCGCTTCGGAGTTTGTCGATCCTCTCCACTTAAGGATTGATTAGTTTAAGTTAAGTATGGATTAGGTGGATAGTTAGAATATATTAGCAATTTAATTAACTGTTATTGCATGTTAGGTGGTTAGAGTAATGTAATTAGAGCCTAGATAAGCTCTAGTATTTATCTAGAGTAGTTCGAAAATTTTCCGTGTCTGTCTCGGCTTTTAATTTTTAAGTCCCTAGATGATAGCTCCTCTTGAGCATTTTGGTCAACCAAAGAGGGTCACAAAACAGAGGTCTTACATTCCGTTGCATGGGAGCCCTAGGGGTTGGACCTATGAGTTGGTAAGGTTCGTAGTCTGGGTCGATGCGGGTCTCCCCCATAAGGTGCCTCATCGATGCAGATCATGGTATCACCAGGATTAGAATGGCTAAAGAGAGGGTCCCATACCAGAATCTGAGATACCTCTGTATGTGCTGGAGGTTGCTTTTAGAAAAGGCACAACAGATCCCCTTGGAGGAGCAATGGTAAACCTAGTAGACCTGGATCTTGCAGATCCGGGAACTCCGGTGTACTCGGCTGAAGGCTCAAATGAGAGTGAGGAGGTGGAGGAAGAGGACATGTAGTTTTTATGAAACCCCTATTGTTTTGCAAACCTCGTTTGTATAATATATCAAATAGTTGTATAAGACTTGGTTGATATGTATATATTAAGGTGTGGTTTGATTTTGAAAAGGAAAATTTTTGGCCCTACTTTTCTAGCCTATCTTGTTTTTGTTTGGGGATCAATTATTCGCTTTCGCATGTGCATTAAAATAAATGGGCCGGCAATGCGTCCTGAGACGTCGCTATTTAATCGACCGCAGAGGGATGGTGTGACATCCCGATTTTCAATTTCTAATTTCAATAAATTGAGAGGGGCATTTCGTTGGCACGCATATAGTTCCATTTCTTGAGTTGGCCACTCATGTGAAAACTAATTTATCAGGTGAAGCCGTTAAGAGATTCTAATGCATCAGACTCGAGAATTTGATCAGGTTGCGACCTTTCGATCGAGATAATCTGCAAGGGTCATTATGACACAAATAACAATCGATTAGAGATCGGAGATAGGTCGACTCGACAGAGGCATATGATCAGGTGTGAGTGATTCCACCGGATCGCACAATTCTTGTCGATCGGCATTGGACCGACTTTTCTATCGATTGGGTATCTTGTGCCCATATTTGAAATCTTGAGATTACCCCAATAACCGAAAGTTGCCAATGTGTCAAAGATGTACATTATGGCTTGAGTTGATCAACCATAGGTCAAATGCATAAAAATTTCTATAAGCTACCCGGCAGATCAGGATACGCTAGTATCGTATCAAATTGAAATTAACCGTGAAATTAAGATCAAATTATGAAATTGAAAGTCATGGTGTGTCACAAATCTTATTAGGAACATTTGATTAATTTATGGACTTTAATTGGACTCAATTGAAAGAGGATTGAATGGAATTGAAGAAATTAGCACACAAGATTCTATGCCCGGCGGAAAATGAAATTGAACCTATTTGACTAAGGTTGTGGGAGGTTGGAGTTAGTGGATTGTGACATCACAAGTGATGTCATGGGGTGGGGCAAGATGGGCTAGGGTGGTGACATTTTGAAGGTGGAGATGGAAACCCAAAAAGGTGGGATGTCACTTCCCCCTTGTCTCCATCATCTTCAAGCTTGGAGGAGAGAGAGGGAGGAGCGATTGTTTTGAACCAGCGAACCCGACCCCTTCGTCCGCCCTTCGCCCGCTCGCTTGTCGCGCTTGCCATCCGTCGCCGGAGCTCACCATCGCCGCTCGTCCGTGCATGACCATGCGCTGTCTCGCGTGCGAGCTACCCCGCCTTCGCCGCGAGTTCCAACTCGTTGTTCACCGTCCCACAGTTGCTGCTCGATGTCACAGCACCTTGCCGAAGCCTCTATCGCCGCCGTTCGTCGCTACTAGTTGCCGTCCCGAGCCGTAGCTGCTTCCATCGATCCTTCTCCGTCCAAGTAGTCATCGACGCGCCTCCGTTCCGACCGTGAGCAGCAACCTTTGGCAAGCAAGATCCGGATCTTCAAGGAGCATTTCCAAGCTCTTCCCGACCTCTTTTGGTGTTGCTCCATGTAGATTCGTCATCGGCATCGTTGTGCTCTTTGCCGGAGACTCGTCGGAAAGCGATTCTGGTAAGTTTAGCTCACTAAACCTTGATTAGAGGGTTAATGATGCCTTAAGTGTGTTTAGCTTAGGTTGTTTGAGATTAGGTGGTTAGATTAGTTTATTTAGTTGTGGATTAGATTAAGGTGATTAACTAAGGTAAAGTATGTTTAGTTTAAAGGTTAAGTAGTTTTATTTTAATATAAGCCTTGATGTGACTTAAAGGGATTTGTTTCTGGTTTAAATAAATGTCTCAAAATTATTGGATTATTTAATAATATATTATATTCCGAAAATTATTAAAATATTATTTTAAAAAATTTGAAAAATTATTTTTGATCCAAATTGCTCAGAATTTCGTGTTGATCGCTGCTGTATATTTAGAATTTGAAATTGATGGTAGGTTAATGCAAATTGAGTGTTGATTGTGGAAAATATGGATTTTATTTAGAACATCCCAAATGTCGGGTTTGACATCAAAATTAGATTTTTAAAGATTAATATTGTAATTGGAGTATGTGAGTGATGTGCAAAGTGCCCTAGGTTGATTATGAGATTGTTGTATGATAATTAAGAGGAATTGTCTTGAGCGAATGAGCTGGAATTGTCTTGAGCTAATGAGCTGGAATTGTCTTGAGCTAATGAGCTGAAATTGCCCCTATATGGGATGCCCCATACAATGGATGCGGGTCGCAATTGATTCTGGCACCATGCTCATTCGGGAATGCCATCGATGTACTGATGAAGCCACACTCCAAGGTGGGGAGGCGATGCCTGGTTATATGTCAGTAGATAGCCGAACTCCGAGTAGGCTATGCCCTTGTGTGGTGGTGAATAATAATTTGGAACGCTTGCTGTGATTGCGAAATTAAGCGAAATTGATTGTGTTCCAATGGTTTAAGATCCTATTATTACCTATGATTGAGTGATATGAATTGCACTAATCTGCAGGAAGGCAAGAAAGCGAGGTAAGTCTTATGTGCTATGTGGCTAGACCACTTTGGGGCGTATTTTCTTTCTAATAGGGGTTTAGGAGGGGTGAACTTGCTGAGACAATGTCTCATCCCGTTTTGGGAAAAATGTTACAGGGCCATAGATGGCAAGACCTCCGGAGAAGAATGGCATCCTAGTGGAGATCATCGAGCAGGTGCACAACTTTCCTGATCTTGGGAGCCATTGGATCTACGAGCTTATCAGGACCACCGTATGGATTCAGGAGACCGAGGATGTTAGGGTACCACATAGGTTTAGGGCTTGGTTCCGTTTTGGGGCCAATGGCTTTAGGATTGGTCCACTCGATACTTTTGATATTTCACTGACCGTGATGGATGTTATTCTAGGTGAGGTGCAGCTGACCTTCCTGATGGTAGGGTGGACAATCCATCGTCTCCGGACCCAGTGCAGTTAGATGTGGAAGATGTGGGATCGACGAACGAGGCCGACTAGTAGTCATATGACTGTTCCTCTTTTTGGTTGACCGATCCATGTTTGTGTAGACCGACCCCTTTTTTATGCACATAATCTCTGACCCATTTTTGGTGCATATAGTCTCTGAATCCTGTTAGTGTATGTAAATCCTGGAATGATGATGTATGAAAGTATGTTTGTTTGATTTTGAATTGATTTTCCTGCTGTCCTATCCGGTATGTTTTGTCAGGGGTTTCTTAGCATATTTCACATGCGCATAATAATTGAATGGGGTCGGCGACACTACCTGGGAATGTCCCATATACATGACCATGGCGGGTTGTTCACGTGTCTCGGGGTTCGGGGCATGACAGATGGGCACATGCTCGGAGGATTGGGGCGTGACATTAGCTCCTACGATCAAGCCAAGGTCCTTTGAGACCAAGCCTAAGACCTTAGCACTTTACTCAGGTCTTCAGCAGTCATGCCCAAGTCTTCGAAACCCCAACAACCTAGCTTAGGTCACTCATGACTAGATGTAGCACCCTAGCTCTTGGGCTTAAATACCCCTAGGCTAGGCCACGACCTAAGTGTTCAGTAAAATTCCCTAATTGATTTTGAAAATTGACAAAACTTTTTTAATTGTCTTTTGATTATGATAGTAAGCTTTTCTAGGTGGAAAATTTGATTATATCATCATACGTTACTCATCAAAGTCAAGGACGTAGTGAAAATTTTATCCTTAATACTGATATCAATGGAATAAGGTTATTAATCCAACCTTGTGCTAACGGTTAGAAGACTGGTGTGGATATCCTCCCTTATATGTGTTGATTGCCGGAAAGAAAAATATTGAATACAATCTTACATATTTAGAATATCTCAATCCATCAATGGAACAATCAACCAAAGAAGGAATGTTCTCGAAAGGAATGACTCATGGAAACCCCATTTGTTGTATGGGCAGTAGATCTTATGAGAAACTTCATTCTCAGCAATCTAGAAACGTTGAGATCTTCCTTTAAAGTCAAGTTCAACGGATTGATTGGATGGTTGATCCTCAGAGTGGGTGTCCAAGATCAGCTTGGACACTAAGGAGTATTATAGGAAGTCGTACCACTAAAGGATAAAAGAAGAGAACATAGAAGTTCTGAATTCTAAAGTTCACTAAAGTCTTATCCTAAATGCTTTCATCTTATGTGAGCTATATATTGTAATCTCTTAAAGGTTGTAAGTGTGAGATCTTTCACACAAGCTTGAGTAGTGAATACTCAGTTCTTATAACCTCTAATTGATTCATCATGGTAGAATCCAACCGATAGACTATCAATGCGAGAGAATGAATGTAGGCTTATCAAAGCCAAATCACTATAGTTCTATTGTGTGTAATTTCTCTACTTCTTAAACTCCTATTCATATTTTGTGATACTTTATTGCACATCAGTAAGATTTGAACACCACACAATTTGTTACTAGATGTTGTCCTATTGCAATATCATCTTAACTTTGTTTTAATTCTGCATTGTTAGCTATTGATCTCCCTCTTAGTGATAGATATAGCCCTCACACTAAGCACTCTAGCTCAAGTTCCATATGACAAAAAAGTAAATTGTTTACCATTTATAAAAGTACTTATGGTATGAAGATTTAATCAACAAAACTTCATTTAAATTTGATGCTATATGATTGTAACCCTTATATCACATGAATAGTGCATGTCTCTTTAGAAATATATTTCCCTTTCCAAGTGATAGAATAATGCCATTTCATTTTCATATTTCAGCCGAGACACAAAAAGTTTTGGGAGCCTTCATTCAAAGAGTTGAGACTGAGAAAAAACATTCTTTCTTGCAATTGATTTTTGTGGTTCGGGTTTATTCTAGAATTAGAAAACAATTACGAGTGAGTATGATTGAGTGGTTGTAATCTTTTCTTTGTCGATTATAGTAGAACCATCTCGTTGTAATTTTTTCTTTTTCTTTTTGATTATATTAGAGCCATCTCATTAATTTCCTTGAAGAGTATGCACACTGCCAAATCACATAGATATGACATGTTCTAGTTTTATGTCCACAATTTATTTCTTACTCCAGTTATTTTACTTGCTTGCGCTTCCATGGTAACTGTAGTGGTATTTTTGTGATTCCCACTCCTAAGACTTCGCCATAGACTTTTGTGGGGAAACTTATGATCATACTCTCGAAGCGGCGATTCATATTTCTCTTGTTGGATCGTTTGTTGCAAGGCCAGCTTTTCACTGTAAGGCTACAACTGTGAAATATATTGAATGTCAGATCGAACGTTCCTGGATTAACAATTCTTTAAAAGAAAATATGGATTAGCTAATACTGAAATCATGCATATTGGTAAAGATTTGCTTGCACACGTTTAAACGTTAGAAGATATTGTGGAAACAATATCGAACCTATCCTAGAGCTTAAAATAAGAGGTGTAAAGGTGACTTTTTTTAAGAGTTATTTTGTGTATTTAATGTTGCTTCCAACGAAGCAGAAGTATATGACAGCGGGGGAGTATATAAAGCATTTCTTGGAGAATATGTCAAGATATCAAAAATGTCTTTATGGTCTTTTATGATAATTTTAAAATGGAAGTTTCAGTTAGGTTTTTAGATCCAGGAAAGTAGACCAGAGACCAAAACAATATAGATTTCGAAGTGTTTTAGTCACTCCACACCATCTTGCAGATACTTGATACATTTCGTCCGTATATAGCTATATATATATAATTAAGCTTCTGTCCCAAGTATCAGTGTAACACAAGACAGTGCTTCTTTAGAGGGGATCAATACATCTGGAATTGGGCTGTTAGAGATGCGTGCACTGCGTTTATTTAAACCCAAGAGCTATGCGACAATGCATGTGATAAGAATTGAAAGGAACGGCTACTTTAACCTAGAAGCATTTTATTGGACAAAGCCACTGATTATAGATAGTTTACTCTAATTGGTTATTAATAACAAGAATCAATGATCTAATCAGACATCTGGAAGGATATAATTCTTTGGAAGACGCTGTCTATTTTTGGCAACATTAGAAATTAACAAAGGCAACTTGCAGAGAAACAACTCATGTAAGAGAATAAGGCTTTTGAAATTAGAAATGCGCAGAGAGAAACCATCATATTTTTTATCGTCCACTTGTCATTAATCCGACAGAAAAATTGTGACCACGTACAGATCGTGATACAACCTTTAATTTTCGCACACGCTAGGCACCTATAAAAACTCTACCAAGGGAATAATATATCCGGGATCATGATGTGGACCTATCAGGAACCCTAGTTGCTCAAGGATAGATGAATTTGGATGCACCTACACCCAGTCAATGAAATAAAACAACCCCATGCAAACTGGCTATTCGAAATTATCTGATTCGGGATGAAAACAAATTTTCGTGGAGATATATATGCCTTGAAGTTCTTGTAATTTGTAATTCTAATTTGCGTGATTAACTGGAATTTTCTAATGGGTTTTTGTGATGTGTCGTCCCTTTTTAACTTTACGAGTGATCTCACGCAAGCATGCACCGCATGCATACCTATATAAGCCCACCCATAAATGCATGTTAATATCGTGAATGAAAGTAGTAACACAGATAGCTAGGTAATTATGTAACCCTCTAGTGGAAAAGACCAGTTCTTCACCATATGATTCATGTGAGACAAATGTATATGGATCAAGGGTAAATGGACAATATGGTTTTGATAAAACCATCAGTGCACACTTAACTTTCTTGGTTATAATGAATTTATCTTCATTTGCAAACCAATTTTTAGTAAATAACAAAAGTTACAAGAGAGCAAACAATAGGTGAATCGTCACATAATTAAACCATATTAGTTCTCTTTAATCCTAAGGAACTCCGGTTGAGCCCTAATACGTAGCCTGATATGTCAATCATCACTATAAAAATCAGAGTTCCACTTGTTATTCTTATTGGGAAATTTACCAAAAAAGTCCTAAGCTTTTTGTAATTTTGTCAATTTAGTTTTAAATATTTTTTTTGGCCAATTTAACCATAAATCTTTTGCAATTGTCCCAATTCAATCCATCCGACCAAATTTGGCCTCGACGGATGATCGACACTAACTGGCCAATTTTTCTAATAATATTTTAGTTTTTTTTTTATTTATTTATTTATCTATCTTTTTTCCCCTTCCTTTCTTCCTCCTCAAATTGGTTGCCAAACCTCAGTGACTAGCTAGAGGCAAAGGTTAGCAAGGCTTGACCTTGCTAGCCAATGGCGAGTCTCACCCTTACTAGCCACTAACAATGTGTTCGGCTGGTGTCTAGGTCAGTGTCAGCTAGCTGAATTTGGCCAGACAAACTAAATTGGCACAATTACAAAAAGTTTATGACTGAATTTGCAAATATATAAAAAAAAAAATTATGATTGAATTGGTAAAATTGTAAAAGATTTAGGATTTTTTTGGTAATTTTCTGACTCTTATTAGACAATATCAAGATGGATGGTTTTTGCAATGGACAATCACTTCTTTGGGTGATGAGTAAGCTTAAATATATTATGCCTACATGTTCGGACTTTGACATTTCTTTTGTTACTCGCGAATGCTGATTTTTAATTTATAAAAAAAAACCAAAAAAATTACGAACATAAGCAGAGAGTGATGATTCTCCTTGATCACGAACATATATTTGTGTAATTTTTTTTTTTTTTTTAAAGTAGGCCCACTATTTTCCAGAATACATGTGAGGATGTGAGGTGAGTTATCCTTGAGAAAACTTTAATCCAGATTAGAATATAGCAGAAAGATCTTAACTTGGGGAACAATAATAAGAGTGAATTTGGCTCTGTATCAAGCATAACTAGTGGATAGTTCCATAGGCATGTAAATCATATTGTCCTATGATTGATGATTAATCATCCTTTGCGAGACATATTTCCTTTACTGGTTGAGTGTTGCTTGCTTCTTGGATAACGCAGTAAGCACAGTTAATCTTCAATTCGATTAGGGTTGCAGATGTTTCACTACAAAATTATTTGTAAAATGTAAAATCTTTTGTGTATATAATCTTCATCGTTCCTAATGAACAAAGACTTAGGAAAGTAGTATGACTTTAGAAAATTTGATTTCTAATTATTTATTTACACATATCATCTTAATCAAATAAGTGAAACTACAGATAAAACCATATTCAAATCAAACAAAGATAATAGTTGGCAAACAACAATAAGCCTAGTTTTTAGTTTGCATAAATTTGGTATGTATATATATATATATATATACATATATGTTTTATAATTAATTAAAGATATTTTATATATATATATATATATATTCATTTTCTATTAAGTAATACTTTGTATAAATATTTGTACCGTACGATGAACAATACAAGCAACTGTCGAAACCTCTTTTTTTTTTCGGCACCTGCAATCGAGTGTGAACGCCTAAAGGAGGCTAATGGCTGCAGAAATTAGTTATGCCCGGAATTTCCCAAGTCCACCAATTCACGACTTTAATAGTCTAAAATTTTAACCTGTAAATTAATTTTAAAACGGAGTCGCCACTAATTGGTTTGGGGTGGGTCAATTAGAAACCCAAGTGAAGTATCAGAAGAAATACTCACTCTGCGCAACCGAGAGAAATTAGGATAGGGGACTTGATTACACTAGTTAATCACTAATGCCCTTTCGGTACCTAATCTTGTTTAAACCCTAAGGCTTTTTGGATTTTTGAGGGATTTTCCATTCATTTGCGGAGGAAAACATTTTTTGAGTCTTTTTCTCATTTTTTTGACATAAAAAGCATTTTTTTTGGATTTTTGATCTTTTTCTAAAAACATAAATCATTTTTTTTGGCTTTTTCTGATTTTTTTGGCCTTTTTTGGGAAAATATGATATTTTTGATTTTTATTTTTTTTTGGAAAATAAAATATTTTTTTGTTTTTTTTTTAATTTTTAAAATATTATATTATATTATAATAATATAAAAACGAACCGGGTCGGGCTCCCGGTTGGGACCGACCCGTTCGCGACCCGAGACTTGAGACGGAGCCCGCAACGCGGGCCAGGCCCGGATTTTTTCCTTTATTTATTTTTTTAAAAGACAAGGCCCAAACCCAAAATAAGCCCATTAAATCCAAACCCTAGCCCAGAAACAAAGGAACCGGGTCGGACAAGTCCGCGAATTGACCTGACTTCTTATCCACGACCTATTTGATGAAACCCTAGGGCGCCGGGTCACATGCCCGACCCGGCTGACCCGATTTTTGCAGCCGCTGTTGCCTTCGCGGTCCAACGATTGTGACGGGCGACGAGTGGAAAGACATCCGAGCGGTGGCGGAGCGGCTTCGACATGGCTACATCGGAGATGGCAAGAACGAGAACGTCTAGGCTACTGTGGAGCGGCTACGGCGGAGACAACGGAATGGCGAATAATGGGGCGACCGGCAATTGGAGCTTCTGTGAGCTCCTACGTGCCCAACCTAGAAGCGAGGGGAGGTCAGAGATACTCACTGGCTTTGGGGACTTCAACCGAGGCTCGTCGGTAGGAGTAGCATGGCGGTGGATGGCGACGTGTCGTGGTGGCCGGATCTCACGGATCCTCCTTCAGATCTAGTCTTCTACTTTCCAGATCTGAGGGCAGGGGATGGCAGCGGCGTACAACGTCGGAGGGTGACGACGACACAGCAGCTAATTGGAGTTTCGGCATGGGCGTTCGACGGCGTCGGGAGGGACGGCAGTGATGGTGGGTCCTCGGCTTCTCAGATCTGGCTCCTTTCCCTCCGATTCCTCTCTCTCAGACCCAACCCTCTCGGTTCTCTCCCCCTCGGACTCGCTTGCCACCGGCCTCCCCCAAAGTCTCTCGGAGGGAGGTCGGCGAGCTTCGCGACCCGATCTCTCCCGTGCTCGCTCTTTGATCCTCCCCTGAAGTGTCTCAAGGGAAGAACTCCGAGTTCGCCGTGCCTTGCCATCGTTGGGAGAAGCCTATTTATAGGCGAGGGGCGGCCGGTCGATGGAGCTTCGACCGCCGATCTTCGCACGCCGAACTGCCTCTGCTGGCCGAACCGACGTCCCATCCGAGCTCCTTCACAAGGCGTGCTTGGCATTGAAGGAAGTCCATGATGGCGCCCGAGATCTGTCTCTTCTGGCCAACGTCGGCCTACCCTCCTTGGCCGTAGGTTGTCTTCGAGCCCGTCATCGTCCTCTGTGCGCGTGAATTGCAGAGGCGTAGGGGAAGAAGAGGGAAGAAGGAAGAAGAAGAAGAGAAGAGAAGGGGGCTGGGCTTTGTGGGAAAAAAGGCTGGGCCTTGGGCTTGCGTGGAAAAGAAGAAGAAGAAGGGGGGCCGGGCACGAAGGCCCGGCCCGATGGGTTACTTTTTTTCTTTTTTTATTTTTTTTTGTTTTTGTTATTTATTATTTATTATCTGAAAAAAAAAAGGAAAAATAAAAGAAAATAAGGCCTAATTAATAACCTAATCAAAATTTAGGTGTCAACAGCTGCCCCTCTTTGAAGGTGAGTTCGTAGAGGTTGCATTCAAAGACAAACCTGATACCTAAATTTGATTAGCTTTGGACAAATGTACATAAACGACACCAAAACTCACACTCTAAATGTGAACAAAAGAGTGGAAGGGAGCCGCGTAAAAGCCTCAAGAGGCAAGGACAAAAAGAGCGCAAACAACAAACACATCCCAGCCACCAGATTCAGCCACCAAACCTCTATGGACGCCTGGGAAACCATGAGGGGAAGGCGCAACGCTGAAAACGAAGCCCAGAGACATCCGAGCTGGAGACGACCAAGCAGGAACAAGGATAGAAACCCCTAAGGGTTAAGTGAAGATGATTGGGTCAAGATCCCAACCCCTCTGAAGATGTCGATTCCTTGTAGTGTCAGGGACATCCTTGTAGGTAATTGCTTTATATTTAACCATCTTTATCAAATGGTTCTTCAGAGCGAGAATATCAAGAGATTCCCCTCGGAAAATCATAGATTTCTCTTCTTCCAAATTAGATAGCAAAGAGCTCCAAAGGAATATCGGGAAAGACTATGAAAGAAGTCCTTACCAGCAAGGAATTTCATAGCCCAAGCAAGGTTTTCCACCCAAGTGCCGTTCCTCCATGGCAAATTGCACCTAGTTGCCCAAAAGTAAATAATGGTATTTGAAATATTGCAATCAAAGTACAAATGGTTGGTCGAGTCTGGCTGAGTATTACAAAAAGTGCAAACCGAGTAATCAATCCTTCCATATGAGAGAAGAAGTGATTGCGTTGGCAAGCGGTTTTTAGTAATAAGCCACAAAAGGAATTGAAACCGAGGGACTAAATCCTTATCCCACATAAAAGAAGTCCAGGGTGCTTTGGCTTTAGAAGCTCTGATGACGTTCCAAGCAGAAGCTACGGAGAAGGCCCCCGAAGAATCTTGCCGCCACACAAAACGATCGCTATCAAACGAAAGAGTAGGAAGCGAGAAACCACAATTCTCCAACCGCAATTTATAGGATCTTCCAGCATAAGAATATAAAGAAGCCACAGTCGCCTTCGCAGGAATGTCGGGGTCCAACAAAAGAGATTAAGGAACTTGTAGATGAAGAGGGCCACAAGGCAACCAGCTATCGAACCACAATGAAATAGATCGGCCATCACCGACCTTCCAACCAAAGGATTGTCTGCAACAGCCCCGAAGTTGAAGAATCTTCTTCCAACTCCATGCACAAACCAAAGGCTGAGGGGCAACCTGATACCTAAATTTTGTCTATACATATGCAATAGATTATATTTTATTTGGGACCTATTGTCCTATACAGAAAAAGAGCAATTTAATATTACACATACCAAAACAGATAAGAAGATACCTGTAATTACTTACCGGGAATGAGTGAGATAGGGTGTGAACCCCGAGTTTTGGCAAGTATCAATGCGTCATCTTACCTATTGCATGAGGAGATTGCTTCTCTGGGACCCGAACCATTCTTCGGTCGCCTTGACGGGGAATTGTTTTTCTAGGACCCGAACCTTTCTTCGGTCGCTTGTTAGAGCAACAAGTTGGTTTGTCTAGGACCCGAACCTTTCTTCGGTCGCCTTGACGGGGAATTGTTTTTCCAGGACTCGAACCTTTCTTCGGTCGCCTATTAGAGCAATAAATGGTTTTTCTAGGACCCGAACCTTTCTTCGGTTGCCTTGACGGGGAATTGTTTTTCCAGGACCCGAACCTTTCTTCGGTCGCCTTGATGGGGAATTACTTTTCCATGACCCGAACCTTTCTTCGGTCACCTGTTAGAGCAATAAGTGCTTTGTCTAGGACCCAAACCTTTCTTCGGTCGCCTTGACGGGGAATTGCTTTTCCAGAACCCGAACCTTTCTTTGGTCGCTTGTTAGAGCAATAAGTTGTTTGTCTAGGACCTAAACCATTCTTCGATCGCCTTGATGGGAGATGCGCCGACTTTTCTCAGGGAATCTGTTTGTTGGGAGATAGTACTTGGATGATCACAAGTACAAACTCTTGGGGGATACTTGGATGATCACAAGTATCGAAGGGGTACCTGGATGATCACAAGTACAAACTCTTAAGGGATACCTGGATGATCACAAGTATCGAAGGGGTACCTAGACAATCACAGGTACAAACTCTTTAGAGATACTTGGATGATCACAAGCATCGAAGGGGTACCTGGACGATCATAGGTACAAACTCTTGGAGGATACCTGGATGATCACAAGTATCGAAGGGGTACCTGGACGATCACAGGTACAGACTATTGGGGGATACCTAGATGATCACAAGTATCGAAGGGGTACCTGGATGATCACAAGTATCGAAGGGGTACTTGGATGATCACAGGTACAAACTCTTGGGGGATACCTGGATGATAACAAGCATTGGAGGGGTACTTGGATGATCACAGGTACAAACTCTTGGGGGATACCTGAATGATCACAAGTATCGAAGGGGTACCTGGACGATCATAGGTACAAACTCTTTGGAGATACCTAGATGATCACAAGCATCGGGGGTACTTGGATGATCACAGTACAAACTCTTGGGGATACGGATGATCACAAGGATGATCACAAGTCATCAAACTCTTGGGGATACCTAGATGATCACAAGTATTCGGGGGAGGGATACACTGGACGATCACAGTACAAACTCTTGGGGATACCGGATGATCACAAGTATCGGAGGATACCTGGACGGATGATCACAAGTATCGGAGGGATACCTGGATGGATGATCACGGTACAAACTCTTGGGGGATACCTGGATGATCACAAGTATCAAAGGGGTACCTGGACGATCACAGGTACAAACTCTTGGGGGATACCGGGATGATCAAGTGTATCGGAAGTGTACCTGGACGATCATAGGTACAAACTCTTTGGGGATACCTGGATGATCACAAGTATCGAAGGGGTACTTGGACGATCACGGGTACAAGCTCTTTGGGGATACTTGAATGATCACAAGTATCGAAGGGGTACCTGGACGATCACAGGTACAAACTCCTTAGAGATACCTGGAGGATCACAAGTATCGAAGGGGTACCTGGATGATCGCAGGTACAAACTCTGAAGGAAGAATCAAGGCATACCTGAGATATTCATGTGGAAATATCAAGGATGGGTCTTACGTATACATGAAGGTCTCTCACCTCCTGGTAATTGGGAATATCGAGGGCGTGCCTCGCATATTCGTGAAGGTCTCCCACCTCCTGGCAACATAAACTTCACCTCCGGTAATTGGGAATATTGAGGGCGTGCCTCGCATATTCGTGAAGGTCTCCCACCTCCTGGCAACATAAACTTGAATGTAGCACGAGGCTTACCTAGATGGCCGCGGGCACTCAAAAGGGCTGAAACACTTGAGTAGCCGCAGGAGTACAAAGTACCGGAATACTTGGATGAACACAAGTATTTAATGACATGATCTAGGACCACTCAGCAGGTCCAAGTGTAAGAAAACATACCTGGGTAGGCACAGGCACATAAAGCAGTGGAATGCTTGAACAACTGCTATATTATTTGGGGATAACTCAGGCAGGTTGAGTGTCACGGAAATGGAGTACCTGAATGGCGGTGGGTACTTGATGATATGGAGATACCTAGACAACATTAGGTATTCAAAGATAAATGGATACTTGGTCAGTCACAAGTATCAATACTCTTGGGACAACTCGAACAGGTTGAGTGTCAGGGAAAGGGAGTATCCGAATGGTGGCGGATACTCAAAGACAATAGGGATACCTAAACAGCAGTAGGTATTCAATTATAAAGGGATACTTGGTTAGTCACAAATATCAATACTCTGGGAACAACTCGAATAGGTCAAGTGTTGATAGGAGGGTACCTAGACAGTGATGAACACTCATGGATGATGGGATACTTGGTTTGTCTCAAGCATCTAAATTCCAAAGATGACTTGAACAGGTCGAGTGTCGATAGGAGGGTACCTAGACAGTGATGAACACTCATGGATGATGGGATACCTAAAAATCCAAAGATGAAAAGGATATAGGAGGGTACCTAGACGGAGGTACCTAAAAATAAAGGGATATCAATATCAATACTCTGAGGATAACTCGGACAGGTCGAGTGTCGTTAAAAGGGAGTACCCGGCAAGTGGTGGGTACTCAAAGATAATGGGATACTGAGACAATTGCAAGCACCCAAACTCAAGGGACGACTTGAATAGGTCGAGTGTCAAGAAGAGAGTACCTGGACAGTGATAGATACTTTAAGACAAATGGGGACAAGGATATGCTTACTTGGCAATATCTCTGATCTCTGAGAGTATGTCTGCTATTTGCACAATATGCACACACGATTGTATATGCTGTAAATTCATGAGTTTAAATGGGATTAATGCATGATAATTTTGTCAGTTTTGCATCATCTGATTTCCACTAGGGAAGATTTTGAAAGACAACTTTCATTTAGAATGTAGATGTCTTGAGCATGCCAAATGAGAGACTTTCAGTCTGAAAGGACTTTTCGCTCACTCTCATGGAAAAGGCTATCCTGACCATTGATGCAGGATTTATAAGGACCACACTATCTCACTGTCATCATGTCAGCAGGGGTCTAAGTATTCTTGCAAACAGTATGACTTTACCAATGTGAGAGGTATTTGTCAAAACTGTGATGAAGTCTTGGTCAGCGACTCATCAGAGGGGACCATCAAGTTCGAAGCCGATGGACGAAATGTTGCACGATCATCCCCGGGTTTATCAGTCAAGAATCCTGCGAAAAGAGATAGAATACTCTTGCTCGTACTTCTTTGAGCGATGCTTTTAAACATATGAAATCCTACGTTAATTGAAGTGCCCTAGTCTGAAGAGACTTTTATAATGGGATGCAACGTAGGCTTGGCTCATGTGTAAAGGGGTGAGAGGTGGTGATTGCCTTGGCATTTGTCACTAATCTTTCTTCTCACTGTCAGATGGAGGCTCTATCAATTGAATCACAACAACAACTTTTTCTTGGCTGTATTTTTGACTGGAGGGCATTAGCCTTGCTTTTACCAGGCACACTACTTTTTTCATGTCCTTATTTTTTATTCCAGTTCTTCATTCATGGACATTGACCTTGCTTTTACCAGGTACATTGCTTTTTTATGCCCCTTTTTTTTTCATTCTTGTCGTTAGAGGAATCGGCCTAGGTAAGTTCAATCAAAGCACCATTATTAGACTCTTGAGTCTTCATCTTCAATAGGCGCTCTGGGCTATGGCAGTAACTTCTATTTTGCCTCCATGTGAGGGTGCAATTACAGACTCAATTGGGTTGTACAATGAATACAAGTGCATAGAGAAAGAATTGCTCTTCGTCATTTTATGGCACTTAAATTAACGTGAGTGTTCATATGCAATAAGGACACCCGAAGATTGATGCAAGTGCGAGCAAGAAAATTCATATCTCTCTTCTCACCTTGTGATGCTGCTTCGCCTCCGATCTACCCCCGTGTAGGGGTTGTTCTTGACGGGGGTATGAGAGAAGCTTCACCAATGTATGGGCTCAATGGGGTGAGCGATGGAATGCCTCTCACTATTTTGGTTATCGTACCATTTGTGAGAGAACTCTTTACCCTCCAGCCATGGATTCTTCTGCACTCATCTCACAAGTGTATAGATGGGGGACTGTGTGTAGGATATGTCTTGCCTGTCATCATTCTGACGCGCCTCATCCAGCATGCTCAATTAATCTTCTATTCTTAACTTAGCTGTCTATTCTGATAATCCTTAGTGGAATCAGTGACTTAGACAGGCAAAATCATCATGCAGAATTCATCTGAAAATGACATGCAACATTTTGAATATGATGGAGTTTGAACTCTTAAAAACAAGTGAATGGTTTTGACTAAAAAAAGACCCTATTGACAACTTTAGGAGTTAACATAATGGTGTTTCCAAATATGTTAAATTTTGAACATCAAAAGGGTTATTCGCAAATGGGTGTTGATAGTTATCCTTATTGATTAGAGATATGACACATGAAGGATCAGCCGAGGTTGGGGATCTGATTGGACATCTCTGTTTTTGCCCTTGAGACACCATTTTGCTTGGGAGAGTCTGTCATGCCTCTCATTGATTTGTTATCTTTGTTTTTGACAGTCAGGTGATCCTGCAACAAACAAGACATGCTTCTCATTGATTCGTTGATTGGGAGAGTATGTCATGCCTCTCATTGATTTGTTATCTTTGTTTTTGACAGTCAGGTGATCCTGCAACAAACAAGACATGCTTCTCATTGATTCGTTATCCTTGCTTTTGACAGTTAGGTGATCCTGCAACAAACAAGAGGGAATGTGTTAGTCATGAACTCTTTCAAGAGTTGAATAACTAGAAGCGATACAACTTTACCCTTCACTGGTTTGTAGATGATTGGGTGGACCTGAAGTGAGAGGGGGACACGAAGTCCTATGTCCATTGCTTTGTTAAGTCAATTATTCTCCGAATTGGCTCCTGGATGACATGTCCTTCTTTTCACAGAGTCAGGTGAATTCAATACGGGTCATTCTCATGAACCTCACTTGGCCAATATTGACCATCAAGTTTGGTTTTTGATTCCTAATGTTTCCTGTCAATAGGGAAAATACGTCAAAAGCAAATTCAAAGAGTGGGGAGTATTGGAAACGATACCAAATTACTCTTCTCCAAAGTTTGTATTTGCTGACTCCTAAGGATATTTGAATGTCGATGATAGCCTTTTCGTCTTGACACAGTTTGACATTTCTTTCCATTGGCCTTCCTCACTCATGGCCATGTATGTATGATTGATGGTTGTCAATTTATCTTCAACGCCTTCCTTCTTTGAAATTTTCTTCTGTCTTTGACTATATGGCCATTGGGCAAAGTCATATACCTCAAGCTTCTATGGAATCTGAGATGGACAATCAAAATCTCCAATTCTTTGATGTCAATTACTTCTTGGGAGAGCATGCATCTGGAGCACGAAGTGAGGTTTTTAAGCCCTAAGCCATCGTCTGACTAGGGGTTAGAGATCATTTCAACTGTTTGGATTTTCTCCCTGTTGACGGTAGCCAATTCAAAGAAAGAGAAAAGATCCATTTCTTGTATTTCTTGGCTTGTCAAAGCTGGAAATCTCATTGATGAAACCACAGCATCCTGCCTTAAGCTATCATATTATGCATGCTTCAAATTCAATAGTATGCCGGTGCCTATTACGTCCCATCCTTTGTCTCCTTTAGATAGAAGAGAGAGGACATCATTTTCGACATTATGTTCATGGAATAGGACTTACCATTTTGAAACGGGATCTTTTCTATTTGCCCTTGCTTTCTTGGAAGAGTGCTTTTGAACTTGGCAAGTTCACATGATGTGCCAGGTTCAAATGTCCCTTGGTCACACTAAGTCAAAGGGGATGATATTCTGAGACACGAAGTGAGTGAGTCAGAAAGACAAACATGATTAAATTTATCATATTTTTGAAAGATTTTGGTGATGAAGTGTTTTTTGTTTTCAAAATATGTATTCGGGGGAGAAAAAGCATGAGGAAGTCCAGCCCTCAATATTCTCCTTGGATGATATTTTCTTTTCATGGTTGGATAGCATCACTGGGCAAGTTTGGAGTACCGCCTCATGCTCTCAAAACAAAATATTAGAACTATACAATAGAGTACTTGGAATGGAAAATACAACAGTAGCACACTAGACAAGATAAGAAACATGAAACAAGTAAAGCCCATGAAAACTCATGTGTAAATGAGTGCTTTGATAGTGTTGGTTCCGAAATCAAGTGCCTTTGAATTCCTCGCCTCCAGTAGACTCAAAGTATTCGCATGAGAGGACCACTACATTGAAGCTATGGAAGTACAACCCATGCAACCAACAACGATGCTCGCGAGGCAAAGTCCCTATGAACAGCTTTATCATTTCTTCTTCGGCCAGTTGAGGGTAAGTTTGCATCATAAAAGCCTCCCACCTCCTTGCATACGCTCGGAAATCCTTCATTGGTCTTCTTCTGAAGTGGACCAAGTTCTGACAAAACACTTCAGTCCCAATCTGGCTTTGATACTGAAGCAGGAATGCAGAAGACAGCTCATTCCAATCTCTCATGAGGTAGATATATGTTGTGATGAACCATTGTAATGCAGACCCCGTAAAACTTTCTTGGAAGGCTTGAGTTGTGAATGACATCGGGCCATAGTACCAACTCATTTCAGCATGGAGGTACTACAAATGGGCCACGGGGCAAGTCGTGCCGTTATACTTGCGGAGATTGGGTATCCACATTTCTATGGGGGTCATGATCCTATGAGGGCAAGAAGAGCCTGGTATGTCTTGGTTAGGCCACCGGTTTTCCCACTGCATATTCGTTGTAGTGGTGAATTTTTCTGTTTCAGGAAAGTTGGACTCTACCGAGATTATCCCATTGCTTTCTTCTTGGTCAAAATTTTTGAATGAGGATGAAGTATTGAAGCTATCCTCATGGTCAGAGGATGAGCTTAGCACTTCGTTAGGATCGTAGTGGATAAAGACGTATGCTTCCTCTTCTGACGGGCCTTAATCCCCGGGTGAGAGTAGGAAATAGTTATACGATGAATCGTCAGTTTCATTGTCGAAATAACACTGGAAATCCTTGGGATTGTATTCTAGGGCCGGGAAGTCTTCAAGGTTGTACTCTAGATGATGGTAGCCTTCAAAGTTGTATTCTTGGGGATGCTCGAAGCTTTGGTGCGGTGGCTCGTCGGCAGATGCTGAATTGATCTGCTTAGGCTTTCTTTTCTTGGCCCCTAGTCCAAATCTTTGGAGTAGGGCCCTTCATCTTGCCAGCTCGATTCTGTCAAGGGAAGTGAGAGACATTAGAGTTTCACTGTCTGATTGACTTTCTAGGTTGATAGGGGTTGGTATTCTTTGGACCCTAGCTCTTGGAGTAAGTTTGGGGAGTTGTCCAGCCGCACCCTGCTCTTGAACAGGCTTTGAGTCTATGATCTCGTACAAAGGCTCCTTGCCTTTCCTAGTGGGAAATTTTCCAGTAACAGGATGTTGTTCAGCTGCCCATTTATTATGCAAGGCTTCATTGACACGGTCTTCTCCTATCTCAGCGACCAACGGTTCCTCGTGCTCTGCAATCATCAATTCTTCCTAGGGCAAGGCTATGTCAGGGCTAATGTCAATATCATATTCTTGGTGAAAAACATGAATTAGTTCCCTCCAGGTTTTAAGGGGACTAATCTTCCTGACAATGTACCATCGCAAGGCAGGGCTAGTCAAGCTCGATTGCTACGATTGAATCATCATTCGAACCAGGTAGGCCTACAAGTAGGTCTCTGGGCGGGATGTATCATCATACCTTTCTTATTCAGGTGCTTTGAGTTTTTCAGGGATCTCAATGCCGGTGTAATTGGACAGGTCCATGGGATTCTACTCCTGTAGCTGGCTTAAGTTTTTCATGATCTTTTCAAATTGTCTATGGTACTGGATATTTTCTGGCAAATTTGTAGGTATCATGATGGTGTTTAAGGCAACTGCAGAGTTGGGTTCGACTTGAGTGGATTCCATTTGTCTTGAGAGTTGTTGAAGGACAATGGACATCTGTCCTACGCTATCTTCAATGTTAATGAAGCGATTTTGTACATCATTCTGATCGGGTCCTAGTGCATGAGGCCATTCGCGAGCTATTGGTGGCCGGCGATTCATAATTACCTGTTCGTGGTGAAAACAATGAATGAGCACGAAAGTAAACAAAGATTAACCCATGGCAATTGTCTAACTGTTTTTTTTTTTTTAATATCAAAAGAGGATTTTATAGACCGCAGACTTCTGACATCTAAAATTTGAAATTGGAATGACAGAATGAAATACTAGATGTTAAACAAAAGTCCCTAAACAATGGGACAAAACTTTCACAATATTAACACTAGGGGGCACATGATTGCCAATTTATATGAGACGAGGAGCCTTGTTCTTGCGAGGATGCCTGCTTCCTGGCTCTGAGATATGTATCCAATCCATTCTCGAATCCCTCTCCATAAGCTTTGCTTGCTCGTGTTGATTGATCTCACTAATTGGGTGAGGGACCAATGGCTTCAACTTTGTTGGGATACGATGGTTGTTGATGTAGGACTCAAAGACATGATGGGCTTTTTCCTGTCCCTCAAGCTTTTCAGGAACCACGATTCTTTTGCGATGGCACTTGCTCCAAGTTTCCTCAATAATGGCAATCTCGAATACGTAGTCACGGCTTTGATGGATAAAACAGAGTGGATGTATTTTTCTCCTGGAAAGCGGCGGGATCTCCTGAAGGGCTCCATACTGTCGTGCCACTCGATAAGGGTGATAGAGAATGGCGCCGGTGAAGCCGAGCAACGGAATTGGGAGACAACGCTTGTAAGCGAAGCGAGCTCTCTTTTCATGGAACCAATTAGCACACCATTGGAATGCCTCAAGAGCTAGGTCTCTTAAGAAGGTTACCCAATTTAAACATCTTTGATTGAGAATGTATGGTCCTAAAACCATAAATTTTTGTAATAGGTTTTCGAAAGCATTCGTTTCAGATGATCGCATGAAGTCTCGAAATTCGCTTAGGTAAAAGAACCAGACTTGTAAAATTTTAGGAGAGGCTTGCATGATTTTCTCCGAGTTGTCTTTAAAACGAATAAAAGACAAGAATGTTTCAGTTAAAATCATGTTGACATAATTCCCTCCTCTCAAGATTTGATCAACTATCCATGCCATCTTAGGACTTATGGCATTTCTTTGATGGGGGAAAACGATGAGCCCGAAAAAGGCCAGGAGGAAAATCTCACTTTTTTGGGTCATAGGCTGGTTTTGAAAACATGCATTCACAAATTCTAGAGGGCATATATTATGGTTGTTTTCAAGAATTTGCCTCATGACATGGATTTCAGTTCCTAAAAGTCACGCCAACCCGCGCCACAGGAGGGCGCCTGTCGATGGTTTGACGAGCTTTTTCTCAAAAGGCATTCCAGTGATGATGCTGTATTCTTTCAGGGTTGGAGTTAGCTCAAACCTACCAAACATAAAAGTAACCGTCTTCGGGCACCAGAAATGTGTCATGGCTTGTATGACTTCAAGGCGAACAGTGATTCGGATCAATGGTAGGAGATGACCGACTTTGGCCTTCACACGCTATTGGGCAAACTGATCTAATTGACCCCACCATCTAGAGAGCTTCACCTTGGGAGTAGGAGTGAACTGGATATCGTCTTTCCCCATCGCATATAAACTGGGACTTGAAAAGCTTATCTTAAATTGCCATGGGCCAAATAAAAAGACTGAGTAATAGTAAAGAAATCACTTTGCTTTTAAAAGAAAAATGGCAAGCACAAAGACATGCTCATGGGACGTGCAGCTCGATTTCTAACTGAGAAGGATTTGTGAGATTAAAAGGATATCCACATGTCGCAGTCTCGTGTTAGCAACGTACCCTCTTAACCTCGGCTAAAGAAATTCGGCGAAAAGAAATGCAACCTCATGACGCAGTCTCGCGTCCGAAGCCGTATCTTTCTTAACACCATCCTAAATATCCTATGGCGGCCGAGTTGTGTGTGCCATGTGTAGTGTTAAAACAGTAAAGCATGCATAGCAATTTATAATCACAAGACATTTTATTTAAAAAGAAAATCTAAGACACTAACCTACATAAAAGAAAAAACCCAAGTCAGTAAAGCATTTAAACAAGATAACAACGGCCTAAGTTCTCAAAGTCCCCAGCGGAGTCGCCAAGCTGTCACGACCTCTTTTTTTTTTCGGCGCCCGCAATCGAGTGCGAACGCCTAAAGGAGGCTAATGGCTCGGCTGAAATTTGTTATGCCTGGACTCTCCCAAGTCCACCAATTCACGACTTTAATAGTCTAAATTTTTAACCTATAAATTAATTTTAAAACGGAGTTGTCACTAATCGGTTTGGGGTGGGTCGATTAGAAACCCAAAGGAAGTATTAGGAGAAATACTCGCTCCTGCGCAACCAGAGAAATTAGGATCGGGGACTTGATTACACTAGTTAATCACTAATGCCCTTTCGGTACCTAATCTTGTTTAAACCCTAAGGCTTTTTGGATTTTTGAGAGATTTTCCATTCATTTGCGGAGGAAAACATTTTTTGAGTCTTTTTCTCATTTTTTTGACATAAAAAGCATTTTTTTTTTTTTTTGATCTTTTTCTAAAAACATAAATCATTTTTTTTGGCTTTTTCTGATTTTTTGGCCTTTTTTGGGAAATATGATTTTTTTGATTTTTTATGGAAAATAAAAATTTTTTTTTTTTTTTTTAATTTTAAAAATATTATATTATATTATAATAATATAAAACGAATCGGGTCGGGCTCCCGAGTTGGGACCAACCCGGTTCGCGACCCGCAAGACCTGGACAGCCCACAACGCGGGCCCGACCCAGATTTTTTCCTTTTTTTTTTTTTTTTTTTTTTTTAAAGACAAGGCCCAAACCCAAAATAAGCCCATTAAATCCAAACCCTAGCCCAAAAACAAAGGAACCAGGTCGGACAAGTCCGCGAACTGACCCGACTTCTTATCCACAACCCATTTGATGAAACCCTAGGGCGCCGGTCACATGCCCGACCCGGCTAACCCGATTTTCGCAGCCGTTGTTGCCTTCGCAATCCAACGGCTGTGACGGGCGACAGGCGGAAAGACATCTGAGCGGTCGCGGAGCGGCTTCGACACGGCTACGGCGGAGATGGCAAGAACGGGAGCGTCTGGGCTACTGTGGAGCGGCTACGGCGGAGACAGCGAAATGGCGAAGAATGAGGCGACCAGCAATCGGAGCTTCTGCGAGCTCCGGCGTGCCCAACCCAGAAGCGAGGGGAGGTCAGAGATACTCACTGGCTTTGGGGACTTCAACCGAGGCTCGTCGGTAGGGAGCAGCACGGCAATGGATGGCGCCGTGTCGCGGTGGCCGGATCTCGTGGATCCTCCTCAGATCTGGTCTTCTGCTTTCCAGATGTGAGGGCAGGGGATGGCAGTGGCGCATAGCGTCGGAGGGTGACGACGGCACAGCAGCTGAATGGAGTTTCAGCGTGGGCGGTCGATGGCGTCGGGAGGGACGACAGCGATGGTGGGTCCTCGGCTTCTCAGATTTGGCTCCTTTGCCCTCCGATTCCTCTCTCTCAGACCCGACCCTCTTGGATCTCTCCCCCTCGGACTCGCTTGCCGCCGGCCTCCCCCGAAGTCTCTCGGAGGGAGGTCGGCAAGCTTCGCGACCCGATCTCTCGTGTGCTCGCTCTTTGATCCTCCCTTGAAGTCTCTCAAGGGAAGATCTCCGAGTTCGCCGTGCCTTGCCATCGTCGGGAGAAGCCTATTTATAGGCGAGGGGGCGGCCGGTCGATGGAGCTTCGACCGCCGATCTTCACATGCCGAACCGCCTCTACCGGCCGAACCAACGTCCCATCCGAGCTCCTCTACAAGGCGTGCTCGGCATTGAAGGAAGTCCATGATGGTGCCCGAGATCTGTCTCTTCTGGCCGACATCGGCCTACCCTCCTCGGCCGTAGGTTGTCTTCAAGCGCGTCATCGTCCTCTGTGCGCATGAATTGCAGAGGCGTAGGGGAAGAAGAGGGAAGAAGGAAGAAGAAGAAGAGAAGAGAATGGGGCTGGGCTTTATGGGAAAAAAGGCTGGGCCTTGAGCTTGCATAGAAAAGAAGAAGAAGAAGAGGGGGCTGGGCGCGAAGGCCCAGCCCTGATGGGCTGCTTCTTTTTTTTTTGTTTTTCTTGTTTTTATTTATTTTTTGTTGTTTTTGTTATGTATTATTTATTATCTGAAAAAAAGGAAAAATAAAAGAAAATAAGGCGTAATTAATAACCTAATCAAAATTTAGGTGTCAACAGCAACCAATTACGTTTTTCTCAAAAAACCAAAGAAAAGATTTACTGACATAAGCAGAGAGGGATGATTCTCTTTGTCACGAGCATATTTATCTGTCTAATTTGGAAAGAAAAAAGTAGGCCCTATGTTTTCCAGAACAAATGTGAGGGTGTGAAATGAGCATATAATAGAGAGGACGTAAACTTGTGGAACAATAATAAGAGTGAAGTTGGCCCTGTATCAAGCATAAATAGTGGATAGCTTTATAGGCATGTAACTCATATTGTCCTATGATTAATGATTAATCATCCTCTGTTGCGAGACATATTTCCTTTACTAGTTGAGTGTTGCTTGCTTCTGGATGACGCAGTAAGCATAGTTAATCTTCAGATCGATTAGGGTTGCAGATATTTCGCTAAAAAATATGGATAGAATATTATTTGTAAAATCTAAAATCCATTGTGTATATGATCTTCATTGTTCCTAAAGAACAAAGATTTAGGAAAGTAATCTGAATTTAGAAAATTTGATTACTAATTTTTTATTTATACAAATCATCCGAATCAGATGACTGAAGCTCCAGATATAACCGTGTTCAGATAAAACAAAGACAATAGTTGGCAAAAAATAATATCCTGGATTGATCTTCGTAGGGAATTAAGATATATTGGTCTCCCTGAATAAAATACTAAAATAAAAAAGTTTAGCCTATTAAATGTCTAGCTACTAAAATGATGACAAAGACTTTTGCAAACAACGAAGTTACAAGCTGGCCACCATACACTAAGGTGTTTGTTTTTTGGTGGAAAACAAAGCAGTGGACAAGGTGCACGCATCTCCCAGCTCATGTGAGGTAATAATTTCATCCCAACGGCAAGTTGATTTGGTCAACTTTTTGGTGGAAAACATAGAATATTTTGCATTTTGGAACGTGTTTTTGATGTTAATTGATAGAAAACATAAGTTGGTCCACTCTCATCGCATTAAAAAAAAAAATTATTACAAATGCTTTAAATATTGATTTAGTTAATATGACAGGCTGTGATTTCGTCGGATTCTCTTAAAGCAAAAAAAGAATCCATCTATTTTTTCACTATGATTATCAATATGATTTCTTTGCTATGCAAGAAGAAGTCTAGATTGAATCTAGCTTGATAATCGAGCAAGACAACTCAGACGACGCAATCGACATGTGCAATCATCATAGGTCTACAACATGGAAGCACAATCTTAACTTTTCTATGTATCCGTCGTTACAAGTTTTGTGGACAATAATTACGTTTGTAACTTGATTAGTCTCTTAAGTGTTCCTTTAATTTGTCTTGTGTTTGCGAAAGATGGAAAAGCACCATAAAAGTATGAAAAGTTGATAACTGTTTTCTGGATTAGCCAGTATGAAAAATCATTAAAGCGAGAGAACTTAGAGTCGCTTAACACTAGGGTTTCCTAGGCAAACAAAGTGTTTACGACTGTTGTGAGAAACTCTAGGTATCAATGAATGTTTTAAGTGACTAATATAGGGACAACAAATTATTGTGAGATACATAGGATTTTATATGGTTAATATTACGCTTCGTATAACGTTGCTTGCGTTAAGCCCACAAATAAAATACAGAAAAAGAAAGTATGAAACGGAGAAAACCACAAAAGTTTAATTTTTTTTTTTTAACATTTTCACAAAAAACCTTACAATGGCAAAGCTCCATTAGATATTCAAGCAGGTTTCCTTAATAGTGCATGGATGCACTGGCTAATACATCTTATTTGTGTGCATTACGAGTAAAGGTTTTGTAAAAAGTCTTTGTCCAGGTAACACTTCTTACAAGATTTCAATGAAAGAGGTTGAATAGAAATTACTAAGCAGGTTGATGGAAAAAAAAAATACATTGCGTGGTAATCCTAGGTTACGGAAGCTTCAGCTTAGACTTTTCTAACTTACATCAATCATACCCAAATCGTGGGAAATTTAATTTGAATAATTCAAGGTATCAAAAATAAAAGGGTGCTGTGACTTTAGAGCATGACGCTGGTTAGTGACATATAATGTAAGGACCCTGGCCTCCCACTGTGTAATATTGTCCGCTTTGGGCTTTCGGCCCTTACAACTTTAAAACACGTTACACAGGTTAGAAAATTCAAGCCTTATAAACTAGCCCACCCTTGGGAGCACAACACCCTCACTATGACGAGCGCTTTGGGCCTTTGGCCCTCATGGTTTTAAAACGCGTTATACAAGTTAGAGAACCCCTAGCCTTATAAACTAGCTCATGACTGCCTCCCTAAGGGATGTGGGATAGGAGACGCGCCCCCTCCCTGCGCACGTCGGGGACCAAGGCGTGGACGCACTGCCATCCCTTCTCCCTGTGCATCGCCGCCTGGCCATCACATGTAATCCCAAGAATGATGAGTTCAGTCATGCGTTCAGCATATTTAACTAGTCCGATGACCATAAGAATAAGAGGAAACTTGTTGCAATGGGTTTTACGAAGTTTTCAAGAAATACACTTTGACAGGAGATAGCGATTCCACGTCAATTGAACTTAGACAGATACAAGAAAAAGAAAAGAGTGGCCTTATTTTCGCCCTATACATCATTAAATTCATTTCATTTTTGAAATTACCCTCAATCATTCACTTACAATTTAAAGTGGTGGTCCTATTTCTTTCTTTATTTTTTATTTTCACTTGCATTTAGAATCTAGTCGTCATCATTAAGCATTTCACATATTTTGTTTTGGTCTATTGTGGGTATCCCATTTATGCTAAAGGTACTATGCTTTCTTTTTTATTTTAAGTTTTTAATTCTGTAGAAATAAGTATCTTCGAAAAAAAATTCCACAAAAATATATATCAAATCTCTTCATTTACAACATCAAAGAATTTGTATTTTTTTTAATTTCTTTTTACTATTGGTAAGATACTTTTACGCAAAGTATTGTAAGACATTTGTAGAAGTATCTAGGAGTACACTAAAAACGTCAACGTGAAAGTATAATGAGGCATCGTGATATTTTTATTATAAGCACTTTATGAATGCTATTAATTTCTGTCAATCCAAAATGATGATGTTTCCTTGGCATTTCGCGCGTGCGCGCACATATATATTGTGAATGTTCAATAAATTAAATTTCATCTTTTAAAGTTTCACGTTAGTAAATATAACCGTGATTTCATATTGGTAAAACTTTAAAGGGGTTTTTTTTTCTCAATCCTACCATCCCGTTAAATGTATCTATATATAAAAGACAATTGATAAGAAAGAGTATGATAGTGATATGCACAACCAAAGTGAAAGTTTATAGACAAGTCATTGTGATAAAAAATTTCTTTCTTAAAAAAAGAAAGATTTTATTTGACAATCAATCCATTTGCTCGACAATGTCAAAAAGAATCAAGTTTTTTGAAAATTTCTTTTCGACAAAACTAATTTCTATGGAAGTAAAATCTAACACTAAAAAAGAAAATATAGTGTCCACGATATGTAAAAACAAAATATGCAAAATTCTTAATTATGACTGTTAGATCTTACATAGAAATAGAAAAACTAAGAAAAGAAGGAAAGTAAATAAATTTGTAGCATTAGTTTAAATTGCAATTAAATGATTTGAGGCAAATTTGTCTTTTCGTTGAAAATTTGGTGGATTTAGCCATATAATGGATGGAGATAGCGTCGTAAAAGGGAAACTGTTATTCTTTTAAAAATAGAATTAGGACAATGACATAATCTCATTTTATAAAAGTTTCAGAGCTGCGTTTTGCTTTACTAAAAGTTTTGAAATTCTCGTTCATAGTCTATTTGTGCGACCAACTTTCCCATAAATTTTGCAGAATCTATTTCATTGTTCTATAGACGTTGTCTATAATATATTAAATAATGAGAATATGACCTCCTAATTTAATTGGAATGTTAATAATTTTTTTTTGGAATGTTAATATGGAGATATCATTAATCGGATGACATACACAGGCTTAGGGGCATCCCCCAGCATTGCAAACATGCTAATTACGCAATGATATTGAGGTAGGAAGTTTGCACAGAGTTGCCAACAAAAATATTTGCTTGGTAGGGTCTATAATTTTGGAAAAGTGAAGCCCTACTTCTTACAATTTTATGTATCCTAGCCAAAAGAAAATGCATCTCAATTGACTTATATTGGAAATGCTTGTAATTGTGCTCCATCCAAATACAATAAATGGTTGCTAAGAAAGATACCTTGGGGTGCCATGCTTCCAAATTCTTGCCCTTTGTGGCTCTTCTCATCTAATGAAGTTCAAAATCCCATCCTCTCGAATAAAGTTAAATACCATTCTATGTGAGGATACTTTACCATTTATTCCCAGTCCAGTTACACTCAAATAATAAATGAATTCTATTTTCTGTACCGGACATATAGAAGTTATGTTGAATATCACCCAAAGGCTTCTATCGTGATACAACCTCTGCAGTCGATAGTCTATCTTCATAGGCAGGCCAGCCTATAATATTATGTTTGCTAATATCATCAATCCATATCAAAATGTACCACTCCACAATTGGTCCCACCTGTCTAAATTCCTGATATACCTCTTTGCAGCAATATCTAGAGCTAAAGACGATCAAGGTTAGAGTGGATCTCAATTCAGAAGACTTTGCCAACTCCAAGCCATATTTGCCCTTAATGTCAAGTTTCATAATTGAAGTACCTTTGCATTTTGTGCTGTCAACCCAAACAATCCACAGAGAAGAGGATGGAGAATTGATGAGGGTCCACAACATGCGACCTAGAGTAGACCTAAACCTTCTTCATTTTTAGCCGAAAAAGCTACTTTCATGCAACTTTATGCGATCGATGAACCTCTGCATCTCCAGCCCACAGAAAGTGTCAAATCTTCTTCTCAATCTTATAGATAGTTTGCTTTGGGAGTAAAAACATTTGCGTGTAGTAAGTGTAGATGGAAATATATACCAATTTGGTCAGCTGGAATCATCTTGCATAACTGATTTGTTCATGCTTCATCTTTCTATTCTCTTAAAGTTATTTTCTGTCAGTCCCTTGTAATCACGTGCATCAGCCTTCTGGTAACAAGGGGGACACCAAGGTATCTAATGGGGAGGGCACCAGTTGAGGAAGGCATGTAATCCGGCGTAAGACGTTATTCATTTGCGGTCATCCCAAAGAAAAATATTTGACATTTGTCTAGGTTGAATTATAATCCTGTTAGAACTACAAATTCATCAGGTGCATCAACAGGGAAAGGAACAAAGTTGACATATCCTTGAGCAAATAGAAACAGACCATCTGTGAAGCATAGGTGGATAATTCTTTGCTATTTGCAATGCCAATGGAACTTAAATGAAGTGTAGCAATTTTTCCACCAATAATTCTATTGAGAATTTTAATAAACAGGGCAGTGATATGAAGAAATTGGATTAGCTGGCCGAAGCCCATTGGTGCTTGCAAATAATCAATCTGTTCAAAATTGAAGTTGATTGAGAATCTCAAAGTAGTAATGCAATGAGATATCATATCGACCCAATATTGAAGGATATCTATGGCTTTAAGAATATCGAGAATGGCCTGCCATTTCACCATGTCATATGCTTTAATGAGATCAATTTTTGTTCCCACCAATTTACCTTTGTCGCCTTTATGGTAGGAGTGCAATAGTTCTTGGCACAATACAGCAATCTTTAGCTTTCATTGTTTCCCTTAAAACTATTATCTTAATGATTAAAACTTAAGGACATAAGTGATGATATTAATAATTTTGAGAAAGTCAATCAAGACTCCGAAAAAGCAGGAACCTCTATTGCCATCAGATTAGTATATATAAGCAAATTAATTTCTTATTTGCATGCATTCCTAAAGATATGTTAAGGTGAAAACTCAAATACTTTATTTTATAAGCTTAAAAAAACAAATAGTTCCTTCACATCCTAACAAGGTAACCTAGTAATTAACAAGGGGCGTTTCGTCCTCTCAATAAACACCAGAAGATAGGATCATTAATGCCATTTGTTGGGCACACCTGATATTCAATTAGCAAGTAAACAAAAGAGAAAATTATTAAAAAAAAAGTCTTAAACTTATTGTATTTGTCCCTATTCGGTTCTAAAACTTTTAACTTGGCCAATTTAGAGCTAAACCTTTTGCCAATTTACCAATTGAGGTAAAAAAAACCTTAAGGGAATCCCCTAGCATTTTAAAGAGACTAATTATGTGAGAAGATGGAGGAAGGAAGCCTCCATATAGGAGCCAATAAAATATTTGCTTGGGAAGGCCTATGCCCTACCTCTTACAACCTTTCGAATCTAGCCAACAAAAGATGAGGTTTAATCAACTTGTTTTGAAACCGTTTGCGGTTGCGTTCCATCCGGATGCAATAGATAGTCGCTAAGAAAGATAGCTTGAGGAGTCTCACCTTCAAGTTTTTGCCCTTGGTGTCCTCGATCATACATAGAAGTTCTAAGTTCCAACTTGTTGCAGAATACCTAATTCCATTTTGTGCCAAAATGCTACGCCATACACTTCTTGTCCAAGTGTACTCAAAGAATAAGTGGTTTCTATCTTCTATACCAATCACATAAAAGTTATACTTAGCATCTACTAAAGACAACCATCGTGATATGGCTACTAATATCAATAGCCTATCTCTACAAAAAAAAAAAAAAAAAAGCCATCCGATAAAATTATGCTTGCTAATACCGTTGGTCCAAATTAATTGATGCCAGTCCATGACCAATCCCTCCTGTCTAAATTCCTTGTATATCTCTTTGCAATAGTATGTTTGGTTAGAGATAATAGGTGCTAGAGCAAGTATTAGCTTGAGGAAATTGCCAACTCCAAGCCATACTACCATTTATGTTGAGTTAATGGGAGTGCCTCTACATTTGATATGACCAATCCAAGTACTCCATAGGGATGAGGATGGATGATCGATGAGGTTCCAAAGCATACGACCCATCAATACTTTATCCAAGAGTTTCAAATCAAGCTAGTCTAGTCCATCCTCCTTTTTTAGTGAGCGGACTACTTTCCATGCAAAATTGTGGGATCTATGAATTTCGGCATTTCCTTGACCATAAGAATTACCTAATCTTCTTTTCAATCTCATAGATAGTTTGCTTTGGGAGGAGAATCATTTGCATCCAATAAGTGCAAATGCAAAAAAAGTATTGATTTTGCAAATTAAGTATTTTTAGTCAATTTTGATTAAAAAAATCACTAGCGTTGGCATCGGTCATCTTACATGACATGATCAATATTGACATGAACAACTTTTGTAATTTAAAGAGAAAAAAAATTGAATTTTTTTTTTTTTTTATATTTTTTGCATCCTTTACTTCTTTTTTTTTTTTTTTTGTGGCTGACTAGGTTGTTGGTGAGGCCCTCGTCAATCACAAAGGCCCTAGGGTTAGGACATTGCAACCTTGTCAGTCACGAGCAAGCGCACAACGGCCCTCACTAGACTTGGGGGTGGGCCTTTGCAGCCTGGTCGGCCATGGGTGTGGTGTCCCTAAATAAAACTCTATATAGGAAGAAATTTAAAAATAATTTGTTTATCATATTATTAATCAAGGATTTCATATATAGCTAGAATGAGGGTCAAGCATTGGCCGTGCCTGTCACGCCCCGATCCTCGGCCCATCCCTGCATGGTCAATTAATAGCAACATCTTAAGACGCATCGCCGACTCTTTCATTTTAATACGCATGTGGAAGCATATATAAAATCCACAAACAATAAAACAATATGATAGAAAATTAGGACTAAAAACTCGAACCTGAAAACCAATACACTTATATAAATATATAACAACTTAGTCATCTATATACATAGACAAGCCACACTGAAAAGTCAGTTCCTACACAAACAGATTCAACAACAACAAGTCATCAGACAGGAGTGGGGGTCTTAATCTTCATCTGAGTCATACTCGAGATCCTCCTTTGGATCCTCCTCCAACTCCTCTTCAAGTTCTTCTTCGAGGTCCTCTTTAGGTTCCTCCTTCAGGTTCTCCTCTGGGTACTCCTCCTCTTCAACGACCTCTCCTTTTTCCATGCTCCAAGTGGAGTCCACTGTTGATTGCTCTGGAGAGTTGTGATCATCACCCAACTTGGGATCCTTCGCATCAATCACCAATCCATCTTTAGTGTTTGTAGTACCCTTATCAAAAGTAGCTTCCATAACGAACCGAGGTACATCAGATTCCAGCACAAGACCCTCCCTTCACCTATCGTGATGGTGGCGATACCATGACCGGTACTTATAGGGCACCTTATCGGGTCTGTTCACGTCAACATAGACAATAGATTTCACTAGTACATACTCTAGTCCTTTGGGGGTGAGGGTGTATCAGAAAATGATAACCTATTTTTGTAATCTCCTCCGGTATACCAAAATGTGTGGGAGGAGGGGGAGGTGATGCCATCTATGGACCTGAAATGTTGTCCCACAACGAAGGGAAACTACGTCTTAGCAAGTTCTACCCCTAAGACCCGATTAGAAAGCCAATATGCCCTAAAGATTACCTAAGCATAACACAAGTCAGATGACTTACCTTGGCCTTAGTTCCATCCTGCAATTCAATATATATATCAAATATACACAAAAACATCATGTCACCACGACCTTTCCCCGGTCGGTACATTCAATACTATCTATAGTCCATTAATTTAGGATTGCTCACCTAAAGCTAATAATAGATATTATAGCTCGTCCAAAGCTGATTATATAGTATATTGTATATATGTTCGCCCAAAGCTGATTGATTAGGGCCCCCAGACCATCATAGTATACTATATATGCTCGCCCAAAGCTTATATGTGCTCACCAAAAGCTGATAATTTAGGGCTTTCAAGCCAATATAGTATACCATTTTCACCATATAACCATTCATCATTTTTATCATATCCAATAAAAATAGCCATGTGTGGGTACACGATTGGCCTTAACCAAAATACAGTATTTTCACCCTTGAAAATTCCACCATTTATATGGTCAACCAAAATATTTTTGGTGTTATAAACCGACGCTCGGTTATTTTCCAATCGATTATCAAAATTGATTAATTTATGAATAAAATCCTAAAAACACAATTAAATCAATTCAACACAATTTAGAGCTCAAATAAATAAATAGACTACACCACAATAATCAGTATAAAATTTTGGTCATTGGCTATCCCGGCCTAATTTCCGGAAAATAAATAAATAATTAATTAATTATATAAAATATTAAATAAATGCCAATAAATCCAATTTAGGCTAGTAATTCATAATTGGATGCCGAAATGGACCGAAAAAATTCTAAGGTTCGTTCAATAAATAATAATGTGTGTCTACTTGCTAAATGCACTAACCATTTGCCTAACATACATTGATAAGACACTAATTTAATTGTTCTACTCTTATCTATCCACATAATCACACTTAATTAAATCTAAACAATCCATAAGCATCATTAGCCTACTAAGCGGGGTTTAGTGAGTAAAACTCACTTGTTTCGTGAGTGGGTCGGACCAAAACGACGGGAACATCGTGGGGCTCAATTTTCCTCAAGGCGGGCCTAGCAACCAAGGCTCGGGACCACTTCAAAATGGGCCTTGAAGCTTGCTGGAAACCCACAAACTCAACCTATATTTTAAGCTGCAAAACCAGAGGAAACGGGGCTAGTCAAGGTGGTAAGGCTCAGGAAAGGCAGCGGGGACGATCCGAGTCCAAACCGGGGCAGACCGACGGTGGAGGGAGCTTCGGCAATGGCTAGCATGGCTAGACAGCAACCCTAGATGCATGAACATAAGCTGTTGGATGGCAGTGAGGCGTGGCAAGGCGCGACGGCATGCATGCGCGCGAGGAGGGCGAACAACGGAGGCGGTGGCGTCATGTGGCTCTAGTGGTTCCTGACTGGCTTTGGCAATGCGACTCCGCTGGCTTTTTACTGGCTGTTGTTATGCAAAAATGGAGGAAGGTGGAGAGGAAAGCTAGCCGGCTGCTTGGTGAGGAAGAGAGGGGGATAAGGGCTCCACCAATGTCCAAATTTTCCATTCCATAGTCTCCCTTAACCATTCTCAGCCACCAGCCCTTCCTTGGCCTCCATTAGGCTACCAATGCTCCCCCTTGCAACCTTGAAATGATCCAAAAGACTAGGCAATGAGGGGCATACGAATTTCCTTTGATTTCCTCTCAATTGGCCATCAATCCTTCCTTGAATCAACACAAACCATCCTTAATAAATTCAATTGACACCTCAATTATCAAATTGGTATTTTTCCTCACCAATTGATCCACCTCACATCCCAATTGCACGATAAAAAATGATCCCTGGCTTTTTTTGAACAAAATGGCCCTACCTCGACTTTTTCCCAAAAAGTCTCGGTTTACAAAAAAATCTTCTGAGACTAAGTTGATGTTCTTATAATTTATTGTGACATGACAGAACCTTCAATTTCTGAAATCGGATTCAAATTTTCCGTTAATTTCACTCGGATGCATTTTTAGCATGACTTAGGCTACTGGATAGTTTTTAGAAATTTTTAGTACAAATGATCCGTGGTCGATTTTCATCGAGCCACAATTAACCCACTTGACACATTGGCGACTCTTGATTGTCATGAAAATCTTTCAAATTCAGACACAAGGTACCAAAACGATAGAAAAATCAGTCTAGTGTCAACCGATGATAATTTTTTAATTTAGTGATGTCATCCACGATTCGCCACACATCTTTGTTGAACCGACCTATCTTTGATCTCAAATCGATTTTCAACTATGCCATAATGGCCTTTAAAGATGAACACGGTTGAAAGCCGATTTCTAGTCGAATTCTCAGGTCTATCGCATTAAAATTGCTTAATGGCTTCCTTGGATAATCTAGTTATCTCGAGAGTGATCAGCTTTGAGAACGGCTCTATAGGTGCGTCAATGAAATGCCCGATTTATTTAATAGAAAACAAGACTGAAAATCTAGGATGTCACAGTGCCATGTAGGAAAAGCGATGCTCATGTTAGCGATTTTCAACCAAAATTGACTAGAATGACTTAATTGAAAAAATGTCAATTATGATTGAATTAGTTAAATTGAAAAGTTTATAATTGAATTGGTATAAATACAATAAGTTTAAAACATTTTTTGAATTTTCCCATAACATATTGACCAGAGTTCAAAACAGTTAGGTGGTTAGCATTTTCTCTGTTGGTCAAGAAAATAGAGTTCGAAATTCACATGATATTGATCATCAATTGTTTCATAATATTTGTTTGGAACATAAGTCAGTGACACAATTTCCACCGGAGATATTGTGATTATTCAACAAATGTTCAAGTTGATCATAGTAAACTAAGAAGTTTGCAAATTTCTAATGGATCAAGAGCCAAAAACGAAGACTAACCATAGTGAAGGGTCGTTAGAAGGTGTTGTGTTTCCAACACATCGAGTTGGCGATTATATATAATAAAAGATTGGGTTGAACTAGACCATCTTGCTAAATAGGGAGACAAGTTTTACTGACCAAGTATTTAGTGGATGAAGACATATTGAGAATGAAAGACATGGCTTATGCTTGTCACATCTCGATCCTCCGAGCGTGTGCCCACCTCTCTACGGTCGATTAAACAGCGACATCCCAAGATGCATCGCCAATCCATTCATTTTAATGTACATGCACAAACGAATAATTAATCCCCAGACAACAACAAGATGGGATAGAGAAGTAGGGTCATAAATTTTTCAAACCACAACACGCTTATATATACATATATCAAGCCATGTCATATACAATACCAGTCTATAAAAACAAGGTTTGTAAAAAAATGGGGTTTCATAAAACTACAAATCATCTTCCTCCTCCTCATCTTCATTGGAGCCTTCAGCTGAATACACCAAGGTCCCTGGATTTGATAGATACGAGTCTACCTTCGAACCATCGAGAGGATCTGCGGTGCATTTCCCTTAAGCAATCTTTAGCACATACACATGTATCTCACGTTTCGGTATTGAACCCTCTCTCTATCCTTCCCACGCACGTTAGTACCATGATTTGAATTGATGGGGCACCTTGTGGGATAAAGCCTCATCAACCCAAACCACGGATCTTATGAGCTCATAAACCCATCCTCTAGGGCTCCCATGAAGTGGGATGTAAGATACCTGCTCTGTAACATTCTTCGGTTGTCCAAAACACTTGAGAGGAGCTGCCATCTAAGGACCTGAAAATGTTATCCAAAACAGGGTGAGATGACATCTCAACAAGTTCACCCCCAAAGATCCGACTAGGAAGAAATACACCCCAAGGCTGCCTAAGCACAAGCATAAGTCAAAGGACTTACCTTCACCTCAATTCATTCTTGCAAGTTAGTACGATTCACAAATGCATCAAATCATATCAACTAATCAAATCATCACATCAGATCGAATCATCGATCAATCGACTCAGTCGATTCCATGTCATCAAGACCATCACTTGGTCAATCCATTCAATACTATCTATAAAGTCCGATCATATTAAGGACTGCTCACTCTAAGCTGAAAATAGATAGACTGCGTTTGGGAGTGGCATTTGCAAGCCACTTTGAACCCCCAAAGCTCTTTGGGCTAATTTGTGGGTGTTTGGTAAAAAATTCCAAACCCCATTTGGGGAATGCCAAGCATTCCCAAGGCTGAAAGCCCAAGGCAGCCGGGCGCCTTGGGCTTTCAGCCTTCTCGGCATCTTGAGTGAGCTTAAAAAAAAAAATTCTTCCCAAATTGTCCCCATTGATTTTTCGTTTTTCCCTTTTTACCCTAACTGTTCATCTTCTTCTTCTTTCTTCTTCGTGAGTGGTTGCCGACGAAGGGCACGCAATCGCCCGCAACCATCGCCCCCGCCACGCCGACCCGCCGCACCACGACCTCTGCCGCGGCCGCGCGACCCTTCGGCGAGGGTCGCGTGACCCCGCTCGAGAGGTCGCCGCGAAGGTCGCGACCGCGACCCATTTGGTCGCGGATCTGGTCGCCGGCCGCGAACTTCAGGCAACCTTCACGGAGGTCGCAACGTAGATCTGCGTCACCGGCCATGCTTCAGGCGACCTCCGCGGAGGTCGCAACCTTCGCGCGACCCATCTGGTCACGACCTTCGCGCTGCGACCAGATGGGTCGTCGACCGCGACCTTCGCGAAGGTCGCGACGCAGATCTGGTAGCGACTAGATCTATGTCGCCAGCCATGCTTCAGGCGACCTCCGCGGAGGTCGCGACCTTCGCGCGACCCATCTGGTTGCAGATCTGGTCGCGACCACGCCGGCCGCAACCTTCACACGCGACCAGATGGGTCGCCGGCGACCTCTGCGGCGCGGTGGGTCGCCGGCCCAGATCCAGGGTCGCCGGAGGTCGCTGCCGGCCGCCGAATGCCCCCTGCCCTTGCTGGTTTTCATTTTTTTTATTTTTTTATTTTTTTTTTCTTTTGATATTTTTTTTGTCACAAAAGTCCTTTGTCCTCCAAACATCATTTTGCTCAAAGGTACTTCACAAAGGGCTTTTAAATTACAAGTTACCAAACACAGTTTGCATTTTGGAAAACACATTTAACTCAAAGGTCTTTGCATTTTCCTAAAGACTTTCCCCAAAAGTCTTCCCAAACGCACCCATAGTATAGCTCGCGATAAGCTGATAAATAGTATATTGTTCTCGCTAAGTTAACATGTCAAACTATCGGGCTAATATAGTATATTAATAATGCTCACTGGAAGTTACTAAGGTATACTGCTCTCGCTTAGCTAACATATCAAACCATTAGGCTGATATAGTATACCGGTATACTGCTTTCGCTAAGCTGACATATCAAACCATCGGGTTGATATAGTATACCCATTATGCTCACTTTAAGCTGATAATTAGGGCGCGTTTGGCAATGATTCTGTTCCCGGGGGCTGATTCTAACTATAAATGATTATTTTTTATTCTGTTCCCGGGAACTGATTCTGAGTAAAAAAGCGCGTTTGGTAACTGTTCAAAATTTTTTATTCTGGAATAGAATTGCGTTTGGTACCATATTAATTGATTCTATTCCAAATTAATTTCTTTTGATTTTTAAATAAATTTTAAATAATTTCTTTACTTTTTTACTTTTTTCTTTTCTTTTTTCCTTTTTTTTCTTTTTTTTTCTTTTTTTCCCTTTTTCCTATTCTTCTTCTTCTTCTTCATTTGGCCGGTCGCCGGACCGGCAAGAATCGCCGGACGAGGACCGGCGATGCTCACCGGAGCGTCGCTAGCCCTCGGCGAGGTCGGCCTTCGTCGGGCCGAGCCTCGCCGGTGGCTAGGCGAGCCTCACCGCGAGGCTCGACTCGCCCGATCCGGCGAGGCCGAGCCTAGCCCAACCGCGGCCGGCGAGGCTTGCCTCGGCCACCGCGAGGCTCGCCCGCCCGCCGGTGGCCGGGGGCTGGCCTCGCCGGGGCCGGGGGAGGCCGGCTCGGCCACCGGCGAGTTTGCCGGACCTCGCCCGGCCTAGCGAGCCTCCGCGACCTCGCGGACCGGCGACTGCAGCGGACCCGACCGGGCGGGCGGCAGCGGCGGCGGGCGATGGCGGACGGCAACCGAGATGATGAAAGAGAAGAACGAGGGTTTTAGGTTTTGATTCTTTTTCTGATTCTCGGATGTAGAATCAATTTTTCTTTTTATTCTCAAATCTTGTCCAAAATCGTTCCCGGGAACAAAAATTGTACCAAACGCGATTCTCGTCCCAAACTGATTCTGGGAACAAAAAATCAGAATATGGTACTGTTTGGCACGTTGCCAAACATTATACTGCTCGTGCTAAGCTAACATATCGAAGCCCATAGGCTGATATAGTATATTGTTTTTACCATCTGAAAATGCCACCATTTTTATCATTCCTAACAAAAATAATAGTGTGTGGATACACGGTTGACCATAGCCAAAATATAATATTTTCCCTTTTGAAAATCCCACTAATTTCAATGATCCATAAACACATCTTTGGTGTTGTAAACTGAAGCCCGTATTTTCTAATTAATTACCAAAAATTTAAAATTTTGGGATAAATACCCCAAAATTACAAATCACACTTAATTTGCATAATCCAGCAATTAAATGAATAAATCAATTACACAATTGCAATAAGCATGAAATTTCGATCACCGGCTATCGCGGTCTAATTTTCGGAAAATAATAATTAATTAAATAATTACGGAAATTAATTAATAAATACCAATAAATATCAAAAATACAAACTTAGGCTGGAAATGCCTAATTAAAAGCCAAGATAGGCTTGGAAAATTTCTGAACCTATCTAATTAAATACTATGGCCTATTTACTTGCTAATTGCACTAATCTAACCACCTAACATGCATCAAGGATTAACTAAATCATTAATTCATTCTAACTAACCACACAATCCTAGCTTAGCCTAAACTAATCAACTCCTAAGCGTTATTAACTACTAAGCATGGATTAGTGAGTTAAACTCACTTGATTAGTGATCCAACGGGCTCACTTTGACGGGGACGCGGCAATGATCGACAATCTCCAAAGTGGGGACACCAAGTGGGGTCGGGAAGGGCTCGGAAATGGGCCAAACAGTGGGCTAGAGACCCACTAGCTTTGGCTTCTGTCCGATGGCTGAAGGAGCTGCTCTAGTGGTCGGTTGAGATGGAAATGGCAAGCAAGGACCGACGAAGGCAGCAGCGACTGGGTGGGTGGCTTCGGGGCTTCGACGGCGACGAGTTGAGCTCCGGCGACCTCCACACGGGCTCAGGTAGCCAACTGGATAGCGGACAAGAGGGAACGACACAGCTAGGTTCACGGGACTCCACCAACAACGATGGGCGAGCGACGGTGAACGGTGGCGACGTGGTGGCTCTAGGCGGGCTTACGGCTTGCTCGGATAGCTAATGGTTGATTTCTAGGTTGAGGAGCTTCGAACAGCAAGGGGAAGGGAGGGGGGTCGACGAATGGGGGAAGGAGGAGAAGAGGGAGGGGATAACTTGGCTTGTGGGGCCATTTGGTCTTCCGTCTCATCCTCTTGTCGCCTAGAGATGGTCCCACCTTGCCTAGCTGGTTTCCTCGGCATATTCCAGCCGCCAAATCTTCTTCTAGAAGCCTTGGAGTGGTCCAAAAGTCATGGACTAAGGGGGGCTACGAATTTCGCAAAATTTTTCCCTCAATCCCACTTCAATTGCCTCTTGAACTAGTGCAATTCGGCCTCTATAAATTCCACCATCACATCTTCGATCCTACTTGCATCCCAATTTCGTGATAAAAAAATAGTCTTCTGAATTTTCTAAACAAAAACGAACCTAACTCAACTTTTCGCCAAAAATCTCAATTTGCAAAAAAATATTCAGAAGATGAGTCGACGTTCCTAAAATGATTTGTGACATGACCGAACTTTCAATTTTTGAAATCGGACTCAAATTCATAGTTAATTTCAATCTGTCACGATTTTAGCGTGACCTAGGCTACCAGATAGCTTTTAGAAATTTTTAGTACAAATGACCTACGGTTGATTATTTTCGAGCCACAATGAACCTCTTCGACAAATTGGCGACTCTCGGTGTTTGTAAAAATCTCGAGATTTCAAATACAGACACAAAATACTAAAACGACAAAAAAATCAATCTAGTACCGATCGACGAGAATTTTTTTCAATTTGGTGGAATCACCCACGTTTAATCACACATCTCAGTCGAACCGACCTATCTCTGATCTCTAACTGATATTTACTGTGCCGTAATGATTCTTTATAGATGAGCACGGTCAAGCTGTCGATTCTTGGTCAAATTCTCCAGTCTATTGCATTAAAATCCCTTAATGACTTCTCTAGATAATCTAGTTATCTCAGGAGTAATCAACTTTCGAGAATAGCACTATAAGTGCGTCGATGAAAGGTTCGATTTGTTTAATTGAAAACAACATTGAAATTTCAGAATGTCACAATGCTCATGGATTTATACGGATATATGTTAGATTAAGGATATATGTGTGTCACCACCATTTTGTCTTTAAAGGTCATATCAAATATATAGAGGCTGAAGTGGAAGATATTATCTTTAAAAGTCACATAAAATAAACTCGTAAATGTTTTGATGCCAAAGATGAAACATTAACTGTTGCGAGCCATAAATAATCGTGAAGGATTGCATAATGACATTTATTTACTTTTAACCATTAAAAAATTTCAATTTGTTGAGATGATTTTCAATTTATTATCTACATATTAAAAAGTCCAACCAAAAAAATTGATATTAATAAGTGAAGAGAGATAATTAATCAAGAGATAGGGGATATAATAGCACCTCATTTCACATGCAAGGCAGATTGTCAATGACACATGAAATATAACGAACAAGGTGGACGTATACGCGAAATAAACTGAGGTAAAACCTAGGTTCCTTACCATATTAGAAAGTCAAACAAAAATACTCAAGTTAATAGGTGAAGGAAGTCTCTCTCTCTCTATATAAAGAGCATATAGACTCCATAGTCAAGCAATGTTGGATATTTAACACTGTCCTCAATTTTCAAATCCTCATATTATCTTATAGTTTTCTATTTGGAAAAAAAGAAAAAACAACCAAAGAAAATAGAATTTTTTTTTTGTAGTAGCAGTGAAAAGAATAGTTTAATTTAACGTTTTAAATCCTAGTTTCAATGCCTCCTCTGGAGAAATACTAAACTAAAACAAGAAAAATGTATACTCTAATTATTCGAACACATCAGAGTTCTGACTGTCATTTTTCTATGAGTGGCCATGCAGATTTCAATAACGCGTGCATCCATCTTTTTATCTTGAACAGTTAGATACCTCCATCAACCAGTCACATTTTTTCAAATTAAATCTTAGAGAAAGTGAGTGAGTCATGAATTTTGTCCAGAAGTTTCCCCATAATGTCTTCTTAGAATTAAGGTAGGTGTCACGCATACACAGATTAAGTAATTATGTATAGAAGAAAATATAGTTACGTATGTAATAGGTGAATATGAGATAAACTATGAAACATGATTTATGAAAATCAAGTTACATACGAATTAGGTGGATATGAGATAAAATAATGAAACATGAATTCGGGGAGTAGATCTTTTTGTCTCTTATTAGCGTGAAAGAAAAATAGGACTATCAGGGAGGCTAGAGTGGGAAAACTAATATTAATTATAGAATTGATCAACAACATTATTAAAATTCATGAGGGGTATCCATATGTGGAGGAGCAAGTAAAAGTACTCTTACAAGACTTGAGAAAAGAGCATCTGACTTCGTTTAAGTATAAGCCAATTTTCTTATTTCATACTACCCATAATGCTATGGTAATTTAGGAAGTCTAATAATGAGGAGGAAAAAAAAAAGTGAGTGTTGCCTATGAACTTGTTAGTATGAGCATACGATAGAAAGAAAGTTTAAGTTAAAAAAACGCTAAATTATATATTCCTCATCAACTTTTAGGGAACATGTCAGGCACGCCTATAGGATTTTCCAAACTTCCAAAAAGTCGGTGAATTGTTATTTTTCGTATATCAATTAATTGCTCAAAGGGCACATGCTTGTATAACATTGGTTCACCCGTGCCACAACTTTTGATGCTGTTGCACTTCTCGAGAACGCCCTTAGATTTTCCTACGACTATAATTTGTTCTTTCCAAGAGGAAGAGAGAATCCTATCCAACCGCTGCCACTCATGCGGGTAAAAGGAGTTTTAGGGTTTGTTTATATAGAAGTCTTTTATTTTTCTTTTTCCTTTTCTTTTGAAATTATGCAAATGCATTCGAAAGTCTAACTTCGGATAAATATCATGACTCCACGAAATCGCTCCATGCAGGCGTCAATCAACTTCAGCCACTAGAGGACTAATTAGTTGTTTACAAAGAAAGTTTGGAGTCACCTGCATAGTCTAGGCAGTTGTGCATTTGAAGGGTGATTCGTTCGTTTAGAAGCAGCTGAAACTAGCCTGTGGAGAATCTTTTTTGCTAACTTGGGGAATCAAAGTCACTGTAGATGCTTCATTTGTTATAGTTTTCTTTAGATGGTAACCATGTTGTTTTGTAAATTTTTTAGCCACCATAGCCTATCTGGCTTTGTATCGATCATATCCGTTTGGTTCTAATAAAGGTAACTAATTTACAGGAAAAAAAAAAAAGAGAAGATAATTTGTGTATTTCGTACATGGACAACCCTTTAGTTATATTTGGAAGGATACAATAGGCTTTCTTATATTCCGTAGGTTGTTGGTCCAGATGGGATGTCCTTATCGGCTTGTCATGTACTAACAACGGAATTAGTGCTTCTTATGTATAGGATGAGAAAGGCTTAGAGGAAAGTAGGCTAATAAAGATGCTTGCATCCAGCCATCTCGCAGCCATGCGACCCCGCAAGATGCCTAAGGATGGAGAAAACCTACCGATCATCGTGATCATCGTTTACAGATTTGGGATCTCACATGCATTGAATATGCATTAGAAAAGATTGATGAGAAATTTTGTATAATTTTACTAATAATTCACTACAAGGATGGGAGCATATTAACTTGAATCATATATGTCCATTAGAGACATAAAGCGTACTTTAAACTTAATGAAGATACCCGTAATAACTTAAATATTTTTAGAAAATAAAAAGAAAAGATTGAACAATTATTAGAAAACTCAGCTTTCCTTTTTCTTCTGAGGACAAATTATATTATTTAGTGGCTACAAGTATTTCAGTGGGATTATGCTTTCCAAGTTGATGGCCGAAAAAACAAAGCATTCATGCTTTCAAACTTGACGCACGTTTGGTTGTCTTTCGTGTAAATTTCTATAAAACCCTAGCTAGGCTTACAAGTTGCATTATTTTGTTATTTCTCATGACCAAATTATGCTCTGCTTCGCTCATGGATGATCTATGCATGGTTTGGGTTACATGTCATCGGCAACGTCATCACACAACTTTTTCACACTTCCAGTTTTTTCTAATAATCAATTACTGTTGATGTTGAAGTCCAATTTCACGCACGTCTCGTTCTCCATTCTCCATTTTATTTTTTGTTTTGTTTTGTTTTTTTTTTTTTTTTTTTTTTTTTTGTGGGTCAAATCCATTCTCCATTTGCTCATATCACGAGATAACTTTCACAAAATATATAATCCCCGCAAAACCTCTTTGCTTGTAGATTTTCCTTCTATTTATTCCATTAAAAAAAAGATTGATAAATCTGATAATATTTCTACAGGAATTTAATCCGTTATCTGCACCTACGAATTTCATATTGATATACCCTATAGATAAGTTTCAGTAGACGATAGATGGTAATATTTGAAAATCTTATCTTCCTTGAACAATAAAAATCTTGTGGATATGATATTTTGACATTATACTACTCATACTGTATATGTGTGCAATATCTTATCTCTTTTAAACTTTTCCCTTCTTTAAAACTATGGATCTACAGATATATTATAAGTAACTAGGAAAATCCAAACATAAACTCAAAATAGTCACGTGACAAGCACATAAATAAATATTAGGGCTATGCAACTAGTTCGGTTTTACTTGGGAACCAGATTGAACCACTGATAGAAATATGTTTGGATGAAAGTAAATCCAATTATTAGTTCTAAATTTTTTGAACCAATATTGTGCGGGTAGATTCTAAGTTTTGGATGCTGAATCAACTCACCCACCAAGGAACCAGTTGGAACCTATTTGATGAATTGGAAAAAGATGATTTATCTTTCTTAAATGACCTCATATTCCCTATTTGCTTTATATTTCTGTTTTTTTTTTATATTGATATTTTACTTTGAGCCATTTTGTTACTCTTACTATTCTGCTAGAATTGCTATTTGTCATGTTTTTCTTTAAAAAATATAAAGCAAAACTAAAAAAAATAAATCAATTCTCGGGGACACTCTACAACAGGACTGGACAAATAAGGTAGGTTTTTTATTTTTTTTTTTTATCGGTCCTACTCTATTCTTACTCTAATTCTTACTCTCAGACTTTTGCCCTGCCTCATTGCAGGGCGTGGGAGTTGAAACCTACACTTAAAATTGTGATATCCCAGATTTTCAATCCTGATTTCTACTAAATAAATCTAGCATTTCATTGATGCATCTATAGGACTATTCTTAGAGCTGATCACACTTAAGATAACTAGACTACCTGGGGAAGCCATTAAAGAATTTTAATACAATAGACTTAAGAATTCGATCAGGGATCGATTAGAGATATAAATCGATTAGAGATCAAAGCAAAGTTTGTTCGATTGAGATATGTGGCTAATCGTGGGTGAGTCGTCAACCGACCCTAGATTGATTCTTCTGTCATTTTGATACCCTGTGTCCGTATTTGAATCCTCGAGATTTTCACGATAATCGAGAGCCACTATTGAGTCGAGTGGGTTCATTGTGGCTTGAAGAAAATCAACCATGGGTTATTTGCACTAAAAATTTATGAAAATTACTCGGTAGCCTAGGTCACGCTAAAAACGCGTTGAATGAAAATTAACCGTGAATTCAAGTTCTCAAAAATTGAAGATTCTGTCATGTTACAATAAATTCTATGAGTATCGACTCAGTCTTAGAAGATTTTTCTGACAATCGAGACATTTTGGGAAAAAGTCAGCTTATGACCATTTTTGTTCAATCAAGGCCGAGGATTATTTTTTGTTACAAATTTGAAAAGTATGATGGATTCATGGGTGAGGAAAAATGTCAATTGAAGCATTGAGGTAGCAAGTGAATTAATTGAGGTCAAATAAGGTTGAATGGAAGTGGATCAAGTGTCCAATTGGAGCCAATTGGAGCCAAATTCGTAGCTCCCCCTTCCCCATAGCCAAATGGACCATTTCTTTGGGTTGTATGGGATGTGTTGGTGGCTCATTTGTAGCCATGGAAGCTTGGCTTGTTGGGCAAGCACTTGGGGGACAATTTGTTGGAAATTAAGGCTAAATGGTGCCCTTGTTCCCTCTCCAGCTCTATCCTCTCCCTTCCTCCCTCTCTTTCCTCATTTTGGCAAGCCAAAACCCTCCTTCTCTCCCTCCATTTATGTGAAACCAGCAGCTGGAGAAGAAGCTGAAGCCGCATGCCGCCTGGACGCGGATCGTCACCTCGCCATCGCTAGTTCACGTGCCGCCACCCATGCGTGCTCTGCCCATTCACACCGCCCTTTGCCTCGCCTGCCCTCCATCCCAATGGCTGTTTCAAATCTTGTAGGGTTCAACCGGGGCTGTCCTTAGCCATTCCTTCACCGGTAAACCTTCATCTAGGCCCAATTTGGCCTATTCCCTCTTTCCCGAGCCTTGTCGCGCCAGCCTAGCTTAATTTCTCCTATTTTCCAGCCAAGAATAGCAAGGGTTTTTGTGGGTTTCCAGCAGCTTTCCAAGGCCATTTTGAGGTGTTTTTGGGCCCCGGACCTTAGGCCCGCTTTGGAGAAAAACGTCCCTCGTGATGTTCCCGACGTTTCAATCCAAGTGGATTGTTAAACGGGTGAGTTTAGCTCACTAATCCTTGATACTTAATTATTGATTAATGTTAATTAAGTAGGATTATGTGGTTAGATTAGAGTAGATTAGTGATTATTAGTTAATCTCGATGCATGTTAGGCAAATGATTTGTGTAGTTAGCAAGGAAATAGGCTTGATTATTTATTGAATGTCTCTCGGGATTTTTCTCGGCCCGTCTCGGGCTCCAATTAGGCATTACCGGCCTAAATTGGATTTATTGCAATTATTTATTAATTTTTATTTATTTATTTATTTATTTTTAGAAAATTAGGTTGGGATAGCCGATGACCGAAATTTTATGCTAGTTATCTTGATGCAGTCTGTTTAATTTATTGAGTGCTAGATTATGCTAAATTGATTTATTAATGATTTTATGATTATTTTCGTAAATTAATTAATTTTGAATAATTAATTAGAAAATAATCGGGTGTTGGTTGACAGCGCCAAAAATGTTTTGGTGGACTACATAAAATGGTGGGATTTGTGAAAATGAAATTATATTTTGGCTAAGGCCAATTGTGTACTCACACACGACATTTTATCGAAAAAGATAAAAATGGTAATTTGATTGTTTGCTTAAATTGCATGTATACTTGCTCGATGACTCTACGGAGCATCTTGAGATAGGATGGTATGATCTACCGGCTTGGTAACTCTATAGATTATCTTGAGACAGTACGATATGATATACCGGCTCAAAATTCTACAGATCATCTTAAGACAATACAGTATGATTAATTATGTGTATACCAACTCGGTGACTCTATATGTCATCTCGAGATAGGACAGTATGATCTATCAGCTTGGTGACTCTACAAATTATCTTGAGACAATATATTATGATATACCAACTCAATAATTCTATAGATCATCTTAAGGCAGTACGGTATGATTTGACAGCTCGATGACTCTACATATCACCTAGGGTGAGTAGTCTTGGATGTTGATCATATTTGTAGATAGTATGGAATGGGCCGACTAAGAAATGATCGTAATGACATGTAATCGACTAGGTCGATTGATCAATAGTTCGATCGCAATTGATTGGGTGGTGTGATGCAATGTGTTTGTGTATATCTGATATATATACTGACTTGCAGGAAGGAACTGAGGCCAAGGTAAGTCATTTGTCTCGTGTTGTGCTTAGGCAGCTCTAAAGTGTGTTGGCTTCCTAATCGAGTCTTAGGGGCTAGAACTTGCTGAGACATAATCTCATCCAGGTTGTGGTTTCAGGTCCCTAGACGCAGTAAACCTAGATTTTGAAGATCTTGGAAGTTCGGTGTAGTCCGTTGAAGGCTCCGGTTAGAGTGTGGAGGATGATGAAGAGGAGGACAAGAACCCATAGTTTGTGGAACCCCACCCCCATTTGTAGACCTTGATTATGAACTTGTTTAAGTTGAATCTGGAGCAGTAGTCCACCATATATATATATGTGCACTAGTTTGCAATGTATATAAGCGTGGTTGTTTTTGAAAGTTTGGAATTTAGTCCTACTTTCCTATCTCATTGTTTTATTATCTAGGGATTTTTTTTTATCTACTTCCGCATGCGTATTAAAATAAAAGGGTCGGCGATGCATCCTAGGATGTCGCTATAAATCGACCAAGGTGAGGGATGGGTGCGTGTCCGAGGATCGGGGCGTGACAGAAATTAAATCGTCCTCACCTCAACCCCTTAAGAAGGTAAATAAGGTAAATTTCATGTTCCAAAAACTGATAATTGGTTCTAACAAGTTAGCTTACCTTCAAACCGATTACCCCAACATTGTTTCTATTTGAGTTTCAATAATCTCTATTCTATATATGTAACCCAGAAAAATAATTTCAAATTTCAAATTGTTTTTCAAATTATAGTGAAGCCTATGTAAGTTGTTATGATGGTTGTCACTGACAATCCTTGGATAACTAATAAAATCTAGATAACAAGATAATGTGAAGGTGATTCCTAAAAATTATTTACCCTTTCTATGACTGAATTTTCTAATTTTTATAAATAAGAAATTCATTTTTAAAATAAAAGAAATCTTCAAACCTTTATATCTTCCTTACTTTTTTAAGGCTTTTTCACCGCATTTTTTATTCGTGATATGTTTTCTCGTTTGTTAGTTTATAGATAGATAGACAAGAAAATATCACATAGCTAGACTCATAATAGTATTCTCACTTCTTATAAAAAGCCTTTTGGATTGCTATTTTATAGGTTAAGCAAGACTTATCCGTCATATGCCAATTTTTTTTTGACAGTTTGCAAATTTGAAGTCCACCACATACAGTACATGTCATAAGTTTTGAGCTTTGAGAAAAGGCTACCTTTTCGCAACAATAGATTGACCAAACTTTTTACATAGTGTGCTCAACATGATTTTGTTGGAAATATGTCTTGAGTTTGAGTTCAAAAAGAAAACTTTCCTAATCTAAGTAGGTTTCCTAGTTTGAATAGGATTCTATTTAAATAGTTTCCTAATTGGATTAGGTTTCTTAAAGAAAAGATTTCCTATTTGAGATCCTACTCTTGTTTATATATAGGAAGTGCGTCATCTTGTGTGTTTATGCCCATGAATTACATTGAGTGTTGGAAGCCGTCAAAATCTTTTGTTAAAGTTTTGTGTAATTTCTTTGAGAGATTAAGTGATTGTTTCATGAATAATTGCAAGGACTAAACAATGTGTAAGTTATTGGATGTAATTGCAGGCTAGAAAACACTTAAAGAGTGTTTGATTTACTCAAATGTGGTTAGAATCTCAATTAAATCACTTGATCTATGATAGAATTCTATATTGGATGTAAGTCACATCATATGAATCACGTAAATCTAGTGTCTAATTTACTTATTCTATTTCTTTTATTGTTTGATTACATGTTTCCACATCAGATTGCTTTATTGGGTTACCCATTAAAAAGTTCGAGAAAATAGTTGTCATCTACATGAACCTCTAGGTAACACATGGGTCTCCTAAAAACACCTCTATTAATTATTGTATAGAAGTAAGGTAGGTACCATAGATTAGCCTAGCAGTACTCCTCGGTATGAAATTAAATGTACGTTTGTTTCAGTAAAAAATTTGGGGATATAGGAAAATATTTTTCATTAAAATCATTTTTAAGGAAATTTGTTAGTTTTCATTTATTTTATAGTTTAGAGAAAGTGATTTCCTTATTGCGAGAATGGGAAGTTTTTTTTTCCCAATCTAAACTTATTATTTTCGTTTCATGGAAAATGTTTTCCAATAGATTTACTAGCTTTCTATCATCCAAATACTGAAAAGTCGAAAAACAATTTCTGCAAAGCAGTTTTCCCTCAAACAAATGGACCATAGTACTAAATAACAAAATTTATTTACTGAATGTTGCAGGTGTTACGAAATCCTATTGATGATAATAGATGATGCACCAGTTCAATGCCTTTTTCTAACTTGACATATAACTTAATAAGTCTATAGTGAGCTAGTCTTATCTCTGGTACCTCTCTTTACTAAGACTCATTCAGAACATCAGTCCAATGAGGCATTCAAATATGATCTTACTCACAACATGACCCTGGGTTTATTTTACAGGTTTAGTTCGTCAAAACCAGTACCCTAGTAACATGCATTCTCTTAAAGGACGAAACCACTTTTGCTTTATAAAAGGATGAGAGGATGACCAATCTTGTGCAAGTTTTTTTCTTCTTCTTTTTTTGGGTTATGGAAACTATTACTCAGACTCATTCTAAAAAAATCGAGCTAACTCACATTTTATGAATCATGATATTTACCAATGACATGATTTTATGCAATACTTCTCGTATAAATCTTCCAACCTTGACCAAAGTACTCCGTGTCTTCCCGTTCTTAGGTAGTAGTATTAAGTATGAATTAAAATCCGTGAAACCTAGTTCATTGAGACCTTTATCTTCTTGAGACGTTTGCCTTTTTTACCTTTTGGGAAGTAATTAATTTGATATCCCTTGTTTGGACTTTGCATCAGCCAGCCAACTAAATAGGGAAGAAAAGAGCTTTTCAAACTTGTAATTACAGTTTCTATTTCTCGAAGCTTTCGTATAATGACTTAACAAAGAGGAATGAACATCAACCATGGATCTTCAAGTCAGATTATATGATACGTTGTGTAATGCTGAGCTTCTTTCCAAATTAGCCATGGGGTTTCTTCCTTTTATGGCAGAAATCTGTTAGTAATTGTGTATTTATGAGTAGCATCACTGAAAAAAAACAAGCTTTTGAATGATGCTCGCTTTGCTGTGACCTAAATAAAAAAGACAAAGATTCTCATTGTCATGTGAGTGAAACCTTAACAACGGGCAGGACTTCATGTGCTCAGACGATTGTTTAAGTGGATCTCTTCGTAATCATGTCCATTTGCGTTGTAAACTGTGCCGACTAATTCATTTAGTAATAGTGGGAATAAGACGCACGTTGCAAAAAAGACTTAAAAAGAATTATGTGCTGTTTTTTTTATGTCAAATTGACCAGATCTATTGGGAGATGTGAGCACAGGACCTTTCTTTTTTTTTTCGTTTCCTCCGAAGAAAAGCTTGTGACGGTAAGTTTGTAATGGAACAGCTTTGAGTGTTGGTGGCAAGATGTGCTTTTGTCGTCATTTAGGGTTTACACATTTGGGCAGACAAACTTTTCTCTCGATTTTAATTTCAGTATTTTATCCCAAGCTAGAAACAAATCCATCTCCGATAGGTACATTAGATGCAATTTACATAGGGAATATGACATAAAAAAAAACTATTTTTTTGGCTCGCCATTATCTTTGACGGACTAAAATAATGATGTGCATCACATTGATCAAAGCAATGAGTTATTTGGGGTTTCACTTATCTGATTTAGCTATTCCATCTCTATAGTTGAATAGATTAAAAAAAAAAATTTTTTTTTTTTAATTTATGATGCGTGTTTCACAGTTCTCGTGAATAATAGACAAACGTGTCTATTTGGTCTGTTGTACAACAAGCTGTTCCCAGCAAGTTATTCCCTGTATGTAATTATATTATAGTCAGAAGATATATTTTAAAAGAAAAATCATCTGGGCAACTATGGTTAGTTACTCGTATACGAGATAAACAATCAGAAAAGGCGAACTAACAAAAGAAGAATATATCTCCAAGAACGATATATCAATGAAACAGATCACAAACTTATAGGAAAGGCTAATAACCTAGTAATTGGGGTATCTCTATAATCGGCGCACACACACACACACACACACACACACACACACACACACATATATATATATATATATATATTCATATATTTTATATATATATTCATATTTTTATGAGTCCCATACGCTTAATATAATTATAAAGTAAGTTCACTAAACAAAATTTCAGTTTGCTTTCATCATGGTTAAGTCCTACGCCATGAGAAGTGTCTTGCACATATGTTCTCAAGATTTTAACTGGATACACACGGTCCATACAAAGTTTAGTTTCTAAGACTTTCAAATGTGCCCTAAGTTTATAAAGGTGAAAAGACAGCCTCCAAAAGAATATGTCCCTCCTATCTATAATAACCTATAGAAATTATGCAATTCCATTCATCTGGAAGTGGAATTATTATCGTCTATCTGTGGTTCATCAAAGAAGCCACCAAGCAAGTGGTTCATTAAGAGTGTAACGAGGCGTAGGAGTTCTCCAGATAGTCAACCACTTCAGAACCTTTATTTGAAGTTTTACGGCAAGATTTTTAAGCATCTCCATTAAATATGATTAAACCCTGAATTATGTGTGTTAACTACTATGCCAGGTGCCCCTTATTGGTCTATTTCTTGACAGATTAATTTTTTTTTCAGAAAAACAGCTTGTCTAACACAATATCAGAGCAAAAATCATTGGTTCGAATCTTGCCGCTCCCTTTCAAATTTGTCTTGCGTTTTATTTGTGTTATTCTACTTGTTATCCTGTCTACCGGTCATGTTGGCATATTTTATAGATTTATGTTTTAGGAAGATCGGTCCGTCTTATCCATCTTCATGCGCTATTTGATGTTTCTGATTGTAGAACCCCCACCACCCCCCCCCAAAAAAAAAAAAAAACTAATTAGGACTATCAACATCTTGGGTTATTTTCACTCGATTATGATCAGGGTGTTTGAACTTGAGCCTGTGAAGACTGATGGATTAACTGTTTCAAGATAGTCAAGGAGGATTTCCATTCAAAATCATGAAGCTACAAATGATCCAAAGTACACGAGACATTATGGTGATCCAATTTAGAGGCCCTTGACAGAAAGAAAGTAATGTGAAATCACTGCAAACTTCAAACCATCAGTTAAGTACTCGGTCTCTCCTAAACTAATATTATTTTTTGACGAGTTATTCTCTTATCTCACGCTCACAAACAAAATCTGACAAATCTCCATCTAAAAGAAACCAATCTGAACACACAGCTAACAAAACCAAGCAAGAAACAACCTTCTTTACAAAGCCTCAAACCTAGCAGCATCTAGGGAACCCGAACCTTGTCGTTTGGGCCAAGCAGCGACTTTATCCTAACAGCATATTGAAAATTACTAACCACTTTTAGACCTATTCATTTCTGAGTTGGAATCCACATGAACTGTTAGAGTATTTGTGTCACGCCCTGAACCTCGAGCGCGCCAACATCCCACATTGGTCATGCAAATGCGACATTCTCAGGTAGTATCGCCGATCCCATTTCATTTATTATTGCGCAAGCGGAATGTATTATAAAACCCCTGACAATGAAATACGAGATAGAAAAGCAGGAAGCAAAACCACAACATAACACTTTCATAGTTCAACAGAATTATAAACAGAAGCCTGCAGCCAAAAGTCTACAAAAGACTGGCTCTTAAAAAGGAACTGTCCTACGACCTACAAGTCGGACACGTTCTCCAATCCTTATGACTTCACCTCTGCAACTCCTCAAGGCCAATCAAAGCTATCTAGCCGCTCCGACCACCAGGGACCTGAAATTTTAATCCCACAACCGGATGAGACGATGTCTTAGCAAGTTCAACCTCCTAAACCCCTATTAGAAAGAAAATACGCCCCGGGTGGCCTAGCCACATCACACAGAAGACTTACCTCGCCTCAGCCTTCATCTGCAGGTTAGCACAATTTATATAATTCAACCACGTACAATTATGATAACCAAACAACCATGGCACAATCACATTACAAAAACAATTCAACCACTTGGATCGTCTCAGCGATCAATCGACTCGGCCGATTACATGTCATTCTAACAAATCAATCACTGCCTCCAATCACGACCCTATAGGAAGGTTTGACAACCAGTGGCAATCACGGCCCCACTCGGCACGACCTTTAATTAGGTGGTCCATCACGGCCTCACCGGGCACGACCTCTAATAAGTGGTCAATCACGGCCTCACTGGGAACGACCTCTCCTAGGTGGTACATCACGGCCTCACTCGACACGACCTCTCATAGGTGGTTCATCACGGCCTCACCGGGCACGACCTCTAATAGGTGGTCAATCACGGCCTCAGTGAGCACGACCTCTCCTAGGTGGTACATCACGGCCTCACTGGACACGACCTCTAATAAGTGGTCAATCACGGCCAATCTCCCATCAATTTCCACACTTAGGATTTTATAAAGAATCCCTATTTATCACAATCACATTCAATTTGCCACAACCAATCATCAAATTCAAATTCTAAATGCACAGCAGCGATCGGCACGAAATTCTGAGCAAATAAGAGCCCGACAAAAATTTTCGGAATTTAATAAATAATTAAATTTATTCCGAAATTAATTAAATAATAATATCCATAGTTTTCGAAATCCACACTCAATTTATCCAATCATCAATTTCAAAATCCGAATGCACTGTAGCGTTCGGCACGAAATTCTGAGCAACCGGGGTCAAAAATAATTTTTCCGTTTTTTTTTAATAATAGTATTTTAATAATTTCGGAATATAATATAATATTATAAATTTCCAGAATTTCGAAGCAATTAAATAATTCAAAATTAAAATCCTATTATGTCCCATCAATGTTTATTATTAAATAAACTATCTTAACCTTTAATTAAACACACTTTAAATTAAACAAACCTTTTAACCCAAATCACAATTAAATAAACTCAAATATCCACCTAAACTTGCTTAACTTAGACTAAGCACACTTAAGGCATAATTAACCGTCTAATCAAGATTTAGTGAGTTAAACTCATCGGATTAGCGAGCCGAGTGAACCAAAACGACGGGGATGCCAAGGAGAACAACTTTCCTCAAAGCGGGCCAAGCATCCGAGCTCGGGAAGGCGGCCAAAACGGGCCAAAACTTCGCTGCAATACCCATTTTCTGCAACTACTGCTTGGGGCCGATGGAGGGCTGCACGGCGGTGGAACAGGCGGAGGAACGGCTGAGGAGGAACGGCGGTGGCTTAGACGGGCCGGTGGGGAGGTCAACGACGGCTCACGGTGGCGAGGACGAGCTCCGGCAGCTCGGGATGACGGACGATGGCTGCTGGCGTGCGGACGAGGCAAGGATGGGAGGGGCGAAGCAGCTCGCATGCGAGCGTGGGGCGTCGCGCGGTGGCACGGCGAACGGCGATGGGTGGGCTGGCTCGGCGGCGATGAACGGCGGACGACGAGCAGCGAAGGGGCGGCGTCGAGCAGCTGCTGGCCGGCCGGATTCTCTCTCCCTTTCTCCCCATTTCGGAATCCAAGGAGCTAGAGGTTGAAGATGATGTTGATGGGTGGCTTTTTGAGATTAAATCTCAACCCTCCGCTTGTCAAGCTCCCATCACTTGGCTCCAACCACCATCACATCATCCCACGTCATCTTCCACTCACTCAAATCCTCCACAACTTCTCCAATGGTTGACTTTCATTTTCCGCCGGGTCAATTTCGTACATCTAATTTCTTCAATTACCATCAATTCTCTTCCAATTGAGTCCAAATTCAAGTCGATAAAATTAATTCAATGTCACCACACTTCAATTCACACCTTCACTTGTCCAAAAAACCAACTTAAGTCCAAAAAGCAAGACTAAAGGCGGGCCTACTAATTTCTTGAGCCAAAATAGCCATTCTCGGATTTAATTTCTGAAAAATTCTGATTACATGAAAAATCTTCCGAAGGTGAGTTAATATTCCTAAAATGATTTGTGACACACCCTGACTTCCAATTTCTGAATTCGATCTAATTCCACGGTTAATTTCACTTTGGCACGATACTAGCGCGACCCAACCTACCGGGTAGCCTTTAGAAATTTTCATGCATTTGACCTGTGGTTGATCATCTCAAGCCACAATGTACATCTTTGAAACATTAGCAACTTTCGGTTGTCGAGGTAATCTCAAGGTTTCAAATACGAACACAGGGTACCCAATCAACAGAGAAGTCGGTCCAGTGCCGATCGACAAGAATTGTGTGATCCGGTGGAATCACCCACACTCGATCACTTGCCTCGTCGAGTCGACCTATTTCCGGTCTCGATCGATTTTTATTTGTGTCGTCAGAATGACCCTGCGTAGATTAGCTCGCCGAAAGGTCGCTTCCTGGTCAAATTCTCGAGTCCGATGCATTAGAATTTCTTAATGACTTCACTCGATAGACTAGTTTTCACATGAGTGGTCAACTCAAGGAAAAGAACTATATGCGTGCTAACGAAATGCCCATCTCAATTTATTGAAAATAGAATTGGAAAATCGGGATGTCACAATTTGTAAGAAGTTGTTGCTATATGAATGCGCTAATCAGGGAAGTTTGATATCTCATTATAGTCAATGTGACTAAAAAGAGAAGGCCATCTATGGAAGCCAAATATGACAAATATGGCATTTAATGCTACCATATAATGAGCACTTAATGTTTACATTGGACAAGCATAAGAGACGGTATTGAATGTGAATGTCTTAAGTTGACTTCTTCTTTTTTCTAAATTCTTTACCATAAAGTAAAGAGATCAGACTTAGGAACGTCCCAACAAGAGTCGTTTGAGTTCCTTAAAAAGAAAAATTGACACAAGATATGAACGAAATATATGGGTATATATCCGGAAGCGGAAGTCATCAGATACAAATAAATTTCCAAATAAAACCCTTATTTAAACCTATAGAATGAATGATTTTGAACATTTGAGAATTCATCATTATGACTTTAGGTTTTAGAAAGTCCAATGATCATAGGAAGAGACATGCATAGTCGAAGCTTTCTTACTATCCCTTTTCTCTCGTTTTCCTTACATATTTTTAATATACAACAAAATCAAATGTCTCAATTGTCCAACCTATCGGGGAAAAACTTCTAAGCATTCGCTCTTCCTTTTAAGCCTAACACGTGTGAAGCACAATATCCAGATGCAAACGTATCAACAAGATGGATTAACTAAGTTAAAAACATATTGTGAAATAGTAAGATTCCAACCCTTGGTGATATATGTGACTATTTAATTCAGAGGCATACGCAAGTCAGAAAGCATTGTGTATATCAAGCATGTCTTATTAAAATATTATGAGCGCTGGAATCTTTTTGCAGTTGGCTCTTAGGCGGAGGGTTTCCAAAAATGCCAAAACTTACGCCAGTCAACTGCTTCCGACCAGTGAAAATGTCTTTCTTTTTACAAGTTGCCTGGAAAACCAAGTTGCTTTAAAAAAATAAAATAAAATACCAGAGCGAAAGCCTGTTGAAACAAGTGGGCTTTCGAAAAGATGTATATGTGGGACCAACCCCATGTATAAATGGAAAGCAAATCTTGGATGTACTGAGAACATGATTTAAGTAAATGAGTTAAAGCACAGCCACATTTCTTCTCTGTCTTCCCTCACGAAGTCAAAAGCTAGCTCAAAAATGGTGAGACGCCCACTTACACCCAACAAGAACTGCAATCCAACAGTGAAGAAGGGCGCTTGGAGTGCAGAAGAAGATCAGAAGCTCATTGCTTATATCAGGAGATATGGCATTTGGAACTGGACACAAATGCCCAAACCTGCTGGTATGAAATATTCGTGTGCTGATCTTGTTTTCCACTGATCTCTGTATCTGGATTGGTTGGGAATAATATCAACCCTGGTCTTGAATATGCGTGTGAATACTTAGGTTTGGCAAGAACTGGGAAAAGTTGTAGACTTCGGTGGATGAACTATTTGAGGCCTAACATCAGGCATGGAAACATCACCAAACAAGAGGAGGATCTGATCATCGAGTTGCATCGCCTTCTTGGAAATAAGTAAGTTCGCACAACCATCACCTCAGTCAAAACGTGACTATATTTAGAGAAAATCACCTCTGCGAATTTTTTTAGCCTCGCGAAGCGGAAAATTTTAAATCTTTTTTACCGCCGTTGCATAGAACACTTAATTTCCTTTGTCACAAACGACTTTGACTCGACAATGTAGACTACAGGTATTTTCTTGATTAATTGTTGTTTTGGCTTGTTTATTTATTTATTTTCTCCTTTTTTTTTGTTCGAAAGAAAATAAGGACATATTTGCCCTCTCTCTCTCTCTCTCTCTCTCTCTCGCGCGCGCGGGGGGCACGCGTGTGCGCGCGCGTAAGTTTTTACTTGTAGAGAAATGTACGATTCTTGATTGAGTTTCCCTATTCTAGATGGGTGGCCATAGCAGCTAGACTTCCCGGACGGACTGACAATGAAATAAAGAATTATTGGAACACCCGCTTAAAGAAACGCGTCGGCTATGGGAACAAGTTGCAAATTCCAACCGCATGTCATATTAAAGTTATGCCCTATCCCAATGGCAGTTCATCCCATCAAAATGCATCTCTTCCCATTATTGATACTCCAAAATTAGATCCCTACGTTGTACCACCAAATGAAATTCTGACAGTGAGTGCAAATAGCTTCTACACGTCTTGTGGAGTTTACTGTGGTGACAAAACCTCGCAGAATAGCTGGTATTCACCATGCAGCGTGATTGGAGAAGAAGAAAGCTCGTGGGAACAATTTCTTGCGCTGAGAGATTTTGAAATTGTAGAGACTTTCTGTGGCACGTACATGCATTCGGGAGCTACAGACCCTGCACTTGTGTGCATGCAGCAGTATCTCGTGTACCACAGCGATACTGCTGAGGGCATTCGTACGCAGATGAAGAGGTGCCATATGATTGCTGGTAGTTTCGTGTTAAGGGTGTGGTTCATTCTAAGGATGGTGTTTCAGATTTAATAAATCTAGGATGCATCTTTAACTTCCAAAGAATATGAAATAATGTAAAGAGCATTTGTTTTCTGCAATCGATTATCAGGGTTGTCATTTCTGTGTAGTGGATTTATTCGAGTTCTGTGGAGAAATGATAAATTTATAATCATGATTCCATGGGCGTTCTTTTAGAAATATTGCATGTTGTGAGATGATCAGTTTCCTATCTCAGTAACCATTCATTAGCTAGCTATTGGATTGTCAAAAAAGTAGCAATTGAAAAGGTTTGAATGGCCTTGACTTCAAATTATATCTGAAGATTTCTTTCCAACCTGCAATGCTTCGGAAAGCTCCATCGCTCTGTTCAGTGCAGTTTTTGAACTTTGGCAACATTAATTCTTTACTCCCGCTGGAAAGAAGCCATATTAGATTAAGCAAGTTAATTGGAATTTGCTCAATAGACAAGCGTTGATTATCTTTTACCATGTCTGGCTACTTGGATCCCATGCCCTAGTCATTGGCACTCGGGCTTAGTCCCATCAACTCTAGGCTAGAGTTCCTAGTGGCCGTGCTTGAATTCCATTGGCTAGAAAGAAGCCAGATTAGATGAAGCAAGATGATTGGAATTTGCTAGATAGACAAGTGTTAATTATCTTTACCATGCTTGGCTACCTAGCTTCCACACCCTAGCCATTGGTGCTCAGGCTCAAACCCATCAACTTTGGGCTAGGGTAGCAATTGTGCTTAGGTTCGAGTGGCTGGGCTTGAGAAATCTCAGCTCGTGGAACCGAGACCCTGGGGCAAGGCTTAATGTGACATCCCGATTTTTCAATTCTATTTTCAATAAATTGAGACGGGCATTTCGTTGGCACGCATATAGTTCTTTTCCTTGAGTCGGCCACTCATGTGAAAACTAGTCTATCAGGTGAAGCTATTAGGAAGTTCTAATGCATCAGACTCGAGAATTTGACCAAGAAGCGATCTTTCGACCGAGCTAATCTGCAAGGGTCAGTACGGCACAATTAAAAAAATTGATTAGAGACCAAAGATAGGTCGACTCGACAGAGGCATGTGATCAAGTGTGGGTGATTCCACCAGATCGCACAATTCTGGTTGATCGGCACTGGACCGACTTTTCTGTCGATTGGGTATCCTGTGTTCGCATTTGAAATCTTGAGATTACCCCGACAACCGAAAGTCGCCAATGTTTCAAAGATGTACATTGTGGCTTGAGATGATCAATCACGGGTCAAATGCATGAAAATTTCTAAAGGCTACCCGGTAGGTTGGGCCGCGCTAGTATCGTGCCAAAGTGAAATTAACCGTGGAATTGATATCGAATTCAGAAATTGGAAGTCTGGGTGTGTCACAAATCATTTTAGGAGCATTGACTAATCTTCGGAAGATTTTTCATGCAAGCCGAGTTTTTCAGCAAAATAATCAGAGAATGGCTAATTTGGCTCGAGAAATTAGTAGACTCGTCTTTGATCGCGCTTTTGCGACTTAAGTTGGTTCTATGGACAAGTGAAGATGTGAATTGAAGCGTGGTGTCATTGAATTTATTTTATGAACTTCAATTTGATTCAATTGGAAGAGAATTGATGAGAATTGAAGAAATTGGATGTACAAGAATTGGACCCCGGCGGAAAATGGAATTGAACCCATTGGAATAAGGTTGTGGGAGTTTTGAGTGAGTGGAGTATGACATCATCCATGAGGTCATGGTGGGACACCTTGATTGGATGAAGGAAAAAGAGAAAAAGAAAAGGGAAAAGAAAAAGAAATGGCCCCCCTTCTCTCTCCTCCCTCTCTTCTTCCTCCCTCCCGTTGGCTCCCTCTCTCCTCCATCTTCTTCATCTTCTTCTTCGAACGCCACCAGCAGCTCGCCAGCCCGCACGCACGCCCCCTCCGCCGCTCGTCGCCGCTGTTTGCGCTGCCAAGCTGCTCACCGTCCGCCCGCACCACTGGCCGCGCCACCGTCGCCCTCTCTCCTCTCTTCTCCGTCTCCGGTTTCTACTTGAAAACCCAGCAAATCTAAGGAGGTGTCGAAGCTGGCTGCAGCCTAGCTGGACCGCCGTCCGCCGCTCGTTGCCGTCGCACACCGTAGGAACGCCCGCCGTCTCGCGCGCCTCCGCCACTTGCGCTCGCCCATGTTCGCCCGACGCCTGGCCATCTCCGTGAGCCTCTACTCGTGCGTTTTGGGGGCTGTTCGGCCAGCTCAAGCCTCGGATCGACCGCCTCCGGCCACCGCGAAGCCCCGCCTAGGTCTGGTTCAGCTCCTTCGCCCATTCCCAACTCCAATAGGCCCCGGATCGGCCCTTTTTCGACCTCAACCAGCAGCGAGCAGAGAGGAGAAAAAATGGGTATTGCAGCCCGCTCGTGACCCGTTTTGGCCGCCTTCCCGAGCCCGGATGCTCGGATTTCGAATTCTGGAATTTATAATATTATATTATATTCCGAAATTATTAAAATATTATTATTTATTTGGAAAAAAAAAGAAAACGGAAAAATTATTTTTGACCTTGGTTGCTCGAATTTCGTGCCGATCGGCTCGCAGAAGTCGATTTTGAAATTGATGATTGGATATTATCAATTGAGTGTGGATCGTGAAAAAAATATATGAATATTATTATTTAATTATTTTCGGAATAAATTTAATTATTGAATAAATTCGAAAATTTTGTCGGGACCCTAAACTCTCGGAATTTCGGCCGATCGCACTTGTGCATTTAGAATTTGATATTAATGATTGGATGTGGCAAATTGAGTGTGATTGCAATATATAGAGATTCCTTATGAAATCCTAAGTGTGGAAATTGATGGGCGATTGGCCGTGATATGCCACCTATTAGAGGTCGCGCCCAGTGGGACCGTGAATTGCCACCTGATAAAGGTCGCGCCCAGTGGGGCCATGAATTGCCACCTTTTAAAGGTCGTGCCGAGTGGGGCCTTGATGCCACTTATTCTAATTTCGCCGAGTGGGGCCATGATTGAGAGCAATGATTGACTTGCTAGAATGACATGTAATCGACAAAGTCGATTGATCGCTGAGACAATCCGCGTGGTTGAATTGTTCTGATGATGTGATTGTGCCATGGTTGTTTGGTTATTATAATTGCACGTGGTTGAATTATATGAACTGTGCTAACCTGCAGACGAAGACTAATGCGAGGTAAGTCTTTGTGTGATGTGGCTAAGCCACCCGAGGCGTATTTTCTTTCTAATAGAGGTTTAGGGGGTTGAACTTGCTGAGACATTGTCTCATCTCGGTTTGGGGATTAAAATTTCAAGTCCCTGGTGGATGGAGCGGCTAGATAGCTTTGGTTGGCCTTGAGGAGTTGAAGAGGTGAAGTCATGAGGATTGGAGAATGTGTCCGACTTGTAGATCGTAGGACAATTCCTTTTTAAGAGCCGGTCTTTTGTAGACTTTTGGCTGTAGACCTCTGTTTGTAATTCTATTGAATTATGAAAATGTTATGTTGTAGTTTTGCTTCCTGCTTTTCTATCCCGTATTTTATTGTTAGGGGTTTTATAATACATTCTGCTTGCGCATTAATAAACCAATGGGGTCGGCGACACTACCTGAAAATGTCGCATTTGCATGACCATGGTGGGATGTTGGCGCGCTCGAGGTTCGGGGCGTGACACTTAAGCCCCTCAAGGCCAAGGCCTAGTCACCAACACCCCAATCGAGGTCTTTGGCAAACCCTAGACCCCTAGCTTAAGCCCCTCAAAACCAAATTAAAGACCTTGGTACTCGTGCTCGAGTCTTGGGTGATCATGCCAAAGTCCCCAAGACCCCAACGGCAAAGCCTAGGTCACTAGTGACTGGGTGCCAAACCCCTTAGTTGACCCTAGTACCTTAAGGGCTAGGCTCAGGACCGATGCATCCGAGCTCCAATTCCATAAGAGAAAGAAAGAAATTGTTTATCATCTACAAAAGTGCTTATATTATGAAATCAATCAATAAAACTTTATTTGATTTTTGATGATATAACATGTGTAAATCTCATATCACACAAATTGTGCATTTTTAAAGGAAAATATAAGTAAATTTTCCTCTAAAAGTGACGGAAAATAATTTCCTATTTATTTTCATATTTCAACCACATGAATATTGTCAATTATCTAAAAATGAATTTTTTAAAATATTTTCCAGAAGGGAAATGCTATTTCCCACCCTCAATAAGACAAAATACACCCCATTTTCACAAATATATATATATATATATATATATATATATATATATATATATTAATTGGCCTCAATCATTTAATTGCAATTCACAGTGGCCCCAAAATTTTCCATTCTCCTTCTTTTTGTTAGTTTTCCTATTTTGATGTAGGATCTAGTTATCATAATTAAGAATATCACATGTTCTGATTTTGTCTAGTATGGGTATCTCATGTATATTAAAGAGGCATATTGAAGGCTTTATGTTTCTTCTTTATTTTTAGATTATACTTCTGCAGAAATTAATCTTATCATAGAGATAAATTTCCAAGAAATGTAATTCTTTTTTACATTGTTGAGCAAATTTATGAATTAATTGTTTGGTAGCATTTTGAAAAAATTCCAACATAAACAACTTATTGATACAATGGTGAGCTTCACGGATTCTTTCCTAGTGGAAGAGGAATTAGACAAGGTGATCCCATGTCACCTTACCTTTTTACTCTGGTGATGGAGATTTTCACAAGCATTCTTAACCTACAAACCAACCAACCTACTTTCAAGTTTTTTGGAGGTGCAAACCGACTCAGCTATCTCATTTATTCCTTGTGGATGACGTCTTGTTCTTTGCTGAAGCAAATATGCCTTCTTTATCTCTTCTCAAGGCCGGTATTAATAGGTTCTCTCACTGGTGTGGCCTAATTCCGAACCTACACAAGAGTGAGATTTTCTTTTCTAGAGTTTCCCCTGAATCTCGTAGTTCCTTGGTTATTAGGATGGCTCTCTGTCGTTTCGGTATTTAGGAGTTCTCGTAATTTCATCTAGGCTACGGAAGGCCGATTGCTCTTCTTTGGTTAATACAATCATGTCAAGGGTGCAGTTGTGGACACAGCGTTTTTTCTCCTTTGCAAGCCAACCGCAACTTACCAAGTCAATTCTCCATTCCATCCAGGTCTTTTGGGCAAACGTCTTTATTTTGCTGAGGTCGGTACTTGATACAATTGAACAGATCCTACGGCAATTCCTTTTGAAGGGTTCAGATCTAGGTATGGGAGGTGCCAACGTCACTTGGAATGATGTGTGCCTCCCGAAGGTTGAAGGAGGCCTGGGTATTAGAAGATTGCGGAAAGCAACAAAGCAGCTACGCTTAAACACATGGTTCTTATTCACGGATAAGGAATCCTTATGGTGCAAATGGATTCACTCTACCTTTCTAAAGAATGAGAATTTTTGGTTAGATTCTAAACCAATTTTTTGCTCCTGGTCGTGGAAGAAATTGCTAGACCTTCGACATGACTTTCGCCAGTTTTTCTGTTGGCGTGTGGGAAATGGATGCTCCATATCCTTCTAGTTTGACAATTGGCATCCGAGGGGCCCTTTAAATCTTCTTTTCTCCGACGTAGACATCTATCACTCTAGATTACCTAGGCAAGCTTCAACTGCTGATTACTTGTCTTCTCTAGTGTGGCATTCGGAGTTTTGGACGAGATTGCTTCCTGGAATGAGCCCCTACCATTTCTTAATCATGACTCTGACCATTTCTAATGGCTGGGCTGTGACATCCCAATTTTCCAATTCTATTTTCAATAAATTAAGACGGGCATTTCGTTGGCACGCATATAGTTCTTTTCCTTGAGTTGACCACTCATATGAAAAATAGTCTATCATGTGAAGTCGTTAAGAGATTCTAATGCATCAGACTCGAGAATTTGACCAGGAAGCGACCTTTCGACCGAGCTAATCTGCAAGGGTCATTACGGCACAATTAAAAATCGATTAGATACTGGAGATAGGTCGACTCAACAGAGGCATGTGATCAGGTGTGGGTGATTCCACCAGATCGCACAATTCTTATCGATCAGCACTGGACCGACTTTTCTATTGATTGGTTACCCTGCGTCCATATTTGAAACCTTGAGATTACCTCGACAACCGTAAGTCACCAATGTGTCAGAGATGTACGCTGTGGCTTGAATTGATCAACCACAAGTCAAATGCATGAAAATTTCTAAAAGCTACCCAGTAGATCAAGACGGGCTAGTATCGTGCCGAAGTGAAATTAACCATGAAATTGAGATCGAATTAAGAAATTGGAAGTCCTAGTGTGTCACAAATCATTTTAGGATCATTGACTCATCTTCGGAAGATTTTTCAAGCAAACCGAGTTTTTCAGCAAAATAATCAAATTATGGCTAATTTGGTTTAGAAAATTGGTGGGCCTGCTTTTGATTGTATTTTTTAGATCAAGATAGTACTATGGTAAAGTAAATATGTGAATTGAAGGGTGGTGACATTGGATTAATTTTATGGACTTTAATTTGACTCAATTGGAAGAGAATTGATTGGAATTGAATGAATTTTTATACAAGATTTCATGCCCCGACAGAAAATGAAATTGAACCTATTAGAATAAGGCTGTGGGAGGTTGGAGTTAGTGGATTGTGACATCACAAGTGATATCATGGTGTGGGGCAAGAGTGGCTAGGATGATGACAAGTGGATGGTGAGGATTGGCTCTTGGAAAGGTGGGACGTCACTTCACCCATTTCCATCATCTTCAACCTCTAGCTCTTGGGGGGATTTTCGAAATTGGAGAGAGGGGGAACTAGTTGCAGCAGTCCAACGCCCCCTCCCCGTGCGACGTCATCCGCTCGTTTGTCGCAGCCGTCACCGTCGCTGCCGCGATCACCGCTCGTCCGCTCGCCGGCTCGCATTGCTGCCTCGACCGTGCCTTCATCTACCCAAGCCTCCAGCTCGTCGTCCAATATCCAAGCTACTGCTCAACGCCGTAGCACTTTGCCGGAGTCTCCATCGCCGCCGCACGTCCTCGCCAGCTACCGCCTGAGCTGCCGCCCCTCTCCTCCGCCATTCCTCCACCCAAACCAACACCGGATCAGCCCATTCTCGGCCTCAACCAGCAGCTCGCCAAGTGGGTATGGCAGCCCTGTTTTGGCCCATTTTGGCCGACTTCCCAACCCCAATCGCTTGGCCCGCTTTGAGGAAAGTTGTTCCTCTCAGTGTCCCCATCGTTTTGGTTCGATCGGTTTGTTAATCAGGTGAATTTAACTCACTAGATCTTGATTAGAGGATTAATGTTGCCCTAAGTGTGCATGCCCTAAGTGTGCTTAGTCTAAGTTAAGTAAGCTTAGGTGGTTAGTTTAGTTTATTTAGTTGTGATTCAGATTAAGAGGTTTGTTTAATTTAAAGCATGTTTAATTAAGGTTAAGAGAGCTTATTTAATAATAAACCTTGACGGGACATAATATGATTTTATTTTTTATTTACTTAGATGTTTCGAAATTCTGGAATTTTAATAATATATTATATAACGAAATTACTAAAATATTATTATTAAAAAAAAAAAACTGAAAAATTATTTATGACCTCAATTGCTCAGAATTTTATGCCGATCACTACTGTATATTCGAATTTTGAAATTGATGGTTGGATATTATAAATTGAGTGTGGATTGTGAAAAATATGGATATTATTATTTAATTAATTTCGGAATAAAATTAATTATTTAATAAATTTCAAAAATTATTTCGAGACCCTAAATTCTCAGAATTTCGCGCTGATCGCTGCTGTGTATTCGGATTATTAATTTGATGAGTGGCTATTGCAAATTAAGTGATGATTTGTGCAATTGATTGCTGAATTGTGAAACTGAGTGGTGATTGTGAAAAGTATATAATTTCTTCAGAAAATCCCGAGTGTCGGGTTTGACACCAAAAATGGATTTTAAGTATTATATCAAGCAGTGGGGTTTGAAAAAGAATGGTGTTAGTTTTTCTTGTTCGAATCCGATTGTGTACCCACTCACACAACTACTTTCTTGGATGTTTTTAATATAAAGAAAAATGGCCAGGATCACTATTTTAAGTGGAAGCATTGAGTGAAATGCAAAGTGTCATGGGGCCGAGTATGATTTTGTTGTGTGATAATTAAGAGAAAGTTATCTAGGGCTGTTAAGCCGGACTTGCCCCTATATAGGATGCTCCTTACAATGGATGCGAGTCGCAGTAGAGGCTAGGCCAACTGAACACATGCTCCTTCGGGAATATCGTCGACGTAGTGACAAAGCCGCACTCCAAGGGGGGAGGCGATGCCTGGCTATATGCCAGTAGATAGCCGAACTACAAATAAGCTATGCCCTTGTGTGGTAGTGAATAACAATTGGATTGCATGCTGAGTGTTATTAACGTGTCGGATTATGGGACGGAATCGTGTGGCATGGTATGAGACGTGTCATAACAGTTTCGTCTTAGAATCCGGACTCCTGTGGTCGTTCGAAATGATATTGTTGACGTTCTAGTGGTTTAAGTTCCTATTACTATCTGTGATTGAGTAATTTGAATTGTGCTAACTTGTAGGAAGGAACTGAGGTGAGGTAAGTTCTCTGTGTGATGTGGCTAGGCCACCCTTAGGCGTATTTTCTTTCTAATAGGGGTTTAGGGGGTTGAACTTGCTGAGACAATGTCTCATCCCGGTTGTAGGATTACAATTTCAGGTCCCTAGTGGATGGAGCGGCCTAATAACTTTGGTTGGCCTTAAGGAGTTGCAGAGGTGAAGTCATAAGGATTAGAGAATGTGTCCGACTTGTAGGTCGTAGGACAGTTCCTTTTTAAAAGCCAGTCTTTTGTAGACTTTTGGCTGTAGGCCTTCGTTTGTAACTCTGTTGAATTATGAAAGTGTTATGTTCTGGTTTTGCTTCCTGCTTTTCTATCATGTATTTCATTGTTAGGGGTTTTATAATATGCTTCCGCATGTACATTAAAGAATTGATTAGGTTGGCGTCTTAACCTATAAACGTTGCATTTGAATGACCATGGCGGGATGTTGGCGCGCTTGAGGTTCAGGGCGTGACATGGGCCACTCGTCTGGGGTCTTCTCTGCTGCTTTGGCCTGGGACGTCATTTGGCAAAGAGGGTGGTCCATGCCTTGGGCCCCTCTAATTTGGAACAGGTCGCTGATCCCCCAATACCAGTTTCTTTTGTGGCTGATCACTAGAAATAGATTGCCCTCTCAGGTTATGCTTCTTACCTACGACAGAATCCCTAATGCAAATTGTGCCTTTTGTTTTTGTCATCCTGACTTCATCGATCACATTTTCTTTGGGTGCCGTACTACTTGGGCTCTAGCTATTTTTTGGGCTTCTAGATGTAATTTTGCTTGGCGGAATAGTTCGTGGATGGATAACCTTCAGTGGGCTATTAAGTATTTATCTGGATATTCCTTCTACATCACTCTCACTCGGTTTGCTTTTGGAGCCTTATGTAATATCATTTGGAAGGAAATGAATGATATCATTTTTTGTGATCGGACTGCCTCCGTGCTGGCTATGAAGAAATGCTTTGACAAGGTTGTTAGGGATAAGGCTTTGACATTCCATCAGGTACCTGATACCCCTACCAATAGAAGATAGTAGCAGAGCTAGAGCCTCAGCCTATCTATTTTCTTAGATTGAGCCGTGCTTTTGCTTCTATTTTATTTACCTTTGCCGAGGGTGTGCCCTTTGTATTTTCTATGTTGAGGGTTGTTGCTTTGTAGTTTTCCCTTTTTCTCTTTCCTTTTAGCTCGGCACCCTTTCATTCTTTTTACCTGTTTGTCATATTGAGTGCATGTTGGTGCCTTGTTACTGTTGTTGTACAGCGTTTTGGTTGAAAGTTAATACAATTCTTACCTTACCAAAAAAAAAAAAAAAAAACAACTTATTGATACAATCACATTTTTATAAACTTTTATTTTTATAGTGCTTATCAATATCATACTTTTTTTCTTATCACGTAAACATGGCTTCTCAGATGAAAAATGATTAAAAGAAATCATCTTTAAAGATTCTCCTCAACAAAATCATAGTTACGTTCTCAACATGAACATGAAATTTAAGTAAATCAAAGCTTTGCATACGACAAATTTCTGTTAAAATGCCGATGAAATTTCATTCATGCAATGTTTACTTAAAATATCAAGATGCCTCGATGTGAATAACTTTTTCTCATTAATGTTTTTAATGTATTTTAAAATACTTCTATGGCGTCTTACATGTGTAAAAGTGTTTCTCCAATAGTAAGGAAAAAACGCAAGTTATTTTAATATAATAAATAAAGTGACTTTATATTTTTATTATAGAGATGCAATTAATAAATAAAAATTCATTAGGAAAGAAAGCTATAAGATAGGAGGGAGGAAGAACGGATAAGTTGCTGTAAGAGTAAGTTAATCAGAGATGTGCAAATATGGAAACTATTATGACCGATTTGGTCATTCTTAGAAGGAAAAATGAGTGGATTCACTCATATATGAGATGGAAATAACCCCATTCTTTTTTAAAATGTCAAATTTTCTGCAAAATAAATGGAGTCTAAAAGATTCATCAACTTCAAACATTCACATTTTACGAAAATACATGCTTGTAATAAGATAACAGATGTGTCTTACTTTATAAAAAAAAAATAATAATAACGATAATTTTAAAGAGTCAAAAAGGAGTTGGCCTAGATGAGAAAAGTGTTTGTTCCTCTCTTTAAGGTCTTAGGTTCGAGTCTTGTGAAAGTACTTTAAAAATAAAATCTTGAATCCACTAGATTGATATGAAGACTGCGCCCCTAGGGAAGTAGACCAGTCGAAAATGGTGCCAACTTCATCCGATTTGCTATGAAACTCCTGTCATAGATTTTTTGTTTATATTACGATTCCCATCCTACGATCATTTTATTGGACTTCGCAACATAATTAAAATAAAACTTTCTATTTCTTTACTAGAGACCTTTTCATTTTTGTGCAAGTGCAACTTTTGGTTATCGTCAAATACTTAGTTTCGAACTATTTTAACTAAAATTGCCTCACACTACTCCTCAAAATATAGATTATCTGATGCGACATCTTTCCGATTTTACCAGAGGAGTTTTTATGGATTAACCTCAGGTCATTTAATTACTTGAGGATAATTTCTAGTTATGGTGTTGTATTTCTTTTGTATTTTACATTTAGAATAGCTGATATTTATTCCATGACTTGTATACTGTATATCAAAATTTGAGAGGTGTAGCGTTCAGCATATCGGTGCAATACTCACTTAAAATGTTAATCGCCGAGTTAAATATGCCTAAAAAAGTTTCAACATTCAATATTATATGGCATCACCATGTAAAACACGACATATTGTATAAAGACAATAACAATAGCTTACATGGTTGAACAGAAGATTGCAGTAGAGCTGGAGCCCGTCTATTTTCTCAGAATGAGCCGTGCTTTTGCTTCTGTTTTATTTACCTTTGCCAAGGGTGTGCCCTTTGTATTTTCTGTGTTGAGGGTTGCGGCTTTGTAGTTTTCCCTTTTCTCATTCCTTTTAGCTTGGCACCCTTTCACTCTTTTGACTTGTTTATCATATTGAGTGCATGTTGGTGCCTTGTTACTGTTGCTGTATAGCGTTTTGGTTGAAAATTAATATGATTCTTACCTTACCAAAAAAATATATATAGCTTATATGGTTGAATGTATTCTGCGAAAAAGATGTAGAAAACTGACTAGCAAAGTAATCCATTCTTGGTTATCAATAATAGAAGTTGTCGTGACCTAAATTTTCAGGGCAATCCTAAAGTTTAGGTTAATGGATTACTAAGTCCGAAGACTTGGCACGGACCCTCCCAAATCCTACTAATCGCGACTTGATAGAAATTAACTCATTTAAACATGCAATTTCAATTTGGAGCCACCATTAACCAATTAGGGCTAGTTAGAAACTCAAGTAAAGTATGGGAGAATACTTTACTATTGTGAACCAGAGATTCAATAGGTCCGAGGACATGGTTACGCTAGATTAGTCTAATGCCCTTTCGGTACCTTTTATTTTAATTTTAAAAAATATTTTGCAGGCAATGTTGATTAATTTAAACCTAAGCTACTAACATGCAAATGGTGGTCATGCGGGTGCGCAATCAATAAAATAACATTCAAATAAAAAATGCTAATAAAAATGCATGTCCTAAACATGATTTCTAAATGACATGACACCTAATTTTTTCTTTTTCTTTAAAAAAAATTAATTATATGCAATCTTAATCTAAATTTAATATGCATTGATTTTACTTTAATGATATGTGAGATGCAATTCATATGGTATGACTTAAACTTATTACTATATGTATGCAATCTAATTTATATAATCCTAAATATGCATGTGCTACGTGATATGGGATGAATGACATGGTATTTCTACATGCATGCTCTTTTATGATTTTTTTTTTAAAAAAATGCATATATGCAACCTATGCTAAATAATGATGATATGAGATTAATTATGAATTAACTTATTAACTAACCAAGGAAAAGATCTTTTATTTTTATTTTTTAATGACATGGTTTTTTTATTGAAAAGAAAGTAACTTAATGGAACAAAGATCATCTTTTAGCATTTTCATTTTTATTAAAAAAAATTAAACCATAACTCATATGGCATGCATAACATTTTTTGTTCCTCTTTTGTTTTACTAAATGAAAATTGACTTAATCTAAAACTAATTAGACTAACTAAAGTGAATGATATTCTAATTTATTTTAGGAATCAATTTAACTTAAACTATATTTTATCCTAAAAGCTATATAAAAAATCAAGACATGCCAAAATTAGCCCTAACAAAAATCACTCATCTAAAAGTATAATCTAAAAATTATAATCGTATAATTGCAATTCTAATTTACTAACCCTAAGACTATAGTCCTATTTTACTAAACCTAAATGCTCTAATGCAATATTTAGATTTTATGCATTTTCTGATTTTTTTATTTAATCTTTCTAAACAATAAATTATTTAAAAGAATGAAGATAAGAATTAAAATAACCGAAAAAAATAATCCGTTGTCTCACGGATTAAATTAACAATTATTTTAACTCTATAATGTTTTAACAATTGAAATACTATCAAAATTCCTAAAAAATTAAAGTAATTAAAAAAATGACCCGGCGTCTTACGGGTCAAATTAATAATTACCTTAATTTGGGATAAAACTCCTAAAGTCTACAAAGTCTATAAATATTGACATACAATACTACAACTTAAAAAAAAAAGAAGCTAACATAACATGAAATAAGTAAAAAAATAAAAAATAAAAATATACTACCTAATTGCCTTTTCTTTTTTCTTTTGTTTTTTCCCTTTTTCTTTTTCTTCCCAAGCACGGCTTGTGCTCGTGCAGCTGGTCACCGGCTCCAGTGAGGGGTGGCAGCTGTAACGGTGGCGTCACCGACGATCGGAGATTGCAGAGGCGCGGAGCTCCGGCAAGATCCGGCAATTCGGAGCGGGCGGTCGCGGACGGAGGTGCTGCATAGCAGGAAGTCACTCGAACTTCGGATTTTGTGGCGGGGCAATAGGGGCTCGTGACCCTCGGTGCTATCGGAAGAGACAGCGGGAGGAGCGGCGGCGTCGAGGCAGGGGCGTCAACCGTTGGTCGGAAAGCAGGCGTAACCCGGCCGTCACGGGGGGGCGAAGTTCCGTAGGAGACGCCGGCGTAGATGCAAGCTCGAGCTTAAGGCGAACTAGCAGCGAAACAAGGAAATCCATCGTTGCAGGGGCTGTAGGTGAGGAAGGCGCGGCGTCGGGTCGTCGCGGCAATGGTTCTCGCGGTGGCCCAGCGGCGAGTGGAGTGGTGGGGAGCGAAAGCGTTGGCGGCTATGCTGCTACGCGTCAGGGGCGAGTCCGACGAGGCAACGGTGGCGGAGGCGTGGTGGTGCTCAGAGGCCGACTGAGGGTGGTTCAGACAGGATCTGCTGGCGGAGCGACGGTGAAGCAACGCGGACGGCGCGGGCACAGCCGGCGAAGACAGGGCACAGCGTCGGAGGAAGAAGACGACGCTGTAGCCCCTGTTTTCTTTTCCCTTTTTTTCTGTTTTCTTTTACTTCTTTTTTTTTTCCTCTCTCTCACTCTCTCTCACATTGCTTTTCTGTTGTTTCTTTCCGCCACCCCCGTTGCTGTTGTACTTCGGCAGAAAAACCCAAAAAAGCTTCGCTAACTTTTCCTGTTCTAAAAGAAACGAAACCTCTCTTCCCTTTCCTCTCTTTTCACTTTTTCTTTTCGACGAAGAGGAACCCCCGACCGAAGCTCTCTTCCCTCTCTTTTGCTTTCTTTTTTTTTGGCCGAACGAAGAGAAGACCCCGAACGACAGAATTTTTTTGCTCTGAATTTTTTTTCGAATTCCTCCCCCGGAACAAAACAAAAGACACCCCTATTTATAAAGTGAAAGCTCGAATTTGTTTCGCAGGTGGAGATTTTCGCTCAACCTCTCAACAATAAAGTGGCTCCAAAATCCCACGGTTGAGTTTTTGAATTCAAATTTTTTTTCAAAATTTCCCTCTAATCAAATATTATCTTTTATTTTCTAAAAATTAAATTTAAATAGGTGTCAACAGTTGCCCCTCTTTGAAGGGAAGCTTGTAGAGGTTTCTTTCAAAGATAAATGACACATAAATTTTAACTATGCAAAATGGATGCAAAATGAATATGAAATAAATATGCAAATGCTAATTGTAATGACTTTTTTTTTTTAAGGAAATGGACTCAAATAGATGCAAGGTTATGCAATAAAGAATGCCATGTAAATGTAATGATTTGGTCAAGAACATATATTTCTATGTGTTCTTGCTTAATGGAATGCAAATGCAAAGAAGAACACGTACCTGTCATACTTATTTGGAGATTTAGAAAAAGTATTATTTAGGAGTGAAATGATTCTTATGAGACCTAACAAACATCTAGAAATCTCTTCAGATAATTGAAAGGCTCAAAGTCTTTAGAGATCTGGAACTCTCATCAGATCCTAAGCACTTGGAAATCACATCAGATGTTTGAAAAGACAAATACTTGGAAGTCACATCTAGCATTTAAAGATTCAAATATCTGGAATTCATGCTGGACATTTGAAAACATTTACTAAACATCTGGCAATCACATCAGACGTTTAGAAGGACAAACACTTGGTATCACATCAAGCGTTTAAGGGTTCAAATATCTGAGGTTCACACTAAACATTTGAAAATATTTTACTAAACATCTGGAAGTCACATTAGACATTTGGAAAGACAAACACTTGGAAGTCACATCAAGCATTTAAGGGTTCAAATATCTGGAGTTCACACTAGACATTTGAAAATATTTTACTAAACATCTGGAAATCACATCAAATGTTTGAAAAGACAAACATTTGGAAGTCACATCAAGCGTTTACAAGTTCAAACATCTGGAACTCAAACTAGACATTTGAAAACATTTTATAAATGGGTACTTGGAATTCTCATCAAGCACCAAGATGACTGAACAAACTCAGGGTTTCAAAGACAATTTTTTTATCTTTGAGGAAAAATTCAATGAAGGTCCATGCATGATGGCTTTATCAAGCTTCTACTGGAAAAATTATCACAAGGACAATTTTCAGTTATAGTGTGAATCTCTTGAACATGCTAAACGAGACACTTTTGGTGTGAAAAGGCTTTTTCACTCGCTCTCATTTAGGAGGGGTTATTTGTCCCAACCATTGATGTGGGAATATATCACTCAATCTTATCATCATCTTGTCCATAAGAGTTCGAATTTTCTTGCAATCAGTACGACCTTACCAATCTGAGAGGTCTTTGACAAGGATTGTAATGTGGATTTGGTCAATGGCTTAGCAAAAGAGACTCTTTGAGTCAAAGCAATTGAAAGAACAATTCTGTAATCATCTTAAGGTTTACAAGTCAAGAACCCTACAAAATGAGAAAGAAATAATCTTGCTCACACTTCTTCGAGCAATGCTCAAAACATGTGAATTCCTATGTTAATTCAAATGCCTTAATCTGAAGAGACTTTGTAAAGGACGTAACATAGGCCGAGTTCATGGGTTGAGAAACGAAAGGATCGTTAGGCTCAAAGATGTGTGTAATGGGTAAGAGTTGGTGATCATCTTGACATTACCACTAGTTTTCTTCGCCACTAATTGTCTTCTTGACAGATTTCTTTATTGGCTCAAGAGTTTATCACCGATGACAATGATTATTCAACTGGAGATCTTTTCTCAAAATCATTTTCTTTGATGATGGGCATTGATCAGGCACACCGCTTTTTATATGCCCCACAATTCATCAGTCATTTCTCTTTTCTTTTCATGGGCATTGGCCTTGCTTTTACCAGGCACATTGCTTTTTCATGCCCCTTAGTTCTATTTTGATTTCAGTTCTTGCGCACAATGTGTGTGTCAAGTATACTTTAAATGACACTCGAACCTTCAAGGGTCTTCATCTGTCTCTTGCCTTGCCCTAGTGCGGGGGATGATCACCAACTAGGTTTAAAGAAATGAAATTGCAGGCTCAAGTGGGCTATGCAAAGGATATAAGTGTGTAGGATAGTGAAAGAAATGCTCTTCGTCATCCTAAGGAACTTAAATTATCACATGAATTCAATGTAATAGTATGACTTGAAGATTGATGCAAGTGAGAGCAAGAAAATTTCCATTCATTTCACTCTCCTTCAATGTCAACTTACCTCCATTTGCCCCAATATGAGGTGGTTCTTGACAGGGGTAGTATGAAAGAAGTTCTTCAAGTGTTTAGGCTCAAAGAAGGGTTAAACAAGGGTTAACTATAGAGAAATGAACTGCCCCTCATCATTTTAATTGTCGTACTTCATGCAAGAAAGCTCTTCATCTTGAAACACAAAATGTTTCCATACTCACCTCACAATGTATAGACAGGGGACTGTGTATGGGATTAGACTTGCCTTTCACACCTCATTTATCATGTTCAAGAAACTCGACATCTTTCACTGAATTATCCATTTTGATAAATTTCAAGTAGAATTGACGAATTGCACATCATGTGAAAACATTCTAAAATGATAAAAATGCCATGCTATATTCTTGCACATCAAAAGATAAAGTCAAAGATGTTAAGTGTCTGTGTCTTGCCCCTCTTTGCAAGGGAGCTCATAGAGATTCCTTAAATGTGCGCAGAGCTGCACCTGAAACATAAAGCAAATAATTAAAAGAAACAAACAGGGTAAATTAGATGCATGCTGGAAAATTATTTTATTTTGACAATTTTTTTCAAGGGAACATGAAGAACCCCAGCCTTCAGAATTAGCTCCTTGTCGTTTTCTTTTGGGTAGGATTTCATCACAGGGCTAGTTTGGCGTACTTCAACATGCCCTTAAAACATGAAAATCTCCATGTATTTTATTGGATGAAAAGAAAATTACATTATTGAAATAAGGGAAATCCTAGAATTGAAAATGCAAATATGCAAATATGGAAAGCAATAAAGACTCCTGCGCAGAGGAGTGTGCAAATAATTAAAATTCTTCTACTCTCGAGCTTCGTCAATGGAAAACAATTCAGTCATTCCTTCGAATGCGTCATCAGAGCTCTCAATCTTTGGAGGTGCGGGATCATCTATGCCACCCCATCCATCTGGGATGATATCCCATGGGTCGAAATAGGAGCTGGGAGGAGCTGAATACTTTACATAGTAATCGAATTTGCCACTTGGTTGCCCCAAGGTGTCCATCACTTCTGCTTCCTCATGCATCATCTGAAACATGGTGGGCTCAGCATCAAAACCGAAAATGGTATTCACAGCTTCTGGGTGGTCAAGGAGTGGGTTATTCTAGATGTTCGGTTGTGCATCGCGGAATGAGACCACCTTGGCATCTAAAATATTTTGGATTTTATGTTACCGCGTATAGCAATCGCAACAGAATGACCTACCTCCCCCATATGATAAGCACATGTCTTGGACGGATCATAGTTGGGGAATCGCTCGGGATTAGGTCGCTTAGGCTCTTTAGCGAGTAATCCTTTCTTCTGAAGGGTTGGCAAGATTTTGGACAATGGCTTAGGAAGATGCGTAAATTGACGCCTAGAAGAGTTCTTTTGCTGGCCAAAGAATGGTCGTGTTCCTCTCCGATGGGTGTTCGGGGTAGGGCGAGGTGGTTGCACATAAGCTGCATTAACCTGCGCTACAAGTTCCTTATTTTTCTTGATTGAGACTCTCTCATATGAACTGGTTTGATCAAACGCCCATCCATCACGTAATGCTACTTCAATTCGCTCGCCAACAGGGATTAGCTGATTGAATGACTCGGCAGTTGATCCCAACATTCGATTTCGATACTCAGGCGAGAGTGTCTTCATGAACAGATCCATTAACTCTTTTTATGTCGGTTCTGGAGTTATCTGAGCGGCTACAGTCCTCCATCTTGTGACATATGCCTTAAAAGATTCCGTCATCTTCTTCTCAGTACGAAGTAAATCTTCTCGAGATGGAGTGACATCAATATTATACTTATATTGCTTGAAAAAGGCATCAGTCAAATCCTCCAAAGTCTCCAGCAGATTAATCTTCTTCATGATGTACCATTGCAACGCCGGTCCTGTCAGGCTTGCTTGAAATTGTTGAATCATCAAGGGGATGTTATCAACATATTGGGTCATCCTGACCACATAAGTTTGCAGATGGATCTTTGGGCAAGAGGTGCCATCATACTTTTCAAAATCTGGCATTTTGAACTTCTTTGGCATCTTGATTTTTGCATAATGGGACAGATCAGTTTGGGTCTTGACTAAATGAACCCTGCAGCTGCTTAAGTTTCTCCTCGATTTTCGCTAAGCATTTTTCTTGCTCAGTCTTCGGTACAGCCGGCTGTATCACTTGTATCTCCTCATCAACGACAATTTGAGGCGCGTCAGTAATTTTAACCTTGGAGGCATCATCAGAGGATGATGGGCCACTTGTGGATGTATTCTTGCCTTTATCTCTCGGATCAGCTGTATTATTGCCTTTATCTCTTGGATCAACCATGGGAGTATGTTGTGGTAACACTACTTCAACTTGCGGAGCTGGTGGAGCAGTGTTTGTCTGGAGAGAATCGATTTGCTTAGAGAGCTGCTCAAGAACATTCAGAACTTGCTTCATCTCCGATTCGAGGGCAGCGATGCAAGTTTGTTCAGCAATATGTGTTTGTTCGGTGTTATCAGCCATTGTTGCTCTGGAACGAGTACGGATTGGTGATCTTAGATGAGCCGTGTTGTTACCTAAAAGAAAAGAGATAATGTAAGAAACAATGACAAGATAGGAAAATGGCCCATGACAATGGTCTAATCGCCTCATTTTATTTGAATAAAATTTTCTAACTAAGAATTGAAATTCAAGTCCCTAAACATTGAACTAAAAATTGAAAGCACTGAATTGAAATCAAGGTCTCTAAACATTGAACTAAGAAACCAAAACATCTCATTTTATATGTTTTGAGAGTGGAAATGAATTGCAAATCGATTTTCCCCATCGCATATAAAACAAGACGGACAACGAAACCTAATGTCATGGACCAATGAAATTGCAAGTAAGTAAATTGTAGTGGTGAGAAATTAAACAACTTACTTTCATTGGTAATGGATGACAATCACATAGACACACGCATGAGATATGAGGCTCGATTTCTATCTAGATGGCTTAACAAAATGGAGCTAAGAGGATGATCTGACCGTTGCAGTCTCGCATTAACGTGTCAGGTCCTTCTAACCCCGGCTCAGTCGAATGGAATGTCTAATATCACGCAGTCTCACGGATATGGACAAACACATTCGACACCATGAAGAACTTTCGAGGAAGAGAAGGTCAACCTCTATATAGCAGTCTCGCTTTAGAGGAAGTATCATTCTCAACACCATCCTAAGAATCCTATCGCGGCCCAAGTTCGGCGGCTGGTTGTGTGTGCAATAGTGTAGTGTTAAAAACAATAAAACATGCACAACAGTTTAATTGCAAACAACACTTCTATAATTTAAATTCAACCATTCATCCTTAATTCCAACCTGCAAAACAAGGGTTAGCAAAGACTACTCCCCTTATACCTCCCATCCGCAAAAACATTTAACACTTAAATCAAGGACGTACCTTGTTTCCATGCTGCCAAATAAAATATTTTTAAAAGAAACAGGCCTATGTCCACTATGAGTTTTAACTCTGTCCCCAGTGGAGTCGCCAAGCTGTCGCAGCCTAAATTTTCAGGGCAATCATAAAGTTTAGGTTAATGGATTACTAAATCCGAAGACTTGGCACGGACCCTCCCAAGTCCTACCAATCGCGACTTGATAGAAATTAACTCATTTAAACATGCAATTTCAATTTGGAGTCGCCACTAACCAATTAGGGATGGATAGAAACCCAAGTAAAGTATGGGAGAATACTTTACTATTGCGAACCAGAGATTCAATAGGTCCGGGAACATGGTTACGCTAGATTAGTCTAATGCCCTTTCGGTACCTTTTATTTTAATTTTAAAAAATATTTTGCAGGCAATGTTGATTAATTTAAACCTAAGCTACTAACATGCAAATGGTAGTCATGCGGGTGCGCAATCAATAAAATAACATTCAAATAAAAAATGCTAATAAAAATGCATGTCCAAACATGATTTCTAAATGACATGACACCTAATTTTTTCTTTTTCTTTAAAAAAATTAATTATATGCAATCTTAATGTAAATTTAATATGCATTGATTTTACTTTAATGATATGTGAGATGCAATTCATATGGTATGACTTAAACTTATTACTATATATATGCAATCTAATTTATATAATCCTAAATATGCATGTGCTACGTGATATGGGATGAATGACATGGTATTTCTACATGCATGCTCTTTTATGTTTTTTTTTTTCATGATGATTCATTTTTTAATGCATATATGCAACCTATGCTAAATAATGATGATATGAGATTAATTATGAATTAACTTATTAACTAACCAAGGAAAAGATCTTTTATTTTTATTTTTTAATGACATGGTTTTTTTATTGAAAAGAAAGTAACTTAATGGAACAAAGATCATCTTTTAGCATTTTCATTTTTATTAAAAAAAAATTAAACCATAACTCATATGGCATGCGTAACATTTTTTGTTCCTCTTTTGTTTTACTAAATGAAAATTGACTTAATCTAAAACTAATTAGACTAACTAAAGTGAATGATATTTTAATTTATTTTAGGAATCAATTTAACTTAAACTATATTTTATCCTAAAAGATATATAAAAAATCAAGACATGCCAAAATTAGCCCTAACAAAAATCACTCATCTAAAAGTATAATCTAAAAATTATAATCATATAAATGCAATTCTAATTTACTAACCCTAAGAATATAGTCCTATTTTACTAAACCTAAATGCTCTAATGCAATATTTAGATTTTTATGCATTTTCTGATTTTTTTATTTAATCTTTCTAAACAAGTAATTATTAAAAAGAATGAAGATAAGAATTAAAATAACCGAAAAAAATAATCCGTTGTCTCACGGATTAAATTAACAATTATTTTAACTCTATAATGTTTTAACAATTGAAATACTATCAAAACTCCTAAAAAATTAAAGTAATTAAGAAAATGACCCGACGTCTTACGGGTCAAATTAATAATTACCTTAATTTGGGATAAAACTCCTAATGTCTACAAAGTCTATAAATATTGACATACAATACTACAACTTAAAAAAAGAAGAAGCTAACATAACATGAAATAAGTAAAAAAATAAAAAATAAAAATATACTACCTAATTTCCTTTTCTTTTTTCTTTTGCTTTTTCCCTTTTTCTTTTTTCTTCCCAAGCACGGCTTGTGCTCGTGCGGCTGGTCACCGGCTCCAGTGAGGGGCGGCAGCTGTAACGGTGGCGTCACCGACTATCGGAGATTGCAGAGGCGCGAAGCTCCGGCAAGATCCGGCAATTCGGAGCGGGCGGTCGCGGACGGAGGTGCTGCATAGCAGGGAAGTCGCTCGAACTTCGGATCTGGTGGCAGGGCAATAGGGGGCTCGTGACCCTCGGTGCTATTGGCAGAGACAGCGGGAGGAGCAGCGACAGTGTCAGAGGCAGGGCGTCAGCCGTTGGTCGAAGCAGAGGCAGAACCGGCCGTCACAGGGGAGCAGAGTTGCAGTAGGAGACGCCGGGGCAGAGATGCAGGCTCGGGCTGAGGCGAACCAGCAGCGAAACAAGGAAATCCGTCGTCACAGGGGCTGTAGGCAAGGAAGGCACGGCGTCGGGTCGTCGCGGCGATGGTGCTCGCGATGGCCCAGCGGCGAGTGGAGTGGCAGGGAGCGCGAGCGTTGGCGGCTGTGCTGCTGCGCATCAGTGGCGAGTCCGGCGAGGCAACGGTGGCGGAGGCGTGGTGGTGCTCGGAGGCCGACTGAGGGTGGTTCAGAGAGGATCTGCTGGCGGAGCGGCGGCGAAGCAACGCGGACGGCGCGGGCACGGCCAGCGCGGACAGGGGGCAGCGTCGAGAGGAAGAAGACGACATTGTAGCCCCTGTTTTCTTTTCCCTTTTTTCTGTTTTCTTTTACTTTTTTTTTTCCTCTCTCTCACTCTCTCTCACTCTCTCTCACGTTGCTTTTCTGTTGTTTCTTCTCTGCCACCCCCTGTTGCTGTTGTAGTTCGGCAGAAAAACCCAAAAAAGCTTCTGCTGACTTTTCCTTTTCCAAAAGAAACGAAACCTCTCTTCCCTTTCCTCTCTTTTTACTTTTTCTTTTCGATGAAGAGGAACCCCCGACCGAAGCTCTCTTCCCTCTCTTTTGCTTTCTTTTTTTCGGCCGAACAAAGAGAAGACCCCTCGAACGACAGAATTTTTTTGCTCTGAATTTTTTTCGAATTCCTTCCCCCCCGGAACAAAACAGAAGAAGCCCCCTATTTATAAAGTGAAAGCTCGAATTCGTTTCGCAGGAAGAGATTTTCGCTCAACCTCTCAACAACAAAGTGGCTCCAAAATCCCACGGTTGAGTTTTTGAATTCAATTTTTTTTTTCAAAATTTCCCTCTAATCAAATATTATCTTTTATTTTCTAAAAAGTAAATTTAAATAGGTGTCAATAGAAGTCAGTAAATCCAACACATTCATAACATTATTGAAGCGCTCAATTGAAAATCACCATATGTCTTGGAGTCTAGAGACAATAGTGTTGGGGTGTGTTAACACTAAAATAAATCTACCAAAAATTTTGCCACCAATGGTTTTGATAACTTAAGGTGCTGAAAATAAGAATTATTTTTATTCGATGATAACCTAAAACTGAATGACGAAGTAGATAGTTTTCTTAGCATAGGAGTTGAGGATTTAATTTGTAGATTATAGCAACGTGGTAATAGTATATTAAACCCCATAGTTGCATGCATACATTTGTTTAGTCGATCTGACCAAGTTTAGATGGGAAAATCACTAAAAAAATCCTAAACCTATTTTGCATCCTCGTCAATTCAATTTAAACATTTCAATTGAGTCAATTTAATAATAAACCTTTTAACAATTTGTCAATATAGTCATTTCGGTTCATTTCAATCGAAAACATTAACGTGACTGTCCAGTCAGTGCCAATCATCCTATGTGATGTGGTCAGCACCGACGTAGACAATTTTTATTAATTCTTCTATTTTTTGCTTTTTTTTCTTTCCTATTCACTGATGGCTAGTCTTCGATGTCGTAGACAAGCCACAAGCGAGGGCTGGGCAAGGGTTGCCAGATTCTCTCTTGATCTAGCAAGGGATGCCCTTGCTAGCTATAGGCGAGGGCCGCCCTCTCAAGCCACATACAAGGTCGGCCCTCACCAAATTTGGGTGAGGGTTGCCTTGCCCATGGCCATCGAGGGCGTAGAGATGTGACTCGACTCACAGCCGACAAGGGCCTAGATGAGGGCCGCAACCCTCACCAACCATCGACCAAGGCTTTTAGGCCCTTGCAAGCCTCAATATAGAAAAAGAAATCCACATTAGTATTGGCAATACCACGTAGGATGGTCAACGTCTATATAAGCAATTTATAGCCAAAATTGGCCAAATGGACTATGTTGGCAAATTACTAAGATGTGTAGAACTAAATTAGCCAAATTAAAATATTTAAGACCGAATTGACACAGGTGTAATAGATTTATGACTTCTTCTTCTTCTTCTTTTTGTTATCTTCCCAATTGAGATATCTTATGTAACAAAGACCAGGTTATTTGAATTCTTTGCTGAATTTAACATATCAAGTCAAAACCAACTAATGTTATCGAACATCTTGCCTCATTAAGTAATAAATATTTGCATATTTTTTCACTTAACAAACATTTCTTTAGTGTTTTTGCACCAAGAGAAGTTATGTGTTGCACTTCTTGCTAACCTCCCATGGCATATTGACTTACGGGGACATTTCCCTTACTTGAATATGTTTTTAATGTATATCAGCTTCATGAAAAGTAAGCTTAGCTTTTGGACCGATTACTAAACAACACTAATCGCTCTTGAGCAACTGAAGTTAAGGATTAAGACTTGAGAATATTAGACAGACAGAATAATCAGTCTATTTCATGTTGATCAATGAAAAGAAAGAACAAAGTAAGATATTTGTAGGTAAATCTCGCAGAAAAACCGTCTCTAGTAATACTGAAAATAGAAACGGTTTTTATGAGATTCATTTACAAAAAATATGACAAACTGTAAGTGATGTATTCGAGTAATTAGTAACCAATTACGTACACCGTGTAGCGTGAAAAGATTTGTAGATTGTGCTTAGTGATTTAATCTGGAACATGTAGGTCATCCATGCCTTCGTCAAAGGATGATTTTCCATTATTTCATGAACTTGGACCCAATATTCACTAGCAATCCTCATTATCATCCGAATCCCAAATAGCCTGAAAATATCCAAAAACTACGCCTAATTATGCTCTTAAGTACCACATGATCAATCAATTTCCTTCATCAAGAAGGAGTCACACTTTGAAACAGGGAGATAAAAGGACATCTGCCAATTAAATTGTGTAAAAAATATTCCTAAATATTGTACTCCAACGCCCAACAATAATGAAATGGAGAATCTTTTGTTGACATCAGCCTTCCTCCTTAAGAAATTAGAAGCAAAACAAATTATCCTGGGCGGTGTCCAGCCGATAAACAACTATTGTTTGCATAAGACGTCGATTTCACCAAAAAATTGGATTGCTATACAAAACTTTTGTTAGCCAGAGGAAAAGACAGGTCGCGTGTTGTGGTCATGTGGGACTATTATCACATGTTCACGGTGTTTAGACTTGACCTAAAATTAGTGATTTGGTAGAATCACTGCCAACTATATTAAAAGTTCAAATTGCTAAATAAAATCTTAATTTAATATTTAATTATTCTAACACATTTGACATCTAATTTCACTCTAAATAACCTTTTTTTTTTTATTGAATTGGAATAGAGATATGATCAGACACACACGAAAGTTGGCTTCTCATACTACCTTAACTAAACAAGAATGGGCAAAAGATAAAATTAAAAATTAGAAACCATATGCTAGGTCATTGTGTCTCAATTTAAGTTAAGTTGGTCAAACGTCATTATGAAAGTTTAGATATCAAAATATTTAAAGAGACTAAACAACTTAAATAACATGTGAGATTATAGATGTAAGTGCTTCATCCACTTCTGTGTATGTTATAATATTTTAACCAGTCAAAGATAACAGCGAATCAAAAGGGAATATGTGTATAGTTTAGTAGTGTCTAATTGTCTAAAAATAGTGCTCGTTATTGGTAATTGAGTCATATTGTTTCTTAGCTATTGCTCGGACGTACTTTAATGGCGTCAGTGACATCTCGCCGACAGCCATAGTGCAGCCGCTCGTCATAAGCTAACGTGCCCTGTTTTTGGGCGGGAAAGAAATAGATAGTGTGCACACATCTCCTAGTATCTTTGTCAAACTTTAGAACGAGCATATTTCCGATACATTTGAGATTTGTTGAATTATCACTTTTTACTTAATCTACATTTTGCAATGCTCATGCTTTTAATTTGTTAACCCGAAATTCCACGCGCACAAGTTAACACATATATTCACATGTTGCAATTAGTCTCCACCGGCCGAGCTTGGTCCCCCGACAGAAGTCTCCATTATTCGAAAATTACAACCAAACATTGGAAATGGGACTGAGGATGACTAACTTCTGCGTGTGCACAATTTCTTCTGGAGGGGCAGAAAATGAATACAAGTAATATTCAACTATTGCCGTATTTGTCCATCGTAAATTAATACTAAGTAAGAATTTGCCCGGTGGGAATGAAAAAGGGGTGAAAGGAAACCACAGTGGAGGTTGGTTGGAAGAGCACGTTGACCTGCATACACATTGAAGACTATACAGAAAATGTTTCACTTTGGTTATATTCAATGCAAATGCTTAACTACTTCACAAATCTCTTAACAAGAAAGATTATATCCATCATTTACAGAGCGACTTGATTTTCTTCTTCTTTTTATGCCAGAAGAAAATATGAGTATCAACAAAGATTAGAAGTATAATGCAGAAGAGTGAAATATGGAATTTATGTATGTGAATGATGCCAAATGAATAGTACATGAGTCTATTTATAAGTTTTATTAGATGACTATCTAAGGTAGTGAAATAAAAAACAATCGATCAAGATGTACACAACCGGATATGAAGAATTTTCCATACAAATATAGAATCACAAGAGATATGAATAATATCCTAAATATCTTTTTAAGGTATTGTAAATTTCTCTAACATCCCCTTAAACTCAACTCAAAGTGCATAGAAATCAACTTCACTTTGGATGATAAAATCCAAAATACGCTTGGTGGATTGCTAATCTGAGCTGGTTGACATTGACATCGCAACAGGTCTGGTAGTAGTGTTTGGCTGTGGAGTGGTGGAGAAACGCAGCCGGTGTGGCTGGCGGAGAAACACCAAGGCAGTTAGCGTTATTACGTAATAGATCTCAGGGCGTTATAAACGAAAACGCAGCTTGTGCGGCTAGCGCTGTTACGAACACCATGGAGAAACACGACCGATGCGGCTAGGGTTATTCCCAAATGGGCGCTTCTTCGGACAATAGGACTATGCAGACTACGCAACACCAGAATAAGCCATGTTGACTATCGGACGAGGAGGACAATGTTGAGTATTGACATTGAGAGAGGTGTATTAGTAGTTATTGGAAAAACCGAAGATATGAAATACGAAAATGGCACTTGGGTGCACATTTAGCTCTGGAACCAAGATAAGAAATATAATGCAGAAGAGAACTATGAAAAATGTCTAATGAAGAGTACATGAGCTTATTGATAGGTTTTATTTGATAATTATAAGCTAAGCAAATGAAATATGATCAATCAAATTATGCACCATGAGGGATATGGAGAATCTCCATGATATATATTCACAATCGCAAGGGATATGAAAAATATCTAAATATTTCTAGCAATATCATAAACATCTCTAACAGGCAAGACGTAAATCTTGACTGGAGAGACATGGAAAGGAGGCTCCTTCTGAAATGATAGTTCATTTCTCACTCTTTATGCACCTATCTCCTCGCTTTTTAAGGCACATTTATTTCACAAAAAACTTAGAGTTTGAAAAGAATTTTCAAAAAATGATAAGTTATATTAATTAAAAATAGTCAAAGAAAAATGTCTTCATTATTGACAACAATTTATACCTAACTATTTTTGTGGGAGATAAAAATATTTTTCATTAATTTATTTTGTAAATGACACCGGTGATAATTTTTTTAAATTATTTTTTAAATTTTAAATTTTTCACGAAATAAATGAGACCTTAATCTCGTGTTTTTCTTTAACCTCCTCTCTTTCTCTCTCTTTCATAGACCTTTTTTCATGTGTAATAAAAGTGTATAAGAAACCAGTGCTTGCGACCACAATATACTATGAAGAATTACGGATTGTGCAAATAATGCTTTATAATACACTAGCCACAGGCACGTAATCCTTAACTGTCCAACCCATCCATGTGCGCAGCAGAGGGTAAATTAATCACTAGAGCCACGTCCAATTAAAGCAAGCTATTCATTTGCTTTTTGTGGGTAATAATTAAATAAAAGCAAATTGCTACCTAGCTAGGGCTTCCTATGTCATCCCCTGATGTGAATCGTTGCGGAATGATCGTTCTACGAAGGCCCAGATGGTGCGAATTGCAAACCTCGACTTCCAATCAAACCTGTGATTGGCAACCTTGGTATGAACGTGACCTATTGACGAACGAGTATCAACCAACCAACATTATAGACGCCACAAGTGAAAGAATTTGCTATCTCGCTCGATAATTCGAATCGACCGTCACAAGAGAATCTTGATTAGGTCTAGTCCTCAAAAAAACAGTAAAAGAGAACCTCTCAATTCTTTTTCTCAAAGTAAAAAAAAATAAAATAAATCTATCCGTCTCAAAGAAATTCAATCAATCTTTAATATATAGGCCTTCTAGCAGCCACATAAACCCTAAAAATCTAATGCGTCATATTCTAGAATATTCCTAAACAAGAAGAATATTCCTATTTGACTTAGTCAAATATTTGGTGACCAGATAATCAAATTGCGCCAAAATTTTCAAGATTCTTCAAGATCTGATTCAAGGTTATCTCCACGCCAAATATCACGAACCATGACACCAACAACTTGTCTAAATTGCTTGGCCTACGCTCGAGTGATCGAACCAGTAGGAATAGATAATGGGTCATTAGCACCTCCTCCTCGATATGGCTCGATGTCAACATCATTCTCTCCCCCGTGCAAAGGATTTGCCCTCAAATCATCACTGGCATCAAAAAGAGTCAAGTCAGAAACATTAAAAGTGGCACTAACATCATACTTACCTGGAAGATCAAGCTTGTAGGCATTATTGTTAACTCTTTCCAAAACCATGAATGGTCCATCCCCTCGCGGCAATAACTTAGAATGTCGCTGCTCAGGAAATCTCTCTTTGCGCATATGAATCCAAACCCAATCGTCGGGTTCAAACACCACTTCCTTGCGCCCTTTGTTAGCTTGCCTTGCATATTGCTCAGTCTTGCGCTCAATATTTGCGCGCGTCTTCTCATGCAACGCCTTGACAAATTCAATTTTCTTTGCTCCATCTAAATCCACACGCTTATTAACAGGTAAAGGGGTTAAATCTAATGGAGTTAATTGATTAAAACCATAGACAACCTCAAATGGTGTAAATTTAGTAGCAGAATGCATGCTCTTATTATATGCAAACTCAACATGTGGCAGACAATCTTCCTAAGATTTTATGTTCTGTTTAATAATAGCACGCAACAATACCCCTAAAGTTCTATTAACTACCTCGGTTTGACCATTAGTTTGTGGATGACAAGTAGTAGAAAATAACAACCATGTTCCTAGTTTTTCCACAATGTTTTCCAAAAGTAGCTAAGAATTTTAGAATCTCGATCTAAAACAATCGATCTAGGCATGCCATGCAAATGTACAACCTCCCTAAAGAACAAATCAGCAACATGAGATGCATCATCAGTTTAATGACAAGGTATAAAATGAGCCATCTTTGAAAACCGATCAACAACCACACAAATAGAATCTCTACCATTCTTAGACCTAGGCAATCCTAACACAAAATCCATAGAAATATCAGTCCAAGGATGCGTTGGAATAGGTAATGGTGTATACAAGCCATGCGATTTAGTTGTAGACTTCGATTGCTTACAAACAATGCATCTCTCACGGACAGGTGTGACATCTCTCTTCATATGTGGCCAATAAAAATGTTCATGTAGCACTTCATAAGTCTTATTAATACCAAAATGCCCCATTAAACAACCACTATGCGCTTCTCGCATCAACAATTCACGCAAAGAACACTTAGGCAAACATAGTTTATTTTCACGGAAAAGATAACCTTCATGCCTATAGAATTTATCAAATGCAGCGTGTTCACATGCTTCATACACTCTCCCAAAGTCATCATCATCAGTATATAAGCCATTGATATGCTCAAAACCTAGACACTTTGCTTCTAAAATAGTTAGAATCACATACCTTCGAGAAAGTGCATCGGCTACCACATTCTCCTTACCTTTCTTGTACTTGATCACATATGGAAAAGTCTCGATGAACTCCATCCATTTGGCATGTCTTTTATTCAACTTTTGCTGCCCTTTCAAGTACTTTAAGGTCTCATGATCGGTGTGGATCACAAACTCCTTCAGCCATAGATAATGTTGCCAAGTCTCCAAAGCTCGCACTAAAGCATACATCTCTTTATCGTAGGTAGGATAATTCAATGTTGCTCCACTCAATTTCTCGCTGAAATAAGCTATGGGACGCCCTCCTTGCATCAACACGGCTCCAATTCCTGTACCAGAAGCATCGCACTCTATCTCAAAAGTAGTACTGAAATTCGGTAAAGATAACAAAGGAGCACTAGTTAACTTATCTTTTAGCAAATTAAATGATTTCTCTTGCTCTTCTCCCCGCATGAAACCCAAGTGCTTCTTGATAACCTCAGTTAAAGGTGCGGCAATGGTGCTGAAATTTCTCACAAATCGTCGATAAAAACTCGCCAATCCATGAAAGCTACGCACCTCTCCCACGGTCTTAGGTGTTGGCCATTCATGGATTGCTTTGACATTTTCTTCATCAACATGTATACCATTAGCACTGACAACAAATCCTAGAAATACTAATTTGTTGGTAACAAAAGAGCACTTCTTTAGATTAGCGTATAATTGTTCGGTCCTTAAAACCTGCAAGACAGCTCGCACATGCTCAATATGGTTATCAGAACTTCGGCTATAAATCAAGATGTCATCAAAATAGACAACCACAAATCGACCAATAAAAGCACGTAAAACATGATTCATAAGTCACATAAACGTGCTCGGTGCATTAGTTAATCCAAATGGCATAACTAACCACTCATATAATCCATACTTGGTCTTAAATGCAGTTTTCCATTCATCACCTTTTTTCATCCTAATTTGATGATAGCCACTTTTCAAATTGATCTTAGTAAAAATGCAAGAACCATGCAACTCATCCAACATGTCATCTAACCTAGGAATAGGATGTCGATACTTTACCGTAATGTTATTGATTGCTCAGCAATCGACACACATTCGCCAAGTTCCATCCTTATTTGGCACCAACAAAACAGGGATAGCGCACAGGCTAAGACTCTCTCTCACATACCCTCACTCGGATAGTTCGCTAACTTGCCGCTAAAGTTCCTTTGTCTCCTCAAGATTGCTTCGATATGCAGGTCGGTTAGGTAATGGCGCACCAAGAATTAAGTCAATTTGATGTTCTATGCCTCGAATCGATGGTATCCCTCCAAGAAGTTCATCAGGAAAGACATCTTCAAATTCCTGCAATAAAGACACAATAGGACTAAGCAAACTTAGGTCAAGATCGTTAGTAGAAAACAAAACCACCTTGTACACAAGTACAAGCATTGGTCGATCTAGAACTAAAACTCTCCTCACTTCACTTGATTTTGCATAAAAATTATTTTGCCTATTTTCTTTCCTCTCTTCTTTTCCCTCGGTTTTTACCACAATCTTTCTCTCAGCCTCTCATTTTCCTTGCGTCTCAGACACACCACGCAAGCCCTCGGATTTCTCACATTTTCTCTCTCTCTCTCTCTCTCTCTCTCTCTGCTTCTCGTTGTAACTTTAACTGATCTTGATACACCTCACTAGGTGTCATTGGTACCAAGGTATAAGCCTTTTGATTCATCACCAATGAATAACGATTAGTATATCCATCATTATGTACCTTTCGATCATATTGTCATGGTCTTCCAAGCAAGATATGACCCGCTTGCATAGGTACAACATCACACTCTACCTCGTCCTTATATCTCCCTATCTCAAATGGAATTCGGACTTGCTTCAACACTTTCACCTCTCCACTATCATTTAACCATTGAAGTCTATAAGGCCTAGGGTGCTTTGTCATCTTCAAACCCAACTTATCCACCATAATACAACTTGCCACATTTGCACAACTACCTCCATCAATTATCATATTACAAATTTTACCATTCACCACACATCTTGTATGAAACAAATTATCTCTTTGTTAGTGATGCTCCTCCTCCTTTACTTGCACACTCAGAGAACACCTAACCACCAATAAGTCTCCTTTTATAGCCACTTCTCCATCACTACAATCCTCCAATGGTGGCATCTCATCATCCTCTTCTTCCATTTCACTTTCGGACTCAATAACACCATGTCCAGTCATGATCATCACCCTCCTGTTAGGGCATTGATTTGTCATATGACCCATGCCCAAATACTTAAAACATTTAATCTCAAGAGTTCTAGTGTTAGGGTTTTCGATTTTACCTGAAGCCAGATTCGTTCCAACTTTACCGTCCCTCTCCTTCTCCTTTGAGGTTTCGGTTTTGGTGTTGTTTCCTCTCCAATTTGGCTTCTCATCTCTTTTCCAATTGGATCTCCAATTTTGATTTGAACCTCCTCCACTCTTGTGATTTTGATCCAACTTCAATTGCCGCTCAACTTTGATAGCTTTGTTCACCAATTCCTCCAATTCAATATAGTGTTGCAGCTCCACCACCCTTACTATGTCTCGGCTCAAACCACTCAAAAATCTTGACATTGTGGCCTCATGATCCTCCACCACATTAGCACGAATCATGGCAATCTCCATCTTCTTGTGATACTCTTCCACGCTCTTATTGCCTTGTGTGAGATTTTGTAACTTTTGAAACAAATCTCAATGGTAATGACTTGGAACAAAACGCCTCCTCATCACCGCTTTCATCTCATCCCACGTCTCTATTGATCTTTCACCATTGCGTCTCCAACTAGTCACAAGTTAATCCCACCAAATTATAGCATAATCAGTAAATTCAACAGCTGTAATTTTTACCTTTTTGAGCTCGGAGTATTGTTGGCAATCAAATACCATCTCCATGCGTTTCTCCTATTCTAGATACGCATCGGGATCATTCTTCCCTTGGAAAGAAGGAATCTTCAACTTGATATTGCCAAGTTCATTATCTTTTCGGAGTCTAAACCCTCAGGCTCCATTACACCTTCTAAATTGAGCATCTTGATTATCTTCCATGTCGGCCTCATCATCATCATGATGCCGTTGTCTTCTATGTCGTGTTCTAGAGGTGTCTCGTTGATGTTGCGACCTTCCCCGGGTAGCTCTCGGTCACCATCAACCCTTATGTCATCCCCCATCATTCGGCCACTAAGCTCCTCCACTACGGCCCTCAATTGCTGGATGCTTTCCACGAGCACTCCATCCCTTCGAATGGAGTCAACCTCCTTTTGATTCACACTTCCTTCGTGTGACATATTTTAGACCTGCAAGTAAACGTTAGTCACAAAAATCATCACCAATCGCTCCTTTACATGTTTCTCTCAAGGTGTTTGTCACTCCCCTCGTGTTTAACTCAAGTCTAGGCTTTTTCCACCATCAATTAAGCTTACACACTCTTGCCTCTTTCCTCTCGTATTCTCTTTTCACAAGCTCTTTATTAGACTTAAAACCTATCTCTCAACCCCCTCACGACAATCAATCAAACTAATCAAACAAGATTAGATCACTATTGATTTTGTTTCAGCAAGTAACAATTTCAAACCAACAAGTACAATTTTCGAAATTCCAATTTAAACGCAAATCACTACTGATTTTGTTTCAAATTAGTCTACCAACAAACGAGTCGCCTTCTTGATTTTATTTTTTTTGTTCGGCTATTTTTTTTTTTTTTTTGTCGAATCTGTTTTTTTTCTTCTTGCGCACTTTTTTTTTGTGCGTTTTCTTTCTCTTCTTTTATTTTTAACAAAATTTCTTTTTTTTTCTTTTTTTTTTTTTTGACGACTCAGATACAATCTAAGATGCTACAAAAAAAAATTAAAACTAACAGTAAACAACTACGTATGGAAGAGCAAAAGCAATTAGATCCCTAAATCAGCTAGAATCGAAACCCTAGCTCAATAAACTTGAAATTGCTGAATGTAAACAGAAAATTAAAGATAATCAGACCTTGTAAAAACAAGCTCTGATACCAACTGATGTGAATCGTTGCGGAAGGATCATTCTACAAAGGCCCAGATGGTGCGAATTGCAAACCTCGACCTCCAATCAAACCTGTGATTGGCAACCTCGGTATGAACGTAACCTATTAACGAACGGGTGTCAACCAACCAACGTTATAGACGCCATGAGTGAAAGAATTCGCTATCTCGCTCAATAAGTTGAATCGACCGTCACAAGAGAATCTTGATTAGGTCTAGTCCTCAAAAGAACAATAAAAGAGAACCTCTCAATTCTTTTCTCAAAGTAAAAAAAAAAAAAAAAAAAAAAAAAATCTATCTGTCTCAAAGAAATTCAGTCAATCTTTAATATATATAGGCCTTTTAGCAGCCACACAAACCCCAAAAATCTAATGCGTCATATTCTAGAATATTCCTATATAAAAAAAATATTTCTATTTGACTTGGTCAAATATTTGGTGATCAGATAATCAAATTGTGCCAAGATTTCCAAGATTCTTCAAGATCGATCCAAGGTCATCTCCATGCCAAAGATCATGAACCATGACACCAACAACTTGCCTAAATTGCTTGGTCCGCACTCGAGTGATCAAACTAGTAGGAATAGATTATGGGTCATTAGCACCTCCTCCTCGATATGGCTCGATGTCCACATCACGCCCTGAACCCCGAGCACGTGAACATCCCACCATGGTCGATTTAAATGTGCGATGTTCCCAGGACGCGTCACCAACCCATTCATTTTATATGCACATGTGGAAACGTATTATAAAACCCCTGACAATAAAATACGGGATAGAAAAGCATGAAGCAATTTCACAACCAATCACTTACATAAACCAATGGAGTTTACAAATAGAGGTCTACGACCAAAAGTCTACAAAAGGCTGACTTATAAAGAAGGACCGTCCTACAATCTTCAAGTCGAACACGATCTCTAATCCTTCAACTTCACATATGTAACTCCACAAGGCCAACCATAACGAACTGGCCGCTCTGTCCACTAGGGACCTGAAAATATAAGCCCACAACGGGGTGAGATATTGTCTCAGCAAGTTCACCCCCTAAACCGCTATTAGAAAGGACCATCACAAACAATGAGACTCACCTTTGCATCAATTCATTCCTGCAGGTTAGCACAGTTCATACTACTCAAACATATGAGTCCTTATTATAAGAACTTAAACAACTAGAACGCAAACACTTTCACATAACCAACAATCACAAGAGTCCTGATTATAAAACCAAATTGTTATGACACGTCCCATATCGTGCCACACAATTTCATCTTATAATTCGGCTCATCAACAACACTTAGCATGCGTTCCAATTGTTATTCACAACCACCCATGGGCATAGACTACTCGTGGTTCGGCTATCAACTGGCATTTAGCCAAGCATTGTCTCCCCACCTTGGAGCATGGCTTCGTCACTATGTCGACGGTATTCCCAAAGGAGCATGGCCGTAAAATCTATTGCTATCCGCATTCGTTGTATGAGGCATCCCATATAAGGGCAAGTTTAGCTCAATAGCTCAGAACAAATCCTCTTAATTATCACACAACAATTTCATACTCGGCCCAGGACACTTTGCAGTTCACTCAAGGCTTTCATCTAAAATAGTAATCCCGGCATCTTTTCTTCATATTAAAAATGTTCCAGAAATTATTCACATGTGTGGGGGCACGTTAATTTCGAACCAGAAAATCAATATCTTACTTTTTCAAACCCCATCATTTAATATAATCCTTAAAATCCAATTTTGGTATCAAAACCCAACACCTAGAATTTTCTTAATAAAGTCATATTTTTCACAACCAACACTCAATTTGCAATATCCACACATCAAATTCATAATTTGAATACATAGCAACGATCAGCACGAAATTCTGGTAATTAAAGATCTCGGAAAATTTTTCTAGAAAATAATAAATAATTTATTTATTCCGAAAATTAATTAAATAATAATAATTTATTACTGTTATAAAATATACTTTTTTATTAAATAAATAAATAAATTCGAAATAATTAAATAATCTAAAATAATCAATTAAGGTCTACAAGATTATACTAATCTAAACATCTACTTAGTCTTAATTAATTATATACTAAACTAATCACACACCTTAATTTAAACCACATTTAACTAAACTAAATTAACCACCTAAGCTCACTTAGCTTAATCTAAGCCCCCAATAAGCATCATTAACCCTTTAATCAAGGTTTAGAGGCTAAGTTCACCTGTTTAACGAACCGTTTGGTTCAAAACGACGGGGACACCGCGAGGAACAACTTTCTTCAAAGTGAGCCAAGCTTCCGAGGTCGGGAAGCCGACCAAAATGGGCCAAACAGCCACTGCGATACCCAATTTTGTAGCTGTTGTGTTGGTGCCGAAGGATGGAGAGACGATGGCTGGTTGAGGCGAGCAACGGCGGCAAGGGCTAGGCAGAGCTCCGGCGAATTGAGGTGGGGGCGCACGGTGGTCGAAGGTGGCTGATCTGTGATCGGTGTTGGCCGAACAGCCTCCAAGAGGCGAGGATAGAGGCAGATGGAGACGACTAGGCGTCAGGCAAGCGCAAGCGAGCGCGGAGCAGCGGCGGCGCACAAGACTGTGAGCGGCGACAGCGTGTGGTCCAGCGGCGGCATGCGATGGTAATGAGGGCTTCTCCGGCTTGCTGCTGGGTTTCGAACAACACAAAGAAGAAGAAGAAGAAGTCGACGGCAACTAGAGGGAAAGAGGGAGACGAAGGAGTTGCAGCGGTCCCGTGTGGCCAACGATGGGGTCTCACGGTGGCCAAAGGTGGGCTAGATGGTTCCGGCTGAGCTTCACCAGATCTGAAATGGCTGCTGGAACAGAGGAGTCGGCGAGATGGAGGTGGAGAGGGGCGGAGCAACGGCGAGTAGCGACGGTGTGCACGCGAGGCTTGGATGACGAGCGGCAATGGCGTGCGGCTGCTCCGACGATGCTGCTGGCTTCGCTGGTCTTCGACTTGCAAAGGCGTCACACAACAAGGGGATGGAGGAGAGAAGCAATAGAAGAGAAAGAGGGAGGAGAGAGAGAAGGAGGAGAGAGAAGGAGGATGTGATAGCCCAAGGAAGGAGAATGGGTCCTCTCTAGTCCCACATCGCTTAGGGGGGAGTCATGGGCTAGTTTATAAGGCTTGGGGTCCCTTTAACCTATGTGACGCGTTTTAAAGCTGTGAGGAATCAGTGTCCAAAGCGGACAATATTACACAGTGGGGCCCGAGTCGTTACAAATGGTATTAGAACCGACTCCCAACTGCATGTGGGGGCCACAACGAGGACATTGTGCTCGTAAGGGGTGGAGAGTGTGATAGCTTAAGGAAGGAGAATGGGTCATCTCTAGTCCTACATCACTTAAGGAGGGAGTGTTGGGCTAGTTTATAAGGCTTGGGATCCCTTTAACCTGTGTGACACGTTTTAAAGCCGTAAGGACTCAGTGTCCAAAGCGAACAATATTACACAATGGAGCTTGGGTCGTTATAGAGGAGGGGACCACTTTTCTCTCTCTCTTTGATCTCTCAAACATGGCCCACCATGTGAGTTGTCTTCCACCAACAATTTCTAGACCAATTTACCCTCTTCTAGAAGCTTTAAGGTAGTCCAAGATGTTAGGTCCATGGGGCATACGAATTTGCTACATTTCCCACTTCAATCTCAATCAATTTCATTCAATTCTCAACCAAACAAATCCAATTGAAGCCCAAATAAATCCATCAAGGTGTCCTTGTCCATCACATGACTTTTCCCCGCCAATTTATCCAACTTGATGGCCAATTATGTGATCAAAACCGACCATCTGACTTTCCCGATCAAAACAGCCTTACTTTGCTTTTCTGCAAAAAAATCTCGGTTTGTAGAAAAATCTTCTGAGGGTAAGTCAACGTTCCTAAAATGAATTGTGACATGGCAGAACTTTTAATTTCTGAAAACGAGTTCAATTTCTCAGTTAATTTCAATCTGCCGCGATTTTAGCGTGTCTTAATCTACCGAGTAGTTTTTAGGAACTTTTCGTGCAATTGACCTGTGGTCGATTTTTTTTTAGCCACAAAGTGCATCTTTGACACATTGGCGACTCTCGGTTGTCGTAGAAATCTTAAGGCTTCAAATACGGACACAAAGTACTAAAACAACAGAAAAATCGGTCTAGTACCGATTGACAAGATTTGTGCAATCAGATGAAATCACCCACACTTAATCATATGCCTTTGTCGAGTCGACCTATCTCCAGTTTCTAATCGACCTATGCTGCAATAACTCTTGCAGATTAGCATGATCGAGCAGTCAATTCCTAGTCGAATTCTCAAATCTATTGCGTTTAGATCTTTAACGGTTTCACCTAATAGACTAGTTATCTTATGAGTGGTCAATTTAGAGAAGAGAACTATAGACACGAAGATAAAATGCCTGATTTATTCAATTGAAACCAGAATTGTAAAAATCGGGATGTCACATCCTAAATTGGGAAAATAGGCAAAAAGAAAAATGTTACTATGATATATTCACTAGTGACCCCCTAGAATAATCCCTAGCATTCCATAGAAATCTTGTCTATAGGAGGGAGTTAAAGTTAGCGACAAAAAGGAGTCCACGTGAGCTTTATGAACAAGAATCTGAGACACATCTCCGTAACTTGAGGAGATTTTCCTGTACTATGCTTGTTCAGTTGAGGGTACTACGAGGGAGAGGAGGAAACCAGATAGAGGCATCCTATGCACAAGCCCTAGTACTGTAGTACTAAATCCATTGAATTTCAATTGGTTCTCCTTTTTCTGACAATTATCCTCAGTTGATAAAATGTCTCTTCACTGCTATGGTCCCTAGAGAAATGAGCCTTAAGTCGAAACACGCATATGTCGCTGATATGCTATAAACAATTTTGGTGTCATATGACCTTACCGTTTGATGTAATTTAGGTCTTACCTATTCTCGATCGAGGCGGAAAAGTCCCTTGTCACGTTAGAAAGAAAGGTGAAGTTTTGTCAAATTCCAGAATTGGCGTCAACTTCGATGGATGTTTATTTAAATGTAAAGAAAATTAATCAAATAATCGTTTTTTTCAGAGCATATGGTTGACCAAGGCCAGTTTACACCACCTGCCAAAACCACTATATATACTTTTGACGTGTGAAATATAGAGCTTCGAGTTAAATTTACAGGTGTGAATGTGGAAGATATACGAGAAGGATCTACTCTTCCTCTGTAATCACTAGGATGATAAAGAAAGCAAGTCGAGGCACTAGAATTTGACTAACCAACTATTAGAACTCAGACTAAATTAATCGAGTTTTGATTGGGTTCAAATCATTTCACTATCAAATGAAGTTCAGTTTCAATTCGAAGTAATTAACTCCAGTAATTTCTAGTCTAATTAGGTAATTAGTTTAGATAAATTTAGGTTAACCAAACCAAACAAATCACTTAAATGGTCTTCCAAACTCTTAACTTTTGCTGGCCAATTAAAACTTGTTAATCACTGGGGTTTGCCTCAGTGGTCACCCTTTCAATATGGAAAGAAAATGTTGAGGGTTTGAATCATCACATTCTCAAGGGGGTTGAGGTTGATATGATTTAGTTTCAAATATAAGTTTTGGTTCTCACACTCTGCAAGAAGACAAGACCAAAGTTTAAGAGTGAAAATTAGAGTAGACCTTACAAAAAAAAAATAATTAAAACCTATTGGTTTGCTGATTTGTGAAGTTGGACATCTCACTAGCGTGGAGATTCATTGATTGTGACTCAAGGTTAATCAAAATTGTTTTGAAATCCGACCCATAATTGAATTGCAAGGAAACCCATCCCATGTTAGAAAAGTTTGATTTGAACTTTAGCCATAGGATCGTGAGTGATGAAAAATAAAGGGAATTAAAATTCTCACGAGACTTTCTAACATCATGCGGATTGGGTAAAGATTTGCTTCCACATGTTGAATTGTTTGAAGAAATTGTGGAACAAATACGAACGTATCCAAAAGCTTAAGACTAGAGGTGTAAAGGTGACACTTATTTTATTATCAAAGCTTGCAAGGTGCTTTTAATATGTGTTTTCCCTGCATTAAGCATTATTTGTTGACTTAACTTAATTTAACAATTAAGTGAATGCTATTGTCTAACGGACAAAAGCGATGCTACATATTTTTGCTCTCTTCCTGCCTTTTTTTTTTTTTTTCATTTTCATCTTTCAAAAAAATAATACTAGGTGCTAGCTCATGTCTTGTGTCTTAACAAGTTTTCCCTCCTATATATGTTTGACCATAACTTACGATATTGTTCGTTAACCTAAAAAAAAAAAAAAATCAAGGAAAAATATTTGTAGCAAAGGAAACAGTTCACCACCTTTATTTTTCCATGGTCTAATATTGTAATAAATATTGCGACCTCTAAATGGTAGTTTGTCTCTTGAATAGTACATGAGGCTAATTCTGAACATTCTTTTTTGTCTTCTTCTTTTTTCTTTCCATACAATCTCAAACAATTGAAAAATTACTCTTTTGAGAGTTTATTTGTGTGCTTACTGTTGCTTCTATGGAAGCAGAAGTATATTACAGCTGAGTACATAAAGCATTTTTTGGAGAACGTACGATATCGAAAAATAGCTTTGGGTCTCTCTGATTTTTTTGAAATGGTAAGTAGATTAGATTCTGACCGGTGAAAGAGCAGATGTGTGTGTGTGTGTGTGTGTGTGTGTGTGTAAGCTTCTGTCCCAGGCATTCGGGCTTCGTAAACAGAGCTTCTTTAAGCGGATCAATACATCTGGAAATGGGCTGTTAGAGATGCGTAAACTCTGTTTTTTCAATGATGCACGTGAGTTTATTCAAACCCGAGAGCTACCGGACAATACACGTGGTCAGGACTGAAAAGGACGGCTACTTTAACCTAGAAGCATTTTATTGAAAATTTAAAGATAGTTTACTTTAATGGGTTGTTAATATCAACAAGCAACGAATCTAGTAAGACATCTGGAAGGATATAGTTTAGCAAAAATGGCTGTATATGTTTGGTAACATTAGTAATTAACAAATGCAACTTGCAAATAAACAACTCATACCAGAGGATAAGGCTTTGAAATTAGACATGCCGAGAAAGGAATGATCATTTTTTTATTGTCTACTTGTTTTTAATCCGACAGAAAATTGTGACCATGCACCAACTTATAATTGTGACTCTTGGCAATATTTTAACTTTGGCATAAGCTAGGCTGCATATAGACGCTCATTCAAATAAAATAATAAATCTGGAATCATGATGTGGATCTCATGAGGAATCCTAGATTGTCAAGGATCAAGGTGAATTTGGATGCACCTACACACGTTTCATGAAGAAAAACAACTCCATGCAAACCGGATTCTTAAAATTAACCAATTTAGAATAAAAACAAATATTCGTGGAGTTATCATTTGAAATTCTAGCCTCATTTTACTTCCATGACGAGAAATCCTCAAATAGTTTCTCATTCTAAATTTCACATTCCTCATTTTTAATTATTTGGACTACAACAGATTTTGGTCTACAACGAGAGAATACTTCTCATTGGCGACTGTGAACAACAACTGGCCGCCCGTGACCGACAACTGAAGAACGGTGGCAAAGTCTGTCTACCCGCAATAAAGTCCGGCGGTTGGTGATTGTCTCCAATGACTGGCAATTGTTGACGATCAGCAGAGGCTAGCAACCAAAGGTCGCGGTGGAGGCAGCAGCGACGGACGGTGGAACTGTGTTTTTGATAGTTTCATGGGTATGAAAATGTGGAATGGAATCTAAATCATAGTTATAGCTACAAAAATGACCGGTATCTATTTTCCAGTTAAAATGTTGGTAATCGGATTTTACCCCTTTTTTTAGGAAGCCAATAAAGCCACCTAGGTTGTTGGGCCTTAATAGCTAGCCTGATATGTCAATTATCACTTTAAAATTCGAAGTTCCACTTGTGACGGTCATTATGAAGTGTGAGACTTCCCATAAAAGATTACCCTATTTGGTGATGAGTATTTAGAATGGCAAATCTCGTGGATTTGGCTTCAAGATAGTATGTCTACAAATTCGGACTTTGGACGTTTTAGTATTGTTTATCAATAGTAATTATTAATTAAAAAAGAAATTGCACAAATACGGGCTCAAATAAATGATATTAGCAAAAGAGGGATGATTCTCCTTAATATTGAGAATATATACTTTCGAAAATTTGTTTAAAAAAAAATGGCAGTTTTGAATACATGTGAGGATCTAAGATAAGTTGTCCTTGAGACTCTAGTCTTATTCACTTATAGTACAGTGTTATCGGATTTCTTTGTTTTTTTTTTCTTTCACGAAATCCTATCGGGACGAAACATAAATAAGAATGCAGCCATCTCATATATAAATGAAATAGGAAAAAAAAAATCAAACTGGAAAAGAATAGGGAAGTTTTCTCTCTTTCGGGCATAAATAGTGAAAAAAGTTCTATGGCCATATACACGAACGACAACCATTGTTAGAGCAAAACAACTCACATTAGTATACATGCCTTTTAATTATTATTCGAAAAGGATGCGTTTTAGTATGTAACATCTTTGACACTATCCGCATACAAATATGTAGGCAGGAGAGACTTATTGAAAAACATCAGGTTTAATATAAAAGAGACAATCTTTAAACCCATCACTAATACAATTGAGACATGTCCATTGATGGAAGGTGAATATGATGAATCTAAGACCCTTAAAGCTTTTCATCAGGTTTACTTTTTGATAAACTTTTTAATAAAAAAATCCTATTAATCTATCTTTAGATAAAAAAAGTTCACATATCTATAGATATGTGAACTAACAACATTTGGAGCAATTTATAAGTCTATATATGGATTCGTGACTATGGTATGCCATAGTATTTTTCATATACTTTTTCATTATATCTCATATGCGTTTAAATTAATTTTGTGAATGATTTTAGCTATTACTACAACAATAAAACAACTAAATAGAATCGGCTCTCTGATTTTCTTCATAGTTCCGTGCTTAATTTTGTATTAAGTAAAACTATTTCCTTGCGTCTCTTCTTGTCTTATTTTTTCAATCATCCCCTACTCTTTTAAGTCTAAGTTTTCACCATACTCAAATATCCTGACCAGAACATAAGCAAGCCTTTTTTTCTCCGTGTGATCAAAGTATCTCCAAAGAATCTCTTCCATCTTATCCTTAATCATTCATCATCCTTTGCGTGATATATTCCCTTATACTTAAAGCGAAGAGATTAGTCTATTAAAATGTCTAGATGCTAAAATGACGTGAAAAGCTTCTGCAAACAACATAAGTACAGCTGTCCACCATACATTCAGGTGTTTTTTTGGTGAAAAAAAAAAAAGAAGCAGAGGATAATGCGTACGCATCTCTCAATACAGGTGGTCCACTAGCTATGTTGTTTTCATGATAATCAAGTTAATTATTTCATTCCAACAGCAAATTATTGTGGTCAACTTTTTAGTGGAAAACATAGATTATTTTGCATTTTACAACGTGGCTTTTATATTCAATGATGGGAAATATAAGTTGCTCCACGATCATCATCAATTAATATATATATATATATATATATATATATATATATATATATATATATATATGTTGCAAATGCTTTAATTATTAACTGAGTCAATATGACAGTCCGTGAATTCTTTGGATTCTCTCAAAAAGAATATAAAAAATTTTCTTTGTTTAACGATGATCATCAATTTACTGACCCAAAAAAAAAAAAAAAAAACGATGATCATCAATTTGATTTCTTTGTTGTATAAACAATCAAGCACGACAAACGATCTACAAGATCAATGCAGTCTTAGCTTTTCTAGGGTTCCGTCACAACAAGCTTTTTGGGGGCAATAATTTTGTTTGAAAGTTGATAACTCTTCTAGTGCAGTTTATTTTGAAGCAATACTTTTTATATCGAAAAATTATCTTGATTTCTCTAATTTGTCTCATGTTGCAAAAGATTGAAAAACATCGATTTGATAAATCATTAATATAATAAGTCAGTGCAAAACATTGTTGAAACGATAGGAAAAATTGTTTAAACGACAGAACTTTTAGGCACTTAACGCTTTCTTAGGTGTACAAAGTGTTTCTTAAAGAGTGTTATACGAAATTCTATGTATCAATTAATGAGTTGTTGTACTTCAGTCATCTATATAGAGACAACAAATAATTGTGAGCTACAAAGGAGTTTCTATGGTTAATCTCTACAATTCGTATAGTGTTCTTTGAGTTAAGTTAAAATCGAAAGTTTGAAATGGAAAAAAGTCCCGAAATTCAAGTTCTTTTTACAAAAGTTTTACAAAAATCCCTTAGAAAAGCAAACCTTTGTTATATATTCAAGCATGTTTCATCGATAGTGCATCTAATTTTTGTTCATCGTAAGTAAAAGATTTGTAAAAAGTCTTTGTACATGCGAAGTTTCTTATAAGATTTCAATGAAATAGGTTGAAAAGAATTAATAAGCATGTTGATTAAAGAAAATATTGTTTGTTAATCCTAGGTTACAGAAGTTTAAGGAGTTCCAAGTTTTTATTTCCTAACTTTCTTCGATTTGTAATTGTATAACTCCACAATCAAATTACCATATGATATTACTTAATGTCCAAATTTTTTTACTCTCAGCAAACTATAGACTTTTGTAACTTCATTTGAATTCATAAGGTATCAAATAAGAAGGGTAGTTTGACCCAAAACATGCGGGACTTAAGAGCTTGAGCAGTGAGTATGCAATGGAAGAAGATCATGAAAATAAAATGGGGAAGATTATTATTTTATATTCAGAAGTGCATGTCATTAGGGCTACGCCCTCGATTTATCAACCAAAAAACAGGTTCAGATGGGTAAAACGTTTTGTAACGACGCTGGCCACTGACATGTAATCCCCAGAATTATGAGGTCTTTCATGTGTTCAGCAATAGCATACATTAAACTAATATTTATGACCATTAAGATAAGCTGAAACTTGTTGCATTGGGCTTTACGAAGCCTTGAAGAAATAGATCGCATTGCCCCCCGCGAATTTGACAGGACACCAGAAATTTTGCTCATCGCAAGAATTAAAAGTATATTATAAGTTTAAAAAGATCTTGAGTTAAATTAAAGTTAAATGGGGTAAAATCAAAACATTTTTTTTAAGTCCATCTAACATTAAAGTTTGGCTGCAAACCACCTACACTTTCTGAAAACTTTCATATCGTGCCGGACACTTGACATGCAGTCAATAGGTGTCGGTAAATCCGACACGTGAACAATTCTCCTGAGATAATTTGACACACGAGTCTAGAATTCTGACACACGATTCCAGTACGTACATGGTCAATTTTGAAGATTTTCAATAAATGAAAGGTCAAAATGTAAATATAAATAAAAAAAATAATAAATAATAAAGGGGGAAAGACTTCTTATTATATTTGATGGTGAAATATATTTTTTCGACTTATTATTAGATATTAAATTTAATAGTGGAATATGGATTGCTTTTTTTCTCCAAGTTTTATGGATTATTGGGATAAAATGTAGTTGAATTTATCAAATTGAAACAATGAATGATATTAACAAATTGTGGATTTATGTTTTTTAGCGTAAATTCATTCTAGGCTCTTTTTATTTATTTATCTATCTATTTATTTATGAATTTGAATCAAATTAATTTGATTGAAATAATGATAAAAATGATAATTTATTATGCTTATAAAAAATACATTAATTTGCAACATATTCCAATATATCGAATTTTTTATTTTTAAGAATTGACGTGTTGTCGTCTCATGTCGTCTCATATTGTGTCATGTCATGTGTCAATATTGGCATCGGTACTACTTCATTGCTAGGGACTATCCACATGTGTGACCCTTTTTCTTTACTCTGTACAATATTTGAGTTTAGATTTTACAATAAGAATTAGGATACCAACGTATACTTTCACTTTTTTGAATTTTTCATAGCTGCATTTTTCTTTTTTACAATTTTTAAATTACAAATTTTGGAAATTTTCTTTGATAGTCGCATGGATGTGTTGTCTATAATCTATTTCATACTGAAAACATGGCATCCCGATCATGTGGGAATCTTAATCCATTAATTTTCCTTCTTCCCCTAAAAGATATTATCTTAACTATTAAATCGTGAGGATAAATCTGACAATCTCAATAATTCTGAGAAAGTCAATTGAGATAAGTATAAATAGATGGGTAGCATGACTAGTTAATTTCATTATATGTCTGGCGACGAGTTGAATATTCGGTATGCCATGTCATGATAAATAAAAAAAGAACGGAGTTCATCTGCATCCTAACAAGGTAAACCCAGTAACTAATGAGTGCATTTCATCCTCTCAATGTATGCGAACGGATAGGATCGTTGATGTGTTCCAGAAACATCTGAATTCAACAAGTAGGTGACGAAAGTTCCGAGAAGTTTATGTGCTTAGAATTTTCATGGCCGGTCAAGAAATTTCCGCTAGAGGACCAAAATTTGATGTTGTGATTATTCAAAGACTGTTCAAGGTTGATAGTACTTAACTGAGCCGGAAAGTAGGACTAACAACGGAGAACGGTCGGTGGAAGGTGTTGTGTTTCACGCTCATATTGAACTGACGATTATATATAATGGAATATTGGGTGGAACTAGTTCCGGACAACCTAGACCATCATGCTAGATAGGGAAACAAATTTTGACTTACGGAGAAAATGAGGACACAGTGAGAATGAAAGTTACGTCTTCTGTTCTTGGATTCATATGAACATATGTTGGATTAAGAAAAATTGGGGTTGCTATGCTGTACATGTTTCACCACTATTTTGTTTTCAAAGGTCATGTCATTTATATAGAGACTAAATTGGAAGATTTTATCTTCAAAAGTTACATAAAATAAACACGTTCATATTTAGGTGCCAAAGTGAAAAACGTTCACCATAGCCAGCCTTAATTAATCAAGGAGAATACGGAACTGCCGTGGTGTCACTTTTTACCATCGGAATAATTTGTTGAGGTGATTTTTTGGTTCAATATCAGCCCTCTATTGCGGATCCTTATAATATCATATTGTTTTTTTTTTTTTTGGGAAGACAATAAAAAATAATTTTTTTCCAGCTGAAGCAACGAAAAGAATAGTTTATTTTGACATCTTATACCCTAGATTCAAAAAAAGAAAAAAATTGTTTCATGTATATTTAAGCATATATAAATTCTTACTTTAATTTTGTTTAGTGGCCATGCAAGTTTGAATAACCTTGAACACTTTGATACCTTCATTAATGTTGTGATAGGGCGAGTGATCAAACAAAATATAGACGGAAGAAGAAAATAAATCGGACACCAGATTTACGTGGTTCAGTCGTAAAGACCTACGTCCACGGGGAGAGCAGTAGCGAAATTCACTATAAATCAAGCGATACAAAGAGATTACACACTCAAGTCACTCAAATACTCTCTTGGTATTTCTCAAGCCCCAATTACACCCAATAACGCACGCAGTGTTTAGCCCCGAAATTCCTCAAAAATAATCTCTCAATCTCACAAAGGAATTACCCGCAAATCTTATCACAAGATTTAGATCGGCTACAAACACTAATTCTTCACAAATGTAATTGCACGAACGAAAACCCACCAAGCACTCGCTAGAATAACGGTGCTTCAATGCTCGTATCAACAACAATGCTGACCCCAATATTCATGCAAGCAAACCATGAATATATATGCTTGTACGTGCACCGCCTCGATCAAAGAGGAAAGTCCCAAGCCAAGTTAAATTAGGAAGTCCAACTTCCTTTAATCAAGTTTATATTTCCTTTCTTGGCTGATGAAGTTGACGAGTGCATCTCCGCTTGCCAATCTCCCCTTGAATGATAGGAATATTTCCTTATCCGCAAGTTAACTAATTTATTTTCAAAATTCAGCAATTCGCTTTGGGCTTAAACTCGAGACATATTTTAACAATTAACGAGTTGCATTTTGTCAAATTAAATTGCAAAAGGGAGTGAGTGAGTCATAACTTTTTGAAGTTTTCTCATAATGTCCTCTTGGGGTTCAGAAAATTATGCACGTTTAAGCATCAAATAGGGAAGAGTGAGGAATAGAATGAAAGGGTAAGTTAGGAAGTCCAAAAGTGAGGAGAGAAATATACTAAGTCATTTCTTATGAAATGAGTTAATATGACTGTGCAAGAGAAAGAAAAATGTCCCGCATATCCAAAATCGAATAAAAATTTTTATAGAGAGCATGGACGAGTGTCCATGCTAGTTCGTGTATTTGTTATATTTTGTATATTTATTAACTGCTCGAAGAGCAGACACGCTTGTACAGCATACGTTTATTAATATAATGGCCGAATGTTAATTCACTGACGCCACAACTTTGATGTTTTTCCCTTCTCGAAAATGTCGTTAGATTTTCCCTATGAACATAGCGTGTCCTTTTTCAAGAGGAAGAGACAATCTTGTCCAACCAATTACATTCGTCTCTTCTGTCTCTGTTTACCGTCGGTAAAAGGAGTTTTGGGACGGTCTGTTTATATAGAAGTCTTTTATTTTCCCTTTCTCGCTTAATTCTTTTCTTGTCTCTTTATCATTGTTATTTTTCATCAATGTTGTAAATGTATCCGAAACTTCAACCTCGGATTATATCATGAGTACACGAAATCGTTCCATCCAGGCAGGCGTCAATAAGCCTTCGACCAGCAGAGGACAGTATGCTATAATGTGGCTTTCCAACACTCATTTAATCTTCGGTTAGGCGGTTCTGCATTTGAAAGGGTAATATCTCAGTTAAAGCTTCTGAAGCTAGCCTATGAAGACCTCTTTTTGCTAAATGCAACGACTGTCATAGTTTCCTTTAGCTGGTAACTATCTGGTTTACAAAGTTTTAGCCCCGTAGCTAATCTGGGTTTGCATTTTTATTTTATTTTCTTTTTTGGGTCTGACGGGTTTGTATCTTTGCATTGACCATGTGAGTTCTGCGCTAATAAGGGTTACTAACTTCCCGGAGAAAAGGAAAACTAGAAGATATCGTGTGTTTAATCCAACTGATACACATGGCCGACCCCATATGTCATATTTGGAAGGATACTGTAGGCTTTCTAATATCCTGTATATCGTCTAGAAAAAACAGGATGTCATTACGGGCTTGCTATTTACCTACTGGAGTTAGTGTTTCTTAGGCTGATAGAGATGTTTGCTTCCGACTATCTCACAGCCATGCGGCCACCCCAAGATGCCTAATGATGGCGACCACCCCTCAATCATCATTCACAAATCTAGGATCCCACGCACACTGAACATTGTATCAGAAATGACCGAACTCAAATCGTGCCAAAGCATGTAATTCCTATTACACTTTTTGTGCTTTAAAATATTTTTTTTATTAAACTTGCTAAAAGTTCAAGAGCAGATACCAAAAAAAAAAAAAAAAAAAAAAATCAACCTTGCCTACTCTAACACAAATACCCTAAACTTTTTTTCATGTTACCAAAAATCCTAAACTTACTCATGATGACACAAATGCCTAACTTTTTAGTGTCATGAAAAAATCCAAATTTATACATATGTAATATATGTACACTCTATTTTAATTCCATCCATAGTACATTTGCCATATTGGTATAAGTTCGGGGATTTAGTTCAGGGTGTTTGTATCATAATAAGCATAATTTGGGGTTTTTTGTGATATTATTTAAAAATTCAATGAGTACTTATCTGCATTATTGAGATGAATTGCAGATGTTAGAGACAAAAAGCGTAACTTCAAGATTTATGAAGATACCCGGAAAGTATGCACTCACAGATTTTTAAATTCGCATTAATTGAAAGCCAACCTAATCAATCAAGTGTCCCCTCAACTCGCCTTTCTTCTGATCATGAATTCTCTCGTTTATTTGTTAACGATATATCTATGGAATTATGCTTTCAACATTGATGGCCGAAAAAAATAATAATAACAACCCACGTTTGGTTGTCTTCCTTGTAAACTTCTATAAAACCCCAGCTAGGCTTACAAGTTGCATTAATTTGTTATGTCTTATGCTCTGCTTCGCTCATAGATGACTTCCGCATGGGTCGGGTTACATGTCATCGGCAACGTCATTAGACAACCTTTGCACACCTCCAGGTTTTTCCAGTAATCAATTATTATTGATGATGAAGTCCAATTTCATGCTCATTTCATTCTCCATTCTCCATTTACTCCTATCACGAGATAGCTTTCATAAAATAATATAATCCCAGCAAAACCTCTTTGCTTGCAGATTTTCCTTTTCTTTATTCCATGAAAGATTAATCAGTGAGCTATGGTAAACGTGTCTTACCTGAAGAGCTTTCTATTGGAAGTTTATTGATTCATTGATATCCTTTGGTTCATAATTCATACGACATGCTTTTGATCTAATTTTCTTTATTTAATCTGTTACCTCCGCCTCCAACTTTTATATACATACGCTAGACATTTTAATAGAATATTTATGATGATATTCGAAAATCTTGTCTTTTTAGAGCAATAAAATCTCTTGGATGTAGTAACTTGACAATATATAATTTATACTCTATGTATACAATATATAGATAATAACTAGATAAGATTTTCTCTTTTTTGATTTTCTCTTACCTTTACTAAATATATATATGGGTCTATGCCTTTTTACCAGAAAGAAGAAAAAAAAAAAAAAAACTATGGATCTATACTTATTGTCTGGATACTCTTCCTCTGCGCAGTTGCTTCCTTGATGGTTCTTCACTTTTGTCATTGGCGGATGCAGGCGTAGATTGTGGTTCATCTGGTTTTTAGTGGCTTCCCACTGCTTCCTTTTCTCTTGCCATTGTTTTGACTATTTCTGCTTCTTTAGGCCCACTCCTGCGGTCCTCTTTTGCATTCAACGCCCTTCCACTCACTCTGACTTATTGTCTTGTTGAATGCAAGTTTTATGGCGCCGAATCTTTTGTAATTATTGGTTAAAGCTTTATATATTCTTACCCTTTACCAAAAAAAAAAAAAAAAAAAAACTATGGATCTATGTTTAACTTAGAAGTCATGTTAGACAGAAACGTTAAAAAGTTACAAGGCAAACCATACACGAACTTTTGAACAAAAGAAAAAAAGAAAATATATATATATGAACTCAACGAGTCACGCATCAAGCACATATATGAACATTGTTTCTATTTGAGTGTCAATAATCTCTACTATATATGTAAACCCAACGATTGAATTAAAATCTCAAACTTTTTCCGAAAATACTTTGATGAAGCCCATGTAGGTTGTTGCAATGAATTGTTAACAACGATCTCCTAATACAAATAAAAGCATAATTTAAAATTAAACAATATTATCTTAAAGTTGATTCTTAAGATTATTTACACTTTCTCTAATTGAATCTTTCCTATTTTATAAATTAGAAATTCATGTTTCTAAAATAAAAGAAATGTGCAAATCATTGTCTCTTTCTTTACTTATGTTAAGCTCTTTTGTACCATTTTTTTCTTTCGCACTCACAATTTTTTTTCCTTTTTTGCTAGTTTATAAATAGATAGACAAGAAAAAATGGCATAGCTGGCGTAATAGTAACTTTCTGGCTTTCTTAAGAGCACCCTCTAAGATTGCCACTTTATAAGTCAAGGAAGACTTGTCCCTCCAAATTTCCAAGAATCATCATATGGCAAAAATATTTTACACAAACAGTACATGTTAAAAGTTTTGAGCTTTAAGAAAATTTTCCCTTTTCGCGACAATAGATTGACCCAGTCTTCTATGAAGTGTGCTCAATACGATTCCTCGATTAGATTTCCTGTTACTAAGTTCAAGAAGATAGCTGTTGTCTTCACAAACCTCTAGCTGACACATGGGTAATTCTCTTAACCAATTCTACTAATTATTATATAGAAGTTTAATGGAGGTAGGTTTAATAGATTAGCCCAGCAGTACTGTTTTGTTTAAAATAATGCTAGAGATACTAATATCAATTAACGAAATATATTCACAAAATGATGCGGGTGCGATAAAATCCTATTGAAGGATGACATGGTTTTATGCAATACTTTTCTTGTAAATATTTTAACTTTGACAAAAAAAAAAATTGCTTGTCTTCCACGTACTACGGTAGTAATTATTATGTGTGAAGTTATACCTTTGAACCCTAATTCCCTGAGACCTTTATCTTCTTGAGACATTTGCCTTCTTGACCTTTGAAGTTTTTATATATAGATAATTAATCTTGTCCCTTGTTTGAACTTTGCATCTCAGCCAACTACATAGGCAAGAAAAGAGGATGTCAAACTTGTCGTTACACTTCCTATTTCTTGAAGATTTCTCAGTTTGGCACAACGAAGAGGAATAAACATTAACCACTTGAAGTCAGAATATATAATAAGTCGTGTAGTGCTTGAGCTTCTTTCCAGATTTTGCCTTCGGGTTCCTTCCTTTTAGGGCAGAAATATGTTAGTAATCGTGCGCATACGAGGAGAATCACTGAAAGAAAATAATTGAATGATACTCTTTGTGCTGTGACCAAAACAGAAAAGAGAAAGATTCTCATTGTCCTGTGAGTGAAACCCTAAGAAATTGCAGGACTTCACATGCTTAGACAATTAGTTATGTGAAACCTCGTCGTAATGATGTCCCTTTGCGTTGTTCATTGGACCAGCTAATTGATTAAGTGATAGTGGGGAACAGACGCACGTTGCAAAAGTGAATTAAAAAGAATATAAGTGCTGATGCTTCATGACAAATTGACCAGATCTATTGGGAGATGTGTGCACACATTGTCTTCGTCTCGTTTCCTCCAAAGAAAAGCTTCTCAGTTAGTTTATAATGAACAGCTTGATTATCGTTGGCAAGATTCGCTTTTGTCACCATTTTAGGGTTTAGACATTTCAAGTGACGAACTTTTTCTCGATTTTAGATTTCAGTATTTTATCCCGGGCTAGAAAGAATCCATCTCCGATTGGTCATTAGATGCGATGTGACAGGGGAAAAAGACATTAAAGACAATCAATTCTTTTCTGATGTAACCACTATCATCAACAGACTATAATAAAAGTGTGCATTACATTAATTAAAGCAGCATGTTATCTGGGATTTCACTTATTTAAGTTAGTTATTCCATCTCTATAGATAATTAGATTTAAAAAAAAAACTTGTATTAATTAATGTCATGCATTTCACAGTTCTCAGGAATAATAGATAGATGTCCCTATTATTATACAAAAAGTTGTTGCCCTTATGCTACCCTTTTATTCAGATATTCTTCAAAAGATAAAATGATTTGGACAATTTTGAGTAGCTACTTGGGTATGAGATAAACCATCAGGAAAGGTGAACTAATGAAAGAACAATACATTCCCAAGGATGATGTATGACTGAAAGAGATCACAAACTTACAGTAAAGACTAATGACCTGGCCAATGGGAATATCTCTATAAATTGACGCATATGTTGAAAGATATCTCTATTTTCTCGTGAGCACCATATACATAATTTGTTTGGCACTACACTCATAAAGTAAGTTCGCTCAACAATTTCAGTTTCCTTTCATCCTGAGGTGGACACACGCTCCTTGTAAACTTTAGATTCTGGGATTTTGAAATGTACCCTAAGTATATAAAGGTGAAAAGACAGCCTTGAATACAATATATGCCACCTATCTAAATTATCTTTTGACGTGTTTAAGTTCTCGAGCTCCCTTGAACTTGATTTACCCTCTGACGAGTTACTCTATCCTCTCACCCCCACATATAAAATCTGACAAATCTCCATCTATAGTTTTTTGCCATACTGGACCTCTCTTCATTGCTCAAAAGCAAAGGACGGGTGTGGAACAATCAATTTTCATATCCAACAGACCATGTCATAAAGCAACGTAAAGCCAATCTGAACAGACGCAGCTTTGTAAAATCAAGCAACAAACAACCTTCCTTACAAAACAACAAAAAAATAAAAGAACAACAAAACCTCACACCCAGTAGCATCTAAGGAACCTGAACTTTCTCCTTTAGGCTAAGCAACAACTTTATCCAAACTGCGTACTTAAAATTGCTAACCAACCTTCGACTTATCCATCTATTTTGAGGTGGATTCCGCATGAACTGTTAAAGTATCTATAAGAAGTTGTTGTTAGATGAATGAACTAATCAAGGTAGTTTCATCTTTTATAGTTGTCCATGTGACTAAACTGTGCTCTCATGATGGCTCTAAGAAAGAAAAAGACCATTTATGGAAGCCAAATATGAAAAAATCAGCATTTTATGCTACCATATGATGAGCATTTACAGAGACAATATTGAATCACGCTTTCCTCTATCATATTAAACTTTAAAAATAGTTGTTAGTCAATCGAGTGAAACTCACGTGCACATTCATTAAGGCTTCATTTGTTTCGTGGAAAATAAATGATTTGAAAAACATTCTTAAAGATGATTGCTTATATCACCTACAAAATTGATTCAATGTAAAATATTTTTATCATTCGTGAAAATATTTATACATAAATTATTATTAATAATGAAAATATTTTCCATTAACTAATTATTTCAATCGATACAAATGATCATTTTTAAAAAATTATTTTTCAAATCATCAATTTTTCATGAAACAAATAGTCTCACTCAATATAGGCACCTCCCGAGGTGATCTTAAAGGCATACTCCCCATGTTGGCCAGGTGCATTCACAATTTTAGGAGTGCTCCAACAAGGCTTGAGCCTGAAACCATAAGGAGAGAAGCAAACTCATTTACCATCTTACCATCAAAACCAACACCTTTTTGGCTCTTTTAAATTATTATCATTTTGCTTTATATAGTAATGCACATCTATTCATCTTATTCCGAGATTTTCATAAAATGTGAATGTTTGAAGTTGACAGTTTCTTTAAATTTGCCATACCGTATTCTAAAAGATCTGACTTATGGGCGTCCCAGCAAGAGTAGATTGAGTTCCTCATAAAGAAAATTAAATATAGGACATTAACGATATCTATGGCTATATATCTAGAAGCCTAACGCATTAGATACAAATAATGTACGGAATAAAGACCTTAATTAGACCTATATAATAAATGATTTGGGACATCTAAGAATTCATCCTCATGACTGTAGGTTTTAGAAAGTCCAATGATCATAGGAAGCAACATGCATAAATGAATTTGCAACGTGTAAGATTTTATGGGGCCACTATTGACTAATTTAAAATCACATGTATGTTGTATTAGGAGCTTGGAAATATTTAAAATTAAGACCACATGCACTAATACCATGCGAGAATTTGTAAGACCATTGTCAACCATTCTCAAAGTTTTAACATGCTAGATAGAAGCGTGGTTTAATATTTAAATATTTTAAACCAATGCTTCATTACTATCGCATCGTTCCCTTGTCTCTCCTTTTTATATTCTTAATAAACATTAAAAAAAATTATTTGTATCTAATGCTCGAACCATCACGGAGGAAATTTCTTAGCATTCTTCATTAAGCCAACACATATGAAGCATAATATATTGATGTGTTTTTATCAATATATAAGTCACAAACAAATTGGATTAACTAGCGTAATAATGAGAAGATGATATATTAGGATTCAAACCCTTGATGAGATCTCATATTATGGTAAGTGACTATTTATTTCAAAAGTATACGCAGTTAAAAAGTATTCTCCGTCTAAGAGCCAATAGAATGGAGATTTCGTCGTTCGGAAATTTCAATTAAGAAATAAGCTTTACTTCCAAACAGTACAAATGACATCATGTCACAAGTTGGTTGGAAATTCAATTTGATTTAAAAAAAAAATCAGTGCGAAAACCTTTTGAATTTGGTGGAACTTAGAAAACATGTACATGTGGGACCAACCCTAAAATTATATGGAAAGCAAGTCTTGGAGTTCCTGACATTATCATTTAAGCCAGAGAGTTAAAGCAGAGCCGCATACTTATTTCTCTTCCCTCGCGAAGTCAAAAGCTAGCTCAAAAATGGTGGGACGCCCTCTTAGACCCAACAAAAGCAGCGATCCAACAGTGAAGAAGGGCACTTGGAGTGCAGAAGAAGATCAGAAGCTCACTGCTTATATCAGGAGATATGGCATTTGGAACTGGGCTCACATGCCCAAGCCTGCTGGTATGATATATTCATGTGCTGATCTTGTTTTTCGCTGATCTCTGTATCTGGTTTTGTTGGGTATAATATCAACCCTGGTCTTGAATATGTGAGTGAATGACTCAGGTTTGGCAAGAACTGGGAAAAGTTGTAGACTTCGGTGGATGAACTATCTGAGGCCTAACATCAGGCATGGAAACATCACCAAAGAAGAGGAGGATCTGATTATCAAGCTGCAGCAACTTCTCGGAAATAAGTAAGTTTGCACAATCATACCTCCGTAAAAACCTGATTAAAATTAGAAACAATCACCTCTGCAAATTTATTTAACATTGCGAAGCAAAGAAAGTACAAATTTTGAATCACCGTTGCATAAAACACTTTGTTTCTTTTGTCACAAACAGACTTCCGATTCCACTATAGACTGCAGGTATTTCTGGATTTATTGTTGTTTTAAATTGTTGCTTTGTCTTTGTCCTTCTCTCCTTTTTTTTTTTTTTTTTTTTTTTTTTTGTAGATGGGTTTTCTGTTTTGGTGTTTTGGGGGGGAAGAAGAAAACCCTTCGTCTCATATGATCCTTGGCTCAATGAATAGCATTGACTAAATACGCACAGAGAGAGTGCTAATGCTCTTCAAACAGTAGAGAAAGGTGGAACATATATGTATTCAAAGATTTAAGAGAAAGAAATGAAAAATAACTCCCAGAAAGTCAGTTCGATGGCTTCCGAAACAATTATTGCATAGCTTGATGGGAATTGACTAGCCTTGTTAAGGGCGCACCTGATAAATTTCTACTCCTCTATTTCTCTATTTTTCTGTTTTCCAAAACAGGTTTGGAATAAAAATCCGTTTGGTAACTTGATTTGATTTTTCTATTTCGGAACGGAATTCTATTCCAGAAATAGATTTGAAGAAAAATCAGAAGCTAAAATTTTTAACTTCTCAAATTCTGAAATAAAAATCAAATTTTGGTCAGAAATCAATTTCTATTCCAGAAAATTTTGTCATACGCACCAGCTACCGACAGTGTATAGCTTCTTCCAATCATATGAGACGAAGGGAAAGAAAACCCTTTGTCTCATATGATCCTTGGTTCAATGAATAGCATTGACTAAATACGCACAGAGAGAGTGCTAATGCTCTTCAAACAGTGGAGAAAGGTGGAACATATATGTATTCAAAGATTTCAGAGAAAGAAATGAAAAATAACTCCTAGAAAGTCAGTTCGATGGCTTCCGAAACAATTATTGCATAGCTTGATGGGAATTGACTCAGCCTTGTTAAGGGTGCACCTGATAAATTTCTACTCCTCTATTTCTCTATTTTTCTGTTTTAAAACAGGTTTGAAATAAAAATCCGTTTGGTAACGCAATTTGATTTTTCTATTTCTGTAACAGATTTATATTCTAGAATTAGATTTGAAGAAAAAATCATAAGCTAAAATTTTTAACTTCTCAAATTCTGAAATAAAAATCAAATTTTGGTCAGAAATCAATTTCTATTCCAGAAAATTTTGTCATACGCACCAGCTACCAACTGTGTATAGCTTCTTCTAATTAATTGGTGTATATATATGAAAGCTAGTATTAACAGATGACTACTATCAAAATGATTAAGCAAAAGTTGAGCGTGAAATCTGTGAGAGAGATAGAGACAGATAGACAGACAGACAGAGAATGATTAAGCAAAATTTGAGCATGAGATCTGTGAGAGTGAAAGAGATAGAGAAAGCATATATACAATTAGGACGTTTTTATGTATATAAGTATAATACTTGGACCACATGAACATAAGTTCGTACATGTATGATTCTTGATTAAATTCTCCTCGCAGATGGGCGGCAATTGCAGCTAGACTTCCTGGACGGACTGATAATGAAATAAAGAATTATTGGAACACCCGCTTGAAGAAACGTGTCGGCTACAAGAACAAGTTACAAATTCCAATCGCTTGCGATATTAAAGTTAAGCCCAATCACAATAATGGTTCATCCCATCCATACGCATGTCTACCCACCATCGATGCTCCGAAATTAGAAGCCGGCATTGGATCTCAAAATGAAATTCCAACAATAAGTGAAAATAGCTTCTGCACCTCTTATGGAGTTCAATATGATGACAAAACCTCAGAGAATAGCTGGTATTCGCCATGCAGCGTGACTGAAGAAGAAGAACGCTTGAGGGAACAATTTCTTGCGCTGAGAGATATTGAAATTGAAGAAAATTTCTGTGGCATGTACATGCATTCGGGAGCTACGGACCCTGCCCTTGTGTGCATGCAGCAGGAGCTCGTGTACCACAGCGGTTCCTGTCAAGATTTCATCATGGATTTATGGGAAAATGATGATTGCTGAGGGCACCTGTGCGAAATGAAGAGGTGCCATATGATTTCTGGTAGTTTCCTGTTAAGGATCGTGGTTCATTCTGTGGATGATCTTTTGGATTTAATAAATCTAGGATGCATCTTTAACTTCCACAGAATGTGAAATAATGTAATGAGCATTGTGTTTTCTGCAGTTGATTATCAGTGTTGTCATTGTTGTCTAGTGGACTTATTCAAGTTCTCTGGAGAAATGATAAACTCATAATCACGTTTCCATATTCTTTAGCAAATATCGCATGTTGTGAGATGGTCATTCTTCTATCTCAGTAACCATTTATTAGCTAGCTTTTGGGTTGGCAAAAAAGTAGCAATTGAAAAGGCTTGAATGGCTTTAACTTCAAATTGCATCTGAAGATTTCTTTCCAACCTGCAATGCTTCAGCGAGCTTTCATCGCCGTGTTCAGGGAAGTTTTTGATCTTCAATAACACTAATTCTTTACCTTGCGACAAGATCAAACCATCAGTACAGATGCGTAGTTCATTCTGTTTTAAAGTAGTTTCCTGGAAAAGAAATTACCACTTCATCTTTCAAAAATTGCTCTGAATTAGAAGTAGGAGCCCATATACACTGCAGTTTTCTGAAAAAGATTGGTGAATTTAATCAAAAGGTGCTTATGTAATGGACCTTAACCTCATTCCCTAAATTTGGAGTGATTAAGGCTCACCACTACGATTTGTTCGATGCCTGTTTTACCATCAAATTGTCAATGACCGATGATATTTAGTTTCATTGACCTAGAACAAATGACACAAAAATAAAACTTTCATTTACCTTTCTTTTGTCACTCTTAACCACCTTCGATTTCCCAGACCCGAGTCTTGCTGTAATTTGTGGAGCTCTTGCAAATGATTATCAATTTACAACTTCAAACCAGCAACCAGGCTGCAAAAGAACCTTATGAGCTGAGTGCTGCTTCCATTTTCAAGTGCAATCATCCTTCTCAAGCTGTATGGTCTGAGATCCTAAAACTACAATGTCTTTAGATGCCAAAAGCAACATATATTTTTTACACTTATGAGCCGAGTGCTGCTTTCCAGACGACCAATTCCAAAATTTTCACATCAGACAAAGTTTCTGTTTATTTTGTGATCTCCCACCGTAAATAAACATTTTTAAACTTTCCGTCAGACAAGGCCATCCATCAAACCTTAAATTATATACTTACTTTATAATTGCTCCATATTCTGTTCTTCAGTAGCTTTTTTATGTTATGTATAAACCAGAAAAGGAGCACTTCCATTAAAAAAAGGGACAAAAAAATTTCGAAACTCACCAAACCAACAAATCATGAAAATTTTGAGGGTATTATTACTTGAGGTACTCTCTGTTAAATTGCTAAAGGGAGGAGAGATGAGACTAAAACTTCATCTTACGTATAAGCAAAAACAAGTCTTTTACAAAAGACAAAATACATAACGTAAAAAACACACCATAACTACCCATGTTCTCCATAAAACACTTGCCCCACTAACACCTAGAAACTAGGATAACCAACACACATGACTCCACTAACTCTAATAACTAAAAAACCAAATCAGCAACATGTGAAAAAGGAAATAACTGTTATATTAACAATCCCTCCCTTAAATTGATGTTTGCTAACATTCAGTTTAAAGCCTTACTTTTACCTAGTAACCTTCTAAGCTTCACAAATGACTCCATCTTGAGGGCCTTGGTGAATATATCAGCAACTTGATCTTCACTCCTGCAGTAGATTAGATCAATTGTTCCATCATTACTAAGATCTCTCAAGAAATAAAACTTCACATCAATGTGCTTGCTTCTTCCATGTAACACTGGATTCTTGGAGAGTTTTATTGCTGAGTTATTGTCACAAAAAATTTTAGTAGGTCCCTGTTGCTTGAATTGTAACTCCTCAAGAATTCTCCTTAGCCAAATAGCTTGACAAGCACTAACTGTTGCAGCAACAAATTCAGCTTCTGTACTTGATAATGTGACAATTGGTTGCTTCTTGGATGACCACGAAATAGCACCTGTTCCAAACATAAAAGCATAACCCGAAGTGCTCCTCCTATCATCTTGATCTCCTGCATAGTCACTATCAGTAAATCCCAACAAATCAGACTTTTCACCCTTCTTGTAAAATAGTCCAAAGTCTCTAGTTCCTTGCAAGTAACGAAGGATTCTCTTGGCAGCTAACAAATGTATTTGTGTAGGATTCTCCATGTATCTACGATTAAACTCATAGAATACATTATGTCTGGTCTTGTTGCAGTTAAATACATCAAACTGCCCACAATTTGTTTATAAAGTGTGTTGTCAACCTTCCTTCCTTCACGATCTTTGTGTAACTTTAAGCCAAACTCACCGGAGTGTTTCTGTGGATTACAATCCTTCATCCGAAACCTGTCCAAAATTTCTCCCACATATTTCTTTTGAGAAATAAAGATCCCATCATCCGATTGTACCACTTCTATGCCAAGAAAGTAATGCATCATACCAAGATCAGACATTTCAAACTCATCCATCATAGATTTCTTGAATTCTTCAAACATGCCATCACAACTTCCAAGTAAATATAAGATTATCAACATACAAGTAGATAATAAGCATTTTCCCTTTATCTCCAATCTTGACAAAAAGCGTATGCTCATAAGGACATTTTGAAAAACCAACTTTAAGAAAATAAGTTTCAATGCGACTATACCAAGCCCAAGGGGCTTTTTTAGCCCATAAAGAGCTTTCTTCAATCTATAAACTTTATGCTCATTTCCAATCTTGACATAACCAGGGGGTTGTTCAACAAATACCTGTTCCTCCAAGTATCCATGCAAGAATGCCGATTTGACATCTAGCTGGAAAATAGGCCAAGAATTATGTGCCGCCAATGCAACCACCAATCTGATCGTGTCATGTCTCGCAACTAGAGAAAAAACTTCTGTATAGTCGATTCCATATTGCTGCTTGTATCCCTTGGCTACCAAACGTGCTTTGTATTTGTCAACTTCACCATTTTCTTTCAGTTTTGTTTTAAAGACCCACTTCACGCCAATGGTTTTTTGTCCATCCGGAAGATCGGATAACTCCCAAGTATCATTTCTTTCAATGGAATTAATTTCATCATCTATCGTTTTTCGCCATTTTTCTTCTTTGACAAAGCACTCTCAAAAGTTGTAGGGTTATAGTCTGAAAATAAGGCAAAGTGAGTAATTGAATCTCCAATTCCAGTTACCTCATAATCTTCCATCCAAGCGGGCTTTCTTCTAACCCGACAAAGAGATTGGGCTTCTTCTTCATTGACTTCGGTGCACGTTGGTGAAATTCCAGCAGCTGTAGAAGTTGTATTTGATGAATTTTGGGGCATATAAGATGCTGAAATTTGCTCCCTGTTCAGCATCATTGTCATAAAGAACTTGAGTAGGCTGCTGCCTATTCCAATCCCAAGTGTTCTCTTCATCGAAAATAACATCCCTGCTAGTCACAATCTTCTTTGTTAGTGGATTGAATAATTTATATGCTTTGGATGCTTCACTTACACCAAGAAAACACATTTTTCAACCTTGTCATCAAGTTTCTTCCTTTTCACATCGGGGACATGGGCATATGCGATGCATCCAAAAATTCTCAAGTGATCTACAGCCGGTCTTCTCCCACTCCAAGCCTCTTCGGTGTCATATTTTAAACAGCAAAAGTTGGACTTCTATTCAAAACATACTCCAATTTTGCTTATGGCCAGAAAGTCTTTGGAACTCTTCCTCTTGCTAATAAACTTCTCACCATGTTGAGAATTGTTCTATTTTTCCTCTCGGATACACCATTCTACCGTGGTGTATATGCAGCGATAAGCTCTTTTCGAATGCCATACTCGCACAAAAAACTTCAAATTCTTTTGAGCAATATTCACCACCACGATCTGTTCGAAGAGTCTTAATGGTCTTTCCTGCTTCATTTTCAACACGAGCTTTGAAGCTTTTAAATGTGGAGAAAGCTTATGATTTTTTCCCGTAAAAAATAAACCCAAGTTTTTCTGGAAAAATCATCAATGAAGGTAATTAAGTATCTTTTACCTCCATTAGAAGATGGATTTATGGGACCGCAAATGTCCGAATGCACCAGCTCCAAAACATCATTTGCTCTCCATGACTTTTCTTTTGAAAATTGAGAACGATGATGTTTGCTAACAACACATTCTTCACGAGACTTGGGAAGGAGCAGTAATTTGAGGAAGACCTGTCACCATATTTTTTACGTTGGAGGGTCTTCAATCCACCAAAACTCAAGTGACCATAGCGAAAATGCCAAAGCCATGAGGGATCTTTCTTTTCAGCCATCAAACAAGACTGAATATTTTCAATCTTTAATGGAAATAATCTATTTGAACTCATAGGAACAACTGTAATAGCACCTCTAACGAGAATCATAAATTTCACGAGACACCCCTCGAATGGTGATTACATAACCCTTTTCTTGTAATTGGCCAGCACTTAATAGGTTACTTTTCAAGTCGAACATACAACACATTAGGAGATCGTTTCCACAAAACCATTATTGGTTCTTATCTTAATATCACCTTTCCCATCACTTTCACAGTAGAATGATCCCCAAAACTCACAGTGGAATGAAAATCTTCATTTAGATGAGAAAAAGAAGACTTACTTCCACTCATGTGGTTAAGCAGCCTTTGTATCTACATACCAAATATCTAACCCGCGCTCCTTTTCATCTTGAACAGCCATCAACAACGTTTCTGCTTCCTTTTCTTCAACAAAGTTTGAACTCTCTGCCTTTTCTTTATTATTAGGCAGCCTAATATAACATTCAGATGCATAATGACCAAATTTATGACATCTAAAACACTCTACCTTGAATTTGTTAGGATCCTCGTCCTCTGCCTTTGCCTTGAAATTGGTCATTATTGGCTTTAAAATTCCTGCCAACATCTCTATTTCTCGATCTCCCCTTCCTCTACCTCTACCTCTACCCCTTCCTCTGAAATTGTTGGAATGAGTATTTGGTAGAAGTCTTCAACGCTTGCTCCTCTTGTTGAACTTCTGTTTCATCTTCACTGTTCATGAACCAATAAGGAGCTTTGCAATTCATCAAGAGAGAGCGCATTTATGTCTTTCGACTCTTCAATTGAGCGAGACAACATAATTAAACTTTGGTGTCAAGGAACGCAAAATCTTCTCCACAATGATGACGTCGTCCATCTTCTTGCCATGGAATCGCATCTTGTTGCTGATCTCCCATTGTTCTCGCACAATAACCTTGATGTGGATTCTCCATCTTTCATCGCTAGTATCTCAAAATCTTTTCTCAAGGCTTGAAGTTGTGCACGCTTGCTCTAATGAGCCTTGATATTTCTTCTTCATAGAATCCCAAATATCCTTGGAAGTTTCTTTGCAAAGAATAGTCTCCAAGATGGAACGATCGATAGCCTGAAAAAAATAATTTTTTTGCCTTGAGGTCCTTCAACTTTCGGAAGCTTCAATTCTTCTTCGGGACTGTCAAAGCCATGCCCTCGGGTGGCTCTTGAATTCAGGGTCGACAAGGTAATACTACTTTGATCGTAAAAATTCTCCATCCAGCATACTCCAATGGTCATAGTGACCATCAAAGCGTGGAATCGCTGGTTGAACAAAATTATAAATTTGGCCATTGGAAATATTGCTGCTACAATTTTCTCACGAAAGTTTTTTTTTTTTTTTTTTAAACTCTCTTACGTTTCTCTCGGGCTCTAATACCACTGTTAAATTGCTAAAGGGAGGAGAAGTAAGGACTAAAACTTCATCTTACGTACTAAACAAAAACAAGTCTTTTACAAAAAGACAAAATACATAACGTAAAACACATCATAACTACCCATGTTCTCCATAAAACACTTGCCCCCACTAACACCTAGAAACTAGGATAACCAACACACATGACTCCACTAACTCTAATAACTAAAAAACCAAATCAGCAACATGTAAAAGGAAATAACTGTTATATTAACACTCTCCCCTCCGTGAGTCAATAACTTGGTCAACCTTCTAGATTTGACGTGCTAGAAATCAAACCCAAAAAAAGAAAAAAGTTGATTGATTTTTTTTTTACGAGAAAAAAGTTGATTACGAGGCTGATTTAAGGAAGTTTGTGGGGAAGTAGCAAAGTTTCTGAGTTTCCGGGCAAGAAAAGTCAATATTCCACAATTTGGACCTTTCATTTCAGACGAACTTTCCTCTCTTTTTTTTTTTTGCTGTTCTTGCCTTCCCTCATCTCTCTTTAAAAAAAAATAGGCGAATGCATCTAGGTTTTACTCCATCAAGTAAATAAGTAAATTAGCTTTTGCGGCTCTCTCATCCGGTTCATTTCTTATGGAAACAATGAAGCTGAGCAAAATGTAATTAACGAGTTTGCAATATACAAAGAACAAGTTTATGGTTTACAGGGATAAGTGTATAAAAAATTCTAAGACCTATCACATAAGTGCAATTGAGTCTTAGGTATATGTGTTTCCTTACAACTCTTTTCTTATTCTTTTCAATCATCTTGTGTTCTTTTGTAACCCAAGTTTTCATCATACTCAAATATCTTGTCTGAAAAATAAGCAAGACTTTTTTTGTCATGTGACGATAGTATCTTTAACTAAGTTCTTTGATCTTATCCCTAATCATTCATTATCCTTTGCGAGATATATTTCCTCCGCTGGTTAAGTTGTGCTTGCTTCTTAGATAAAGCACTAAGCACGGATTACGCTCCATATCATTTACCGTCGCTAGGAATTTCACCAAATATTACACATCATACCTTATTTGTAAGAAACAAAATTTGTAGTGTCTAGGTCTCTTCATCATTCTTAAAGAATAAAGAATTGAAAAGGTAATATGACTTAAGGAACATATGATTTTAGTTCATGTAGACAGATTATCCTAATCAGAAGAGTAATTTCAGATTTAACCATATTCTAATAAAATAAATATAACGTATTTTGATCTGGCAATATATTTTTTTGTTATTAAGTTGTACTGTATGGGGATCCTTAAACGAATTGAATCATATTGGTCTCGCTGGCTAATAAACTAAAAGAGAAAGTTTAGTCTATTGAACGTCTAGATACTAAAATGGTGACAAAAGCTTCTGCAAATTACGTAATTACAGCTGTCAACATGCACTAATGTGATTGTTTTTGGTGGAACCAAAGCTGTGGATAATGTGCACGCATCTCCCAATGCATGTGGTCCACTTGCCATGTTTTCATGATAATGATGTTAAACTTTCACTGCAATAGTTGGTTGATTTGATCAACTTTTTGGTGGAAAACATAGAATTTTTTGCATTTTAGAACGTGCTTTTAATGTCCATCGACAGGAAACACAAGTTGGTCCTTCATCGTCGCATTCAAAAAGACAAAAAAGAATTGATCCAAACACTTTGAATATTAATTTACTTTGAATATTAATTTACTCGATATGACAGACTATGATTTCGTTGGATTCTCTAAATTTAATAAAAGGAGTCTTTCTGCCGTAACAGTCAATGTCATGTTATCTCTTCACTATAGAAGAAATAAATATAGATTGATTCAAGCTTAACAATCAAGCAAGACAATTCAAATGACAACGACGCACACAACAGGAGGAAGCGTCAAACTATTTACAGAATCAATGCATGGCCTTAGATTTTCCATGGTTTGCCAAGTTTTTGTGAACAACAATTTTATTTGGAAGTCGATAATTCTCCTAGTGTAGTTTATCAAATGGATATTTCTTACCTAGAAATATTCCATGCTGCGAGAGATGGAAAAACATCATGAAAGCATGAAAAAAAATCATTTTTTTAAGTCACTACGAAAAATCATTAAAACGAGAGAACTTTAAATCGCTAAATATTGGGGTTTACTATGCGTACAAAGTGTTTTCTAATGTTTGTCGTACGGAATCTGTGTCAAACGAGCTGTTGTACTTAAGTCATTTATGTGGAGACAACAAACGTTGGCGAGTTGCATATTTTATATGGTTGATCTCTACATTTCGTAAAGCATTGCTTAGGTTAAGCCAAAAAAAAAAAAAAAAAATGAAATTCTGAAGCGGAAAAAAAAACCCGAAAATTTTATGTCTCTTTTCACGAAAAGTTTTACAAAGAACCCTTACAATAGCAAACCTCCATTAGATATTCAAGCATGTGTCCATCAATAGTGCATGGATGCACTGGCTAGACATTTATTTTGTGTTCATTACGAGTAAAAGCTTTGTAAAAGTCTTTGTGCACGTAAAATTCGTAATAAGATTTAGGGCTACATGCACCGGCTAGTACATCTAATTAGGGCTACGCCCATTGGTTTAGGAACAAAGGTTCAAATGTGTAAAACGTTTTGTAATGACGTCGACCACTGACAAATTGAGGTCATCCATGTCTTCAGCGTATAATATTCCCACTAGATTAAGATGAAACTTGTTGAATTGGGTTATACAGAAGTTTCAAGAGGGAACCCCATTGTACCACGTATGTGACAGGTGATGGCGATTCTACATCAAGTGAACATGATGGATAAAGAACACCAGAAAATTCTCCTGATTGCGTTCATGAATAAAATTTATTGTAAAGTTAAAAAGATCTTGAGTTAAATAAAAGTCAAATTCAACGTAACAGGGAAAGGTAAAGCCAAATATACTATTTCCAATTCCATGGTGGATGGATAGAGCCACTTATGACATTAATTAGCTGGGAGTTTTTTTTTTTGGTGGGGTCTCTTCTCCATTCTATTCTACACTCCACTAGCAGACTTGTGCCCTGCCTCTTGAGGGCGTGGGAGTCATACGCAGCTGTCGAAACTTACGTCCTACTTCCCCATCCCCACGAGGGGGTGGGATTTGAAACCCCTCTCCCCTTCCATGTTGGAAGGGTGGCCTTTTAGGCGGCCATTTTGGGGAGTTAATTTTTGCACATATGACCTCTTTTTTTTTTACTCAGTACATTAGTTCAGCTAAGATTTTACAAATAGCATTAGGGTAATGATTTATTTTACTTTTTAAATTTTAAAGAACTACATATTTCTTTATTAAAATTTTTTAAAAATTTTCTATTTTAGTCTATTTGGTGAAAAGCTTTGATAAAGAAAGCTTGGAAAACTTCTTTGGTGATTCTATGGAGGTTGCCTATAATCTATCACATAGTGAGAACATGGCCTCGAATTTTTTTAGGAATCTTAATCTTTTTGAATTTCTTCGTTGCACTTGTGGATATATATCTTAACGATTAAAATGTGAGAATAAACTTGATAATCTCAATAATCTTGGGAAAGATAAATAATATTATGACTATCTAATTTCATTGTTTGCATGCAAACATGGAGATAAGCAAAGGTAAATACTTAAATCGCCATGCATAAATAAAAAAGAAAAACCTACTTCATCTATCCTAACAAAGTAACCCCAATATTTATTGAGGACATTCGTCTCTCAGAGTGCGCAGAAGAATTGGATCGTTGATGTGTTCCTGGCACACTTGATGTTCAATGAGCAGGTGAACGATATCCTGACGAAAGTTCACAGGAAATTATGTGCATAGAATCTTCTTCGCTGGTCAAGAAAAGTAGAGTCTGAAATTCGCTTAGTATTAATCATCAATTCTTTGCTGGGAACGTAAAGTCAGTAGCGCACAATTTCCGCCGGAGGGACCAAAGCTTGATATGGTGAGAATTCAACGACTGTTCAAGTTGGTCATAATAAACTGAATACTATGCAAATAATCAATGAATCAGGAGCCGGAAATGAGGACTAGCCAGGCGAAGGGTCGTTAGAAGGTGCTGTGTTTCATGTATGTTGAATTGACGGCAATAGAATATCGTGTTTGTTGACCACCTAAATTTCGTTTTTTTAATTAGGTTTTTTACATTTATTTGCCTTTTCGGATAATAAACAAAACAAATAACAAAAACAACAAATAAAAACAAATAAAAAACAAAAAAGCAAAAAGCAAAAAAAGCAGCAGCCCCCCTTTTTTCTTAAAATGGGCTCGTGCGACTTGGCCCCACCCCTCTTTTCTCCCTTCTTCTTCCCTTCTTCTTCTTCCCTCTTCTTCTTCTCGCTCCCTGCTCCGCCTCACGTAGTTCACGCGAGGAAGACGACGACGCGCAAGGACGGCCTACGGCCGAGGGGAGTAGCCGGCGTCGGAGGAGAAGATGGGAATAAGCGCCATCAATACGAGCATGCTTCGCTGGATGAGCCCGGATGGGACGCCGGTTCAGCCAAGGAGAACCTCGGCGCACAAGGCCGGCGGTCGAAGCTCGTCGACCAGTTCCACCTACGCCTATAAAAGGGCACCACCTTCGTCGAAGAACGGCTTGCGGGCAAGCTCGGAGATCCTTCAGCGAGAGACATCGGGAAGGTTGAAGAGCGCGCGGAGGAAGGAGCCTACGTCGCGAGCTCGGCACCTTCCATAGAGACTTCGGGGAAGGCGGCCTGCATAGCGACTTCGAAGGTCGAGATCCGGCCGGTGGGGCTCGGATCGCACGAGTGTGAAAGATCGGCCAGGAAGGTAGTCCGCGCCTGGATCCTGTGAAATAAGGCCGAGCAGTCAGCCCCGGAGGAGGGAGGGACGGATGCGAAGCCGGAGCTCTCATCCGCCGACATTGCTCGTCGTTCTTGTTCCCGCCCCGACGCCGCCTGCGCCGGATCTTGCCGTGCCACGTCCTCACGCCTCGCCGCCCGCCACTTTCCCCGGCGTAAGTCAATCGGGAAGTGAACCGGAGAACGGGGGGTTCCGCCGCCATCATTGAGTCGTACCGTCCCGTCAACCCCCCCCCGATGTCGGCTGGCTGCAAAAAACCCCACCGTGCCGCCCGGCGCCTCCGCGCTTCTTTGCCTTGACTTGTTGCCGTGCGCCGTTCGATTCGAGAGAAGGTAAAAAAGAAGCGCCGCCGTTCGCGTTACATCGCCTTCGTCGTAACGCCGCCGTATTCGCCCGTCGCCGCCAAGCACCTCGGTCCCCCCCAGGCGCCGCGGATCCGCAAACCCTAGGGTTTGCGATTTTCAGTCGCCAGTCGGAACCGGGTAGGGTTTTTGCGGGTCGGGGGCGGCGGAGTCGGGGATCGCGGTGGATCGAGAATCGGGTAGGGTTCGCGGAGCCCGGGTGGAGCGGAATCAATGGATCCCGGGTCGTCGCGGCGGGCCGGGCAGGCGTCTGACTTACCATCACCCAGCGTTGTTTTAATAAAATAAAGAAAGAAAAAGATGAAAAATCCAGTCGGGCCCGTCCAGCGTTTGGTGCGTGACTTCGGGTCGGCCCAACCAGTTAGAGACCCGACACAGGTTGGATTTTTATTTTGTTATTTTAATATAAAATAATTCTAATAAATATTTTTCTAAAAAAATCAAAAAAGTGTTTTATTTTCAAAAAATATTAAAAAATGTTTTGTTCAGAAAATCGAAAAATATTTAAAAATGTCGAAAATGTTTTATTTTCTAAAAATCGAGAAAAATCAAAAATAATTTTATTTTTCAAAAATATTTTGAAAAATATTAAAAAATATTTTATTTTTCAAAAAAATCAAAAATATGCCAAAAATCCAAAAAAAATAGCCAAAAATTCAGAAAAGCCAAAAAGACTTGTGTTTTTTCCAAAAAAAAAATCCCAAAAAATCTTTTGTCCAAAAATTAGAAAAGACTCAAAAGAAAATGTTTTCCTCCAAAAATGCATGGAAAATCCGAACATCCAAAAACCTCGGGTTTAAACAAGATTAGGTAGAAAGGGCATTAAGATTAACTAGTGTAATCAAGTCCCAGATCCTAATTTCTCTAGTTGCGTAGAGGCGAGTATTTTCTCGATACTTCGCTTGGGTTTTCATCGACCCACGATTAGTGGCGACTACGTTTTGGAAATTAATTTACGGTTTAAAAATTTAGACATTAAAATTAAGTGAATTGGTGGACTTGAGAGAGTCCGGGCATAATTAATTTCAACCCGAGCCATTAGCCTCATGGGTGCGAGTACCCGGCTGCGGGCGCAGGAAAAAAAGAGGTCATGGCAGGCCAGCGACTCAGGGACCATTTTTGAGGACTTAGGCCATTTCATCTTTGTTTAAATGCTTTGCTGACTTCAGAGTTTTTCTTCTTTTATGCGGGGTAATAGCTTAAAGTTTTTTATTATTCTGTCAAAATAAAATGTTTTGTGATTATAAATTGCTGTGCGTGCTTCTTGTTTCGACACTACACATGGCATACACAACCCGGCCGCCATGGGTTTGGGCATCTTGATTCTAGGATGGTACAGAAGATACGATCTCAGGCGTGAAACATGATGTAGAGGTTGCCTTTCTTTCTGAATTCTTACGTAGGAGTTAGAAATTTTCTGCTCTTCTTAAATTGCCATGGGCGATCATCCTTTTAATTTTATCAAGCCTTGAGTTAGAAATGCTCCAGGCCACACATCACCATGTGCATGTCTTTGTACTTGTCATTTCTTTAAACATCAAAGCAGTTTCTTTGCACCTCAGTCCTTTAAGCCCATGGCAATTTCTGGATAAGCTTTGCAAGTCCCGGTTTATATGCGTTGGAAAGTGATATCATTCATTCCTACTCCCAAGCGAGCTCTTGGATGGTGCGAGGGTCAATTAGGTCATTTGCCCAAGAGCGTGTGAAGGCCAAAGTCGGTCATCTACTATCGTTGATCCAAATCACCGTTCCGCCACGAAGTCATACAAGCCATGGCACATTTCGGTGCCCGAAGACAATTACTTTTATATTCGGTAGGTTTGAGCTAACCCCAACCACGGAAGAATATAGCATCATCACTGGAATGCCTCTTGAGAAAAAGCTTAAACCATCGATCGGCGCCCTCTCGTGGCGCGGGTTGGCGCGACTTTTAGGAACTGAAATCTATGTCATGAGGCAAATTCTTGAAAACAACCATAATGTATGCCCTTTAGAATTCGTGAATGCATGTTTTCAAAACCAGCCTGAAATAGAAAAAGTGAGATTTTCCTCCTGGCTTTTTTCGGGCTCATCATTTCCCCATCAAAGAAATGCCATAAGTCCTAAGATGGCATGGATAGTTGATCAAATCTTGAGAGGGGGAATTATGTCAACATGATTTTAAGAAACATTTTTGTCCTTTAATCGTTTTAAAGAAAACTCTGAGAAAATCATGCGAGCCTCTCCTGAAATTTTACAAGTCTGGTTCTTTTCTCACCTAAGCGAATTTTGAGACTTCATGCGATCGTCTGAAACAAATGCTTTCGAAAATCCGTTGCAAAAATTTATGGTTTTAGGACCATACATTCCCAATCAAAGCATTTAAGTTGGGTTGACCTCCTGAAAACCCGGCTCTTGAGGCATTCCAATGATGTGCTGGTTGGTTCCATGAAAAGGAGCTCGCTTTGCTTTCACGCACCCGCCCAATTCCATTGCTCGGCCTCACCGCGCCATTCCCTATTACCCGTATCGGGTAGCACGACAATATGGAGGCCCTTCGGGAGATCCCACCGCCTTTCAAGAGGATGATCCCTCCAGTTCTTTTCAACACAAGCCGTGACTATGCAATCGAAATTTCTATTGCTGAGAAACTCCGGGACAAGTGCCATCGCAAAAGGATCGTGGTACTTGAAAGGCTTGAGGGAAAAAAAGCCCACCACGCCTCCATGTCCTACATCCACAACCATCGTATCCCGACAAAATGGAAGCCATTAATCCCTCACTCAATCGAGAGAGCAACTCTGACAAGCGGCGAGCTCATGGAGAGGGATTTAGGAATGGACCGGATGCACACTCGAGGCAGCCCAAGGAAGCGTACATCCTCGCAAGAGCAAGGCTCCCACGTCGCATATAAATTGGCAATCATGCTGCCTTTAGTGTAAATAGTGTGAAAGTTTTGTCCCATTGTTTAGGATTTTTGTTTAATATCTAATATTTCATTATGTCATTTCAATTTCAAGTTTTAAATATTAGGAGTTGGCAATCTACAAATCCTCTTTTGATAAATAAAAGCGTTAGACCATTGCCATGGGTCAATCTTTGTTTACTTTCGTGCTCATTCATTGTTTTCGCCGCAGTGTAATTATGAATCGCCGGCCACCAATCACCCGTGAATGGCCTCATGCAATAGGGCCCGATCAGAATGATGTACAAAATCATCTTATTAACATTGAAGACGGCATAGGACAGATGTCCATTGTCCTTCAACAACTCTCAAGACAAATGAAATCCACTCAAGCCGAGCCCAACTCTATAGTTGCCTCAAACATGATCATGACAGCTTTTGCAAATTTGAAA